>OZ004588.1:5514704-5982204 GCA_963924555.1 Crambe crambe
AAAGGTGAGGAGGATAGCTATCACTTTTTTGCTGCTTACTATGATGGTCGAGCATCAGTTCCTGATAGACCAGTTGTGATTGTGCTTGGTTATGTCAGGAGAAATGTCGCTGCTATAAAATTGTATTGTCTCTTCAAATTTACAAATGGAAGTGAAATTTGTTTAAAGCAACCTGCAGAAGAAAAGAATCTACACTGCCATATTCGTAATGCAGCTCCAAGGCAATACTTTTGTAAGATACGCAATACTGAAGAGCCTCCAATTTCCATAAGAATGAGCACTAAGAGCAGTTGTAAGCTAGTGTCCAATTCAGGGGAGATACCAGTACAGAATCGTCTTAGTGGCGCAAATGTAAAGGTGAAGAAATTTGGGGTGTGTGTAGAAGGACCAGTGGTGCAAAAGGATTATACTACTCTCCAAAAACTTGTCCAATTCATTGAAATGAACCGAGTCCTAGGTGCTGAAGTGATTTACTTCTACATCAATCTGATGCAGATGCGCTCTGATGATCTGAGGTATATACTGGAACACTACTCTGATATAGTCCGTGTGATTGAGTGGAAGAAGTTTAACAAGTGGGTTCCTTTATATTACTACGGCCAGCTCCTAATAATGAATGACTGTTTGCTGAGAAATATGTACGAAATTGAGCACTTAGTAATAAATGACCTTGACGAGATTATCCTGCCTGTAGAGCATGATAATTGGACAGAGATGTTAAATTTCAATGGCAGCTGGAGATATGCTAGTTACACATTTCAAAATAGATTTTTAGTAGAGAATACACGTCCTTCAACACCTCTTCAGTTATCGAATAACTGTACAGCTGGTCTACAGGTTCCAATGTATTTTACAAGAAGAACAGTGCATCCATGCAATAAATTTACTGGTTACCGTGCTAAATTCATAGTGAAACCTCGAATTGCATTACTACCTTCAGTACATGGCATGTGCATGAGCATTGGTGGTTACATCACGGCTTATAACGCTCCTGCACACTTGGGTATCAATGCACACTATCGAGATCATATCCCCTGGGTATGTCCAAAACGAACTGGAAACTTCCAAGTGAATGCAGCAATGAAATTTGCCAGCAGAGTTATCAGGAATATGTGTGCTCACTAGCTTTATAGTTTACATGTGACATGCAAACTAGAATTTTTGAACATAGCTGATAAATTATGGCAGTGACTACAGTTCAGCAGCGCTTTAATTTTACTGCAGTTCTGGTTGCTGCACTTGGAAATTTTTCAAAGATTGAAAATTTGAAAGAAGAAAAAGAAGCAGCAATTTCGAATTACTTTTTCTTTTTATAATACATCCAGCTTTGCTGGCCTATGTATTTATAATATTAGACTGCCGGACCTATAGTCCTAGCTAGGGTCTGGCTGCCGGAACTATAGCACTACGTAAATTATACCAGGGTTGCATGGCTCATGAGGGGGCCATGGGGGTTTGGGTGATAGGTAAGTGTTAACTTAACTCACTTGTTTTTAAGTTTTACTGCATGAGGTAAGGCTAGATTTAGGACAGATAACCACATGATTGTATTCAACCAAAAACCAGTATAATTATACTAGCTACGTATGTACTACCTCAGAGCCGAAGCCAGCCGAGTGGTACGCATAGGCGTAGGAGAGGGGGGGCTGAGGGGGCTGGAGCCCCCCTCCCCCCAATGTTTATCAAGGGGGGCAGAGCCCCCCTATATTTTGACAACAATTCTTTAATCAGTGTTGATGAAGCTAGATTAAAGGTCACTCATGTGATGTGTTAAAACACTCCACCACATTAATTAGTTTCATGTCAACTGCTACTCCCTAAATCACATAAAAACATAAAATCTACAACTGGTATGTTCTACCAGCCCCCCAATAATTATGCCACTCATACACCTATGATGTCACTACGGCCATGCATAGCTACCATCTGGCCTCCAGTAAAATTTAATGTTATTGATTTGATTTCAATCTGGTATGATCTAGGTAACGCCATGTAACTTATAAATTGCAATACACACACATGTACGCACACAAAAAAACAACAAAAAAACAACAACTCTGAATGGTGCCGTACCAGCTGTAGCAGTACCTCCGGCCATGTACCTTGCCCACTATCAGAGTAGGATCACAGAAGCCATAAAACCTCAGAAGTCTAGCAGACCTCACCATAGAGTGTATAGATTACATAACCCTCGCCCACTATCAGAGTAGGATCAAAGGTCATAAAGAGGAGGAAGTATATTATTATGGCTAGCAGACCTTGCTCACTACAGTTATTTAATACAGCTATAATACACTCAACACACTGAATATCAGTATACATTTTGTTGCTATTGCTAATAATTATACATTTTTTTCTGATCTTATTGCTGCTGTGCTGAGACTATTATTAAACATAATTATTATTATTATACACTCCAAACGCAAATTAAACCAAACCAAAAATTCAGTAGCTATTTCTTACTACAAGATTAGTTCAGATACTTTGCTCAAAATAGATCACTGGTTTAACAGATTTCCTTGCCCTATTTTGTATATCATAATTATACTGCTTTGTATACTAGAATCCCAATACTGCTGTTAATCTTTGTATACTAGAACACATGACCCATACAAACTCAGAGATGCCATTACGGATAGTATACTAAAAGGTATACAGTTTATGTTTTGTCCTCCCTGCATCCCTATGAGAAGGGAGAAAAAATACATAATTAAGTTTGGAATTGCCAAATATTCCTTACCAGAAACAATAGAAATCAGCAATGAATGATAATAATGTAGACAGAGCTAATATCAGCAGTTAATAATAATCAACATAGCAGTGAATAATGCAGTACTCGATTCTCAGGAAGAAGTTTCTTGCAAGCACTATTTCAAAGAGTTTGACATGACTTAGAAAGTGAGAGTCTCAAAGTTGCTTGATATACCGGACTTTCTCTTGGCTCAAAATACTATTTTGAGAGTGTTTCACGTCCAAATATTGCATATTTTAAGCTGGCAAGTCCTTACCAGGGTAATTCTTCAATACCTGCTGCACAGAACACAATTTTGGGGGTGTATCAAACGGTGGTTGGCTGAACTATTTCTTCTCTCGAAGCCAACATACTATTAGCTGGTGACTGAACTGTGACCTCTGAAACAGTCGAGGCTGGAGCCCACATCATGATTAGCTGGTGGTTGAAATGTGACCTCTGCTCTTTCTATGGGTTGAGCTATAATGTACGATCAGCTGATGTGATCCCAGAACTGTATAGCTATAGCTACTATCAGTATTGTCTGTATCCCATGTCATGTAATCAGAGTCCTTTCCTGCAGTATCATCCCACGAAAATTCATCCAGCACGATGCAGTCACCTTGTTTTTGTGAAACATTGGATGAGGTTCCACCTCCCACACAGGAAGTGCCTTCAGAAGATATTTCTTAATGATGTGAAGAAGAGGAAGATCGGTCAGATAATGTTGGAGAGAAGGGTTGAGGTGACTGAAATTGCTGGGTAACACCACCGGAAGGATGAGGAGTTGCTGGATGCGAAAACCGGTGAGACAGCAGCTTAAAAGATGATTGCTGAGCTGATGGCTGCATGTGAGTTGATGACAGCTGAACTGATAACAACTGGGTATTGGAGTGGTATAAGTTGATGGCTGGAAGTTGTCCGTTGAATCAGACTGGAAATTATGAGAAGGTTGGGAATAGGTTGGACTGAACGGCTGAATGTTTAGTCGAGATGACTGTGAGTGGACTGCATGGGTATTGAGTCGAGATGTTTGGGAAGAGACTGCTGTCACCCTGAGATTGCTGTGAATAAACTGGAGTTAGTTCATTGTGTAATAGAGATGATTGGGATGAAAGAACAGACTGGAGGAGCTGAGTTGAAGGCCTGAGAATACCAGACATTTGCTGGCTGAGAATTAAGCTGAGACTTAGTTGCTGTAGGAATGAGTGAGGCTTGGGAACAAAGATTGAAGGGCAGTTGCTGTAAAAGTTGCTGAAACAAACCTGGAGAAGATGAAAAGTTGGGCAACTGATATGACTGAGTCTGAGGCTGAAGTGGCAACTATGATTGTGATTGGTGAAGAAATTGGAGTCATTGTTGAGGTGAATTAAGTTAATGGGAGATTGATATTGAGAGAGAAGAGCGGTAGCTTGTGATTGCTGTTGTAAAACCATACTTGTCAATAGAGTCAATAGTTGACCTTGCTGTTCAAGAAGCCGAGAAACTATGGAGAGAGAAAAAAAGATGCATAGCAATCTCCAAATGAGACATCACATACGTACAACTTAGTCACCATGGATCTTCACAAATGCCTTTGGAGCATATCCACTTAACTTCCCCCAAAATAAGCTCCAAAATCAATAATTTATCCTAGATATGCATGCTTACTGAATATGTTGTCACCTCCAGGAATGCCAACTGTGTTGTCACCTGCAGGAATGCTTGATGTGTTATCACCTAGAGAAACTGTTGGCTGTTCCACAGTTGCTCCTGCATACGAAACATTGTAATACTATATTGGCCAAGAAATCCCTGCACAGAATACAGTGAATTGCAAGTTGGTGTCCAAATGTAAAGCACAAATTGACTGCAATAAAAACTTGCACCTATTGAGGAAAAGCCACACATCTATTCAGGAACAGCCTCAAGTTTACACAGCTCCTTTAGATTTTGCATCTTTTGGACAACCAACTTGCAATTCACTGTAAGGTAGTACTGTAGATTTCAGGATGGTTGTCCATAAGGAATGAGAAATAGGTAGTGGCTTACAAGGACCTAAGAAACCTGATCCTTTTATGTCCTATTCAATCCATACAGTTGTGTAAACCATAGGACAAATTGTATCCACCTATTCCCCAAACCTTCCTGACAACCAACCTGCAATGGACAGTAGTGCTCTCACAATTATATACACAGTATAGACATCAAAGGTCTGGCATGCAATGACTAAAACAACAGCGGTGAGACATAGCTTTAGCTCTCATGCATGCACTCACAACTTAGCACACTCATGCAATGGCTTCATTATGCATGCATGTATGATGTATGGTCAACAACCTTTCCTTTTCTTCTGATGAGCAATACTCCCTGAAGCTAAAAATTAGAGAGCAAAGATATAATTATAGGTCATCTTGGCATAATGTCAACAAAACCCACCCAATTCCCACAACTTGACTACCACAAAGGCAGAGCTAGAGAATATATTATACATTAATTAGAGGTCAATTATGCTTCAGTCAATAAGAGAGAGAGAGAGAGAGAGAGAGAGAGAGAGAGAGAGAGAGAGAGAGAGAGAGAGAGAGAGAGAGAGAGAGAGAGAGAGTTTAAGTTTTACTACATACTGAAATCATCTTCAGTGCACTTTTGCTTTAAAATAATCTCCTATTATATTCAGCAAGTCTCTTGCAGTAACTTTCATTCCAAACAAGTCCAGTTCCTTCTGAACGGTTCAACCACAGAGTAACACACATCAGCAGGAAAGCCTATAGCAACCACATGAATCCTAATAAATTGATAGTACTTGAGAAAAGGGGTCTTATGGAGCAATAATTAAAAACAGAGTTATAAGCTCTTAATCTGGAGATTTATAATTATGGTTTTTAAATCAAAGACCATTAATTTTTGTTCCTAAGTTATACTTAATTGAATTTTACATCTCATGTACATTTTATAATTATGTAGCTTGTAAACTTTACATGTGTTTAACAGCTTTTAATGTTTTGCGTGATAAGACCCCTTTTCTCAAGTACTATCACTGTATTGTGGGAGTAAAATAATTATGGAATGACTATGATCAGAGGCAGTGTTCTCCCTAAATAATATTATTAGTGAAGGAATAGGGTTGGTTATACATATCAAAGGGTATTTGTGGTAAATCAGCATTCTATTGACCACATCAAAGGCTTGAAGGCGTTGAGGGGCTGAGGGATTGTATAGATATTCCTTGTAAGTTTCTGGGAGGGGAAGGTATTAAATATTGAGAGCAGCTTCTATGATAACTCTTCATAGCATGTATATGTGACTATGAAGTGCTATGCAACCAGTTTGGTCAAAGCATGACTCTGGTGAACAAACAAACAAAAAAATGGAATAATAAGCTTGGAGCCGGTTAAGTGGTTGGCTATGGCAGTCCCAAGGGAGCCAGCTGCTACCACAACATCATCATAGTCATCCCTGGGATAAAAGCAAAGGATATGACAGTCCCTGCATGACTCATGCTTTGATGAAGATTCCTTTAGTAAAACCTGGATTAGAGACCACCCTATTCAGAGAGAACTATAGAGCAGAATATAGAGCAGAATATTTTTGCTGTACAGATTTCCACACAACCAACATCTTTGGAGTTCTTATAATTTCATAATTGCTGCAATCATGACCAATCATGGAGTATTTTGGTGTAGCAGTGTGTTACAACTACACCTATAACAGCTAGCTAGTAAGGAGCTACAAAATGTCTGGATCCAGCATGAAGTTAGTTTGCTTATACAAGTGCTAGAATACCAGAAAGTTTAGATTATAATTATAGAGAAAACATTCAGCAGCTAGCTACTACTTAACTATAGGGGTAAGGTAGTTATAGCCTATAGTTTGAAGCTGCTACTATAGGGGTAAGCAGGCGTGTAGCCAGGGAGGGGCTCAGGGGGCTGAGCACCCCCTTTGAGCTGCACCGGATGTGTAAATAGCTAGCTAATTATTAACAGACCAAGATTTACCGATCTACGTACTTACTAATAATTTTCTCCCAGATCCACCAAGCTCAAATTGAGCTTGACTATCTTGTTTTATAGCTAACTACTTCTGCTAACACTATAGCTAGTTACTATTAGTTCAAAGGTCGACTAATGATAATTGACATCAAGTGGGCGCAGTTTATCTAAAAAGGTGTAGTTAGTGGGAGAGTGGGTGTGGCTAGGTAAAAATGTTTCCATGCCCAAGCACGCAGATATTTCTTTTCTTGCTAAGCACCCTCTATGATAAAATCCTGGCTACGCACCTACACATCTCTGGTACTGTAGCCATGCCAAGCTTGCTAAGGGTGTGGCAGTACCAAAGACATAATTCATTTATGCCTCAGTGCAGTTCTGATTGATCATTAATCGCTTCACTTGGCAAAGCTGTTAGCTAGTAGCTAATGTACTGCATGCATGTAACATACGTATAAGTGGGGCTTCAAAGGTGGTTATAGCCTATAGCTTGAAGCTGCTATTGTGCATTATAGAAATATAAATCTACGTAGCTCAATCACTTATGTGCATGTATTATTACCAATCCATCAATTTTAGGATGATAGCTGGCTATCCTGTGAGGTTAAAGTTTTCATGGATTTGTGGTATTGTATTGAAAGCCAGATATAATTAATACTTATTGCACACTCCTGCGTTGAATATCATAATTTATTACTACCCGAGGTGGGAATATTTCACGAGGCCGTAGGCCCGAATGAAATATACCCAACCGAGGGTAGTAATAAATCTGATATTCAACAAAGGAGTGTGCAATAAGCATTTTATTATATATATAAGTGGGTTCTACAGTTTCCAGCCAGGCGGCTACATATGCCGTGTAGGAAGTTGTAATTGAACCTGTAATACTTACCACGAAGCACTTAAATAAGCCTATCAGCCCACCAGACCTACAAGCAACTAAGATAAGCCAATGCACTTTGACAAACTGCTGTAGAATTCAATCAAGCTTGCCTATCATCTTCAGAAATGTCGGCCAAAAACTAGTCTGGCATAGCACCACCCACCGACTTGAGTAGGTGGTCTGGTGACATACAATACAACGAGTTGTGCCAGTGGATTCTACTGCGCATGTGCGTTACTAACAGGAAGTGTCGTAGGAAGCGGTATTATAATTAGCCAGTGACATTACAGTTGTCATAGTTATTCTTAATTTAATTGGCAGGTGCAATTTTAGCGTGCGAACTTACAGGAAAGGCGCCAAGTGTTTGCGTAATTTTACGTCATTAAACATCATATAATGATATTCATTGATTTAGCTGGTTTCCTGCTAAACGGCACAACTCGTTGTATTGTATGTCACCAGACCACATACTCAAGTCGGTGGGCGGTGCTATGCCAGACTAGCCAAAAACGTTACCAGGCTAGTCTGCGCATGCATAGATGAGGCGTTGAATAATGCCTGAATTATTCAACGGTAACAGACCAATCAGATTGCTTGAATCCACGTACATATATTATAATTACCTCAGTAAGGCAAAGCGGGGGTTCTCCAAATGGTCAAATATTTCCAAAACTCCTCAGGCTAAGTAGATTAGTATATGTAATAGGTGGGTTAGTTCCGCTATTTACGTAGGTAAAATAGGGTTCTGAAATTGTCTGTGGTTGCCAAAATCGTGCGAGCGAAGCGAGTACAAAATGGCAACCTAAGGACAATTTCAGAACCCTATTTTACCCAAAATAGCACAACTGACCCACCTACTAGGGCAATGTACAACATTTGAGTCACAGTGAGCGAGCGAGCGAGCAAGTATTCCTATAGGCGTTTGTGCTGATAGCTATTCATTTGTGCTTTCAGAAGATTTTGATGCAGTTTTATATGTAAGTGGCAGGCAGCTGCATACATAGAAAACTGTAATGCTTGCCTCAAAGCACTTAGATAAGCCTAGTGCTTACAAGCCACTTAAATAATTAAGCCTTGAGCCTGCTGCCCAAAAGGCTGTAGAAATGTTGAGCTGATAGTTGATTTGTGCTTTGCTGTTGAGTTATGTAAGTAGCAGGCAGCTGCATGCATAGACACAAAGCACTTAGTGTCTACTATCCACCATGCTATATACAAAGCGATGTAGATCAATCAAGCAATTACAATTGGAGCATGCGCATAAATGCACGCGCAGTGCGCTACTATTGCACGAGGTACGTATGCCTGGGGCATTTTGGAGTGTAGACATAGATATATATATTTAAAATTTCAATGAGTCATGACCTGAGAGTCAGCTCACTCGCTTCGCTCGCTCGCTGCAATCACATGCTAATAGTTATACAAATAGCTAAAGTAGTAGCAGGAATAAGGCCACAGCATAGCTAGCCTTGTAGTTGTAGTTGGTTGTTGTTTTCTTTTCGTAGCTATATAGTAGTTAGTGGTTGTTCTTTGTATGTAAAGGCAATTACATGCATGCACATAAACACAGAGCACTAGTAGCCCACTATTAATATTATTACAAACATATTATAGCCGGCCCACTATTACAGATTGCAGTAATTGTCTATAGTTTACTATACAATAAACTATTATAATAATACCGTATGGGTAGATATTTTCGAGGAATTGAATTTCATGAATATTAGATTATAGGATTTTAATTTCACTTTGCAATAATTATATCGCTTGTGCGCAGTGTAAAAAAAAATGTGATGGTGAGCAGCTGGAAGGTTGACCAGTTTTAGTTACCCTTCAATGGTTACGTCTATAGGAAGCTTCAGATGACGAAGTTCTGCTGTTTTGAAAGCGAAGTTCTGAAGCGAAGTTCTGAAATACTTGTAGAGAGCACATCTGGAAAGATCGAGGTCAAAGTACTCCATAATGACTAATGCGCATTAGGCTATTGATTTTTTTCTAAGGTTAAAAATTCCGTTGAAATGCAAAGTGATCGCGAAAACCATGAAATTAAATCCCTTGAAAATATCTACCCATACGGTAATTATCCTCCAACATGGAGCTCAGAAGTCTCAGAAATGTTCGAAATCTATTAAATTACAGCAAATGACAGAGCCTATTCTGACACTTATTCATCAATTCAAGTTTACAGTGAAGGCAATCTCTTACACTAGTTACATCCATCAAGGGGAGGGGCTGGGGCTTATTAAGTAATAGCCAGACCTTATTGCCATCCTGTGAGGTTATCACGCTTCACAGCTACTTCAAATCCCAGGTAAATTCCATCTGCGAATGGGCGTTGGCTTAAGACAAAGCTGCAATCCAAAACAGAATATCATGATATTTAACTTGCTAAGCCTGCAACAGAGTTGCACCAACACATACATACCAACCATCCAGATTTCCCTATTGGGTGTCAAATCCAGACATCCAGGAAATGACAGAAAAATCCAGGGATTATGCCTATGTGCTCTTAATAGGTTAGATAATGGCTACATTACCAGATTCTGCCTTGAAGCCTATGTTTGCATGTATCCGAGATACATCAACATAACATTTATTCATATTAAATTAATTTCATCCAGGGAAATAAATTCAAATCCAGGGAAAAAATATCCCAGATCCAGAGAAGTGTCTTGAGGGGGTTGGTAAGTATGCCAACAGTTAGTAAGGATGACCATGGCATGACTATATACTTGGTGCTTCGGATACTTAAGTAGAATGATATCTGATCAATCTCTCACCGTTGTTCTCCATTTCGGTTGTACACCTTCACCTAGTCTGGCGGCACCGACCCTTTACCTCCTTTTTCTTGTGGTAAAGGGTCGGCGCAGGCAGACCACGGTGGTACATGGTTGCTAAAGGGTCGGCGTTCATTTATATTATTATGGGCCGGCCGGCCGGCTCCAGCTGTTTCCTTTCATGGCACTTGCAGTCTATGCGCAGACTAGCTTATCGCACTCTTAATTTTTTATTAACTCTAGGGGGTGGGGCTCGGGTTTCATGTCAGTAACCCATCAAACCAAAGGGTTTCGTAGATATTATATATAAGTCATTATGCCACAGGTTGTTTTTTTTTTAAACTGTTTACTGGAAGCCTCCAGCATTTTTGGTCACCCAGGTCTTCAGATTTGTAGGATCCTCTCCTGTTATTTGCTTATAGAGTCCAGGATCTACCTTTTCCAGTGCAGGGCTGCCTGAATCAATCAATTTGAGCGCCCAAAACATCAAATCCACTAGCCACTCTTCAATTCCCTGGCCAAGCATTGCCTGTTTAGTAGCTTCATAAGGCACTCGAACATATTCGACATCCTTCTTCAAAACATCTTGAAAAGCCTTAGCAACATCATAGTAAGAATGACGATCACTTGCTATATTCAGAGTCTCATTGGCATACTTCATAGGATTGACTAGTATTTCTGCCACTGCTTTTCCAGCATCTTCCACTACCACTGTTGAATATGACTTTTCTGGATCAACTGGATTGAAAATCTTTCCTTGGCTCACTATAGAATCTTTAAACGCCCAGTAATTCTCCATAAAAAATGGCAGAATAACTACCGTATAAGGAACACCCAACTTGGGAATTTCACCATCAACTTGTGGACCCTCACCATGACGATCACGACCAATAGCTACAATGTGTTTGACTCCAGCTTTCTTTGCTTCCTCAGCTGTAGCCATAACCACTTCAACATCATTCTCAACAGGTGGTGTAACAATGAAAAGAACATGGACACCTTGTAAAGTTTCACTTAGACTTGCATCTCCCATTGTTGCTCGGACAACTTGCACTCCTGGAAGATTTCTGATTTTCTCAGCCTTCTCATGATCAGGGTTTCGAACTCCAGCCCTGATCTCGACCTTCTCAGCATACTTGGACGATAAGGCGGCAACTGTAGCAAACCCAATATTCCCAGAAGCTCCTGTTACAAATAGTACGGGTTTGGCAGACATCTTGCAGCTACTATTGTGCTAATGGCATCGTTGAAACCGGAAGTATAGATTAATTGAAGTGGGCGTGGGTCTACATGAAATACCTTTGATAGCTACACAGTACAAAAGAGTGCTGTGACAGTGCTGACAGTAGCTAAGCCTACAACTAGTGCAGGACAATCAGGATCTGTCAGTCATATTTTGCTGTGGACATTGACTAGCGTCATTTTGATGGTCCAACCCTTTACGTTAGCTGCATGTCCTTACTTTATCAGGCTCAATATGGCCTCCCACGATACTATATTTGTAATTTACAGCTTCAAAGTAGCTACCTGTTTCAAAATCCAAATTTGTTCTAGAGTCTTATTGACAGCTGCATGGCCATGCACTATAATGAAGCATAGCTATAAATAATCGATTAATGGAATGATTTCATTGTTATATATAGCTAGCAAATGTGCATGCACAATCTCTCCCCCACCTCTGTATAGCTAATAATGGAGTCTATGTACTTGGACATGCACACACCTCCAAGGGTTAATTATGTAACTAGCTATGTGTGTCATGGAAATAAAACAATCATACGTAGGTAAATGCGGACCAATAATTAATAATTTTACTTTATGTATAATTATTATGATGAAAAGTAAATATGCAGGCTCAATATGGCACCTCCCACGGGCCAGGATGATATGTAATTTACCAGCTTCAAAGTAGCTACCTGTTTCTTCCTTTAAAAGTTTGCACTGAGGAACACAATTTTGGTCAAATTTTACTGAAACAAGTTCTAGAGTCAGTCTTATTGACAGCTGGCCATGCATTAATGAAGCATAGTTAATATTGATTGATGGAATGGTTTCATTGTGGTACAGCTAGCAAATGTGCATGCACAATCTCTTCCCCACCTCTGTATAATAATGGAGTCATATCAGCCTATGTACGTGGACATGCACACACCTCCAAGGGTTAATTATAGTTATGTAGTCATGGAAATAAAACAATTGTAAGTAAATGCAGACAAAACCGTTTTGTCGAAGAACTTGTTGAGTGGAGCTATAGGCACAACTTTAGTGGCATGAAAATAATTAAGCTTATTAGCTAGTGGCATAAAATTTATTATTCAACAGCTCACAAGAAAGATCAAACACGTAGATTACTGATAATACGTATGAATTAAGAATTAGCTATGTCTGGCAAAAGTACGAGGCTAGTAAAATCCCCCAAAATAACAGTATTGATCACTATTGGAATTAAGCTGCCATGCAGAGGAGCTATCACTGTTTGGGATTCACTGACTTAAAAAAAAAAACAACTATTAGCTGATTATTCCACAGACTTCTCAGTTTTCAGTTTCATGTACTGTAACGACTAGCTAATTAATATAGTGGAAAGTATTTTTTTTTAATCGGGGCCATACACAGAATGTTCAGTGTAATTTTCATAAATTTGGCACGGTAGATAACTGAAGTAGCAAAAAAATTAATGCTGTATGACATACCTGACTAGCTAGCATTATTATTCCTTCCAGTAATTTTTATTAACCTCAGTGAAGCCAATCAACAGCTATGCCAATTAACCTTCAGGTGCAGCAATCAAGGCTTTTGTGGTAGCTCAGTACAGTCTGATTCACGAGACTAGTAGCTCAGTAGCTCACAGTCTGGCTGCAGCACTATAATCGACAGTTACCCCATGTATAGGACTATCTCTTCAGTAACTACTGTGTCTCGAAATTAACATGAATATTGAATTGCCCTGACTCTTCCATCAATTAATAATTAGCTATCATGCACAATTACGTAGATGGGAGGGGAGCTGGCTGTTGGATGAACATTGGTAGCATATTTGAAGTGTGGATATCGTTTAATTTGATGACAGTTTGCTGACTTGTAGCTAGCTATAGACTCTAATGACATTAATTTTTGCTGACTTGTATAACTAGCAGTCAGCATATTAACTGTAGACATACACAAAGTATTATAGTCTCCACCAATGACTGCCAGCTGTATAATAGTAGCTTTATAGAGAGTAGGTCACCTATTTATAAAGCAAGAAAAGATTATCATACATATATGCAGTGTCATTAAACTTCAACTCTTCAACTTCTCATAGCAAACAGTGACTAGCAAGATCATTCAGCAGAATCATGTCCAAACCAATTGTTTTCGTAATTGGAGCTACTGGTAACATTGGCGCTGCAACTGTTACAGCCCTATCGTCCAAGTATGCTGACAAAGTTGACATCAGGGCTGGAGTTCGAAGTCTCGAGAAGGCTGATAAAATCAGGAATCTCCCAGGAGTTCAAGTGGTTCAAGCTACAATGGGGGATGAAAAATTAAGTGAAACTCTACAAGGAGTTGACACTCTGTATGTGGTCACACCATCTACAAAGAATCGTGCTGAATTGACCATAGCTACAGCTGAACAAGCAAAGAAAGCTGGCGTAAAGCATATCGGTGTTGTCAGTGTTCCATCGGCTGATACCACTGATATCATAATAGGACGCCAGTTTGCAGAAATCGAAAAAAAAGTCACCGAGTTGGGTGTTCCGTATATATTCATCCGTCTACCATCCTTCAATGAGAATTACTGGGTATTCAAAGATACTATTAAAGGTGATGGAGCTATTTTCAGTCCTGTTGATCCGGAAAAGCCATATACAACTGTAGCAGGTGAAGATGCAGGAAAAGCATCAGCAGAGATTTTAGTCAACCCTACAAAATATGCCAACAAGACCCTGACTATCGTGAGTGATCGGCACACCTTCAATGATGCTGTCAAGGTTTTTGGAGATATTTTGAAGAAAGAGATCAAATATGTCCAAGTGCCATATGAAGCCACTAAGCAGGCACTGATTGGTAAAGGAGTTGATGAATGGCAGGTGACAGTGTTCCTCGAGTTCTATAAAATGATCGATGCAGGAGATCCTATTGTTGTGGAAGTAGATTTTGGACTCTATAAGCAAATAACAGGAGAGGATCCTACAGACCTGAAGACCTGGGTGATCAAAAATGCTGCGGGCTTCCAATAAAGAGAGAACCTAATAGCTCATAATTTACAACAATGAAAAATTATATGCGCATGTGCTGATGATCTTTACCTAGCTACGAGCGCGCGGATTTTGCCATTATCATTGTTAATGTCATGTTGTTGACGTGTAGTGCCACACCCAATTATTGATCATCAAAGATCCACTGCACGATCTCTATAACTCTAATTCTTCAGCAGGATCATGTCCAAACCAGTTGTTTTTGTAATTGGAGCTACTGGTAGCATTGGTGCTGCAACCGTTACAGCCTTATCGTCCAAGTATGCTGACAAAGTTGATATCAGGGCTGGAGTTCGGAGTCCAGAAAAGGCTGATAAAATCAGGAATCTCCCAGGAGTTCAAGTGGTTCAAGCTACAATGGGGGATGAAAAATTAAGTGAAACTCTACAAGGAGTTGACACTTTGTATGTGGTCACGCCACCTACAATAAATCGAGCAGAACTGGCCATAGGTACAGCTGAACAAGCAAAGAAAGCTGGCGTAAAACATATTGGTGTTGTCAGTATTGCAATTGATGATAAGGATAAGATTACGTTTCAACGCCAGTTTGCAGAAATCGAAAAGGAAGTCTCCAAGACGGGTCTTTCATATACATTTATCCGTTTACCAGCCTTCATCGATAATTATTGGGCATTGAAAGATATGATAGCAGGTGGAACTATTTACAGCTCTGTCGATCCACAAAAGCCGTTCATAGCTGTGGCAGCTGAAGATGCAGGGAAAGCATCAGCAGAGGTTTTAGTCAACCCTACAAAATATGCCAACAAGACCCTGACTATTGTGAGTGATCGTCACAGCTACAATGATGTCGTTACAGTTTTTGGAGATGTTTTGAAGAAAGAAATCAAGTATGTTCAAGTGCCATATGAAGCCACTAAGCAGGCACTGATTGGTAATGGACTCCCTGAATGGCAGGTAGATGCGATGCTTGAGCTCTACAAACTGATAGATGCAGGAGATCCTGCCATTATGAACGCAGATTTTGGACTCTACAAGCAAATAACAGGAGAGGATCCTACAGATCTGAAGACCTGGGTGACCAAAAATGCTGGAGGCTTCCAATAAAGAAATAACCTGTAGACTCAGATAATGTTTAGCATTTTACAAAACTAGCTTAGATCTAATTGTAATAGGTGTGTGTAGCTATTAGTATAATTTTAATCTGATTTTTTATAGAGCTACACAAAATATTCCATGTGATCCACATTGCTCTGCAGCAAGTGTTAATCACATCACAAAGTGTGAAGGAATTTTAATGAGATTCATAAATGTTGATTAAAAATATTGAACTCTAGCTTGATGCAAAGGATTCAGAACTAATTTAGGAACTTCGATAGCAAACTTAGATATAGCTGGCAGCATCGAGCACCTCAAGTATCATCTCTGACAATCTCACAACAATAAATTATGACCATGTGCATGCGCAGCTATAAACTTGAAGATGATCAAACCCGTAGTCTTTGTGATTGGGGCCACCGGCAACATTGGTTTCGCTACACTTGCGAGCTTATCGTCCAAGTATGCTGACAAGGTCCAGATCAGGGCTGGAGTTCGAAACCCTGATCACGAGAAGACTGAAAGAATTAGATATTTCCCAGGAGTGCAAGTTGTCCAGGCAACAATGGGAGATGCAAGACTAAGTGAAACTTTACAAAATATTGATATCCTTTACATAATCACACCAAATGCTGAGAATCGTGTTGAATTGGTACTATCTACAGCTGAACAAGCCAAGAAAGCTGGAGTGAAACACATTGCAGTTGTTACCATTCCGCCTTCAGATTATACCATATTTGGACGCCAGTGCTTAGAAATAGAAGGAAAAATCTCCAAATTGGGTGTCCCTTATACTTTCATTCGTTTACAAATTCTCACCGAAAGTTTCTTGGCATTCAGGGATTCAATAGTAGGCCAGGGAACCATTTACAGCCCTATCGATCCTGAAAAACCATTCCTGATATTGGCAGCTGAAGATGCAGGAAAAGCAGCTGCAGAGATTTTAACCAACCCTACAAAATACACCAACAAGTCTGTTTATGTTGTGAGCGACCGTCACACTTACAATGACGTTGTCAAGATTTTTGGGATTGTTTTGAAGAAAGAAATCAAGTTTGTGCGAGTTAGCTATGAAGCTGCTGAACAGGCTATGATTGGTCAAGGGCATCCCAAGTGGCATGTGGATGGGCTCCTTGAGGTTTTTAAATTGATCGATGCAGGAGATCCAATCATGGAAAAGGCAGATCTCGGACTCTATAAGAAAATAACAGGAGAGGATCCTACAGATTTGAAGACCTGGGTGACCAAAAATGCTGAAAGTTTCCAATAAGAGTTTGGAAATATAATAATGCTGATAACTATAACCTTATACATAGCTAGACATTCATTTTACACTACTTTTTTGAAATTGTCCTACTTTATTATCAAGACAAGGTATCTATTGATGCCAATTCTATTGTGTTAGTTGAATTATCCTCATCTGTGGGGGGTTTAATGTTATCACAGTGTCCCCCGCAGAGTAAAGGGTCTAGATATTTAGGAATGGGATTGGTACACTGCATTCCTGATGGGTAGATGTAAGAGCACTTCGTGTAGAGATGCTGTTTGTCGTCGTCACAGATATCTGATTATGCAGTCAAGGCATTAACCAAATTGAATGAAAAATTAGTGACATTATTGAATTAGGGGAGTCTGTAACCTCCCGATGTTTATCCCAAAAGATAGAGAGCATTAGGTATTAAGTTAGGACACACCTATAACAGAAGGGAAACATTTCAAAGCTGGCTTTTTGAGCTGCCTGCATTGGGAAAAATAGTAATTACACGCCACATTTATACAACTACATGCCACATTATATAATTACATGCAATTCCATGCCACATTTATACAACTACATGCCACATTTTATACAATTACATGCCACATTTAATATAATTATATGCCATATTTTATATAATTACATGCCATATTTTATATAATTACATGCCATATTTTATATAATTACATGCCACATTTTATATAATTACATGCCACATTTTATACAATTACATGCCACATTTTATACAATTACATGCCACATGCCACATTTTATATCAGGAAGAGGTTATGGGTTGGCAATTAGGTTACAGTCATAAATGTGGCAACCAGAATTCTCCAGTGTGCAGGAGTCAGTCTCATAATGTTCAACAATTTGGAGAGAAAAAAATGCCATGTGTGAAATAGCCTTCCTAAAGTGATCCATTCGGGGAATTTTATGTAGCTGGACATTATACCACATAAAAGATGATTCTTTATAAAGAGCACTGGTAAGAATATTACAGTTTTAAAAAAACTCCCTTAATTAAATGAAAGATACGTCTTGAGCATTTATTAGAGAATGGCAGGGATTTGTTATCACAGCTCAGGTTGTTACAGTGACGAAAACTCTGAGAGAAATGATGGTGTTGTTTCATCAAATACTGGTAGTGTGTCCTATGTATGTCTCCTCTTGGATCTTTCTTCAAATAGTCCAGGCTTGCCGTCAGCCGTTTCTGTCTGAGCTTGCGTTCAAGTAAGGCTTCTTCACCCGATTTCCTCCGATAGTGTCTATTTGCAACGTCTTCTGCTCGCTTGCTACGTAATATCCGTGCACCTGGAAATGATGAATGGAGAACTTATCAATCAACGTGGACACTCAGAGCTAGAAATAAGTTGGTCATTATAAAGATTTGGTCAGACATTCAGTATCCTGTAATACTTAAAACTCTGAAATTTGGTCAAGAAATGGTCGGAAAATGATCAGTGGCCAGCAGTTATTTCTAGTTCTAGAAAAGTGTTCCAACCAGAGAGGTACAGTGAAACCTCCGAATAAAGGACACTCCAAATAAGGATAACCTCTAAATAAAGGACACTCCAAATAAGGAATAAAGGACACTCCAAATAAGGATAACCTCTAAAAAAGGACACTCCAAATAAGGAATAAAGGACACTCCAAATAAGGATAACCTCAGACACTTGTTGAGGACCAACCATTACCGCATTTTTAACCTCTATAATAAAAAACACCTCTCTACAATGGGTCCCAACTTGTCCATTATTGGGAGGTTCCAAGTGCTAGTGAATATTAGAGGAGTGTAGTAATTGGGTTATTGTTTGGGAAGGGGGTGGGGTTATTAACCAGGGGAAGGCTATGCTTTGGGAGGGAGGGGGGGTTACTAACCAGGGGAGGGGATCCAACCAGGGGTAGGGCTATCGTTTGGGGTTACTGAGGGCTAGCTATTGTATGGGGGGGTTACTAACCAGGTTTTCGTCTCCTATTCTCATACTGCCACTGAAGGAGGAATTGTCGTCTTTTTTCCTGGAGGGTGTGGCTTAAGTGATCCAACTGTCCTACATAGAGGTCCCTTAGATGAACAAGCTTCTCTCGGTACACTCTGTATGCTTCCTCTTCTGTCCACACCTCAGCATCTCTATGTTATTGGGGGGATAGTTTTTCTTGGTGAAACAAACTTAGTAACTAGCCCATACCAATTAGATTTTATGTTGCTCGGGCAAAAATATGCTGACTGATGGGTAGGTAGGTCGGTTTGAAAATGATAATGATAATAACTAGGAAAGTTTAGACATGTCAAGACTGATGGACAAAATGTGATGGAGGAAATGAATACTGTCATAAATGAAGTTTGGCCGAAAGCTCGATACTGAGGTAGTAAAAAGCAATTTGAAAATTTCCACAGTAATCATCATAGTACTTTCAGGCCTCACTACCCAATATTGCAATGCAGAAATTAGGTGTGCTTTATCTAGAGTATCATTATTGAATGCAATCCTGATTTTAGTGGGTCAATAGGGCCCGAGCGACATAAAATCGTATTGGTATGGCCCTACTTTTACAGAATGAACTTTATTCAAAGATATTTAAGACCTTGCCATTTGGTAAGGTAAAGCTATCCAGTGGGGTCAAAAGTCTTATTCTAGCTGGATGTAGAAGAGACATATTTCTATGACACTGCCAGGGTTTCATCTACTGGGGGTGCAGGGGGGAAGCTTCCCCCCCCCCCCCCCCAAAATAATTCATGAAAAATACTTAGTTACAAGCAGCCATAGCTACATGTTATATCATTAGTTTTAGAGTTTTTTTCTCCTACCAGTGATACAATCTAAATCTTCTGAATTCAGCACATTATTCTTAGCTACCATTAGCTAATATCCCAAAGTAGTATAATAACATGCAGTACCTATAAAAGTGGGTGTGGTCAAGGATTCCAAGGAGTCCTTCCCCCCCCAAACAAAAAATCCTAGATGAAACCCTGACTGCTTACCCAAGAGGCGAGTCGTATCCTTCCATTAATTCCGCGTCACTTTCATTCTCTCCTTTCCATATCGCTCCAGCAGAAAGACCACTCAATTCACCACACATATTATGAGTACCGCGGCTAGAACTGCCTGCATTTGCCATCCTCTTGCTTTTAGTTTATTTTTGAACTAGCCTAGCGCGCGCGCCTATAGGCTCTATCGACCCTTTTCCCACTGTGTGGGATCGTAATCCTCAGCGCGCATGCGCAGCAGGGTTATACTATAGGGTGTTATACACCATTTATGGTTGCACATTGTTGGTGAAGGTACACCTATTGCTCTGTAGAGCTCTAGCTATGATGTAACTATAAGACTGTGACTATCTTTGCAACAACTCTTGAAGATCAAGCTTCTTGTGCACTGAGGCTAGCTAACTCTGAATAGTGCCCCTTGATTTTGAACTTCCTAAAACTTACTGGAGATTGTCAGCAGAATCAGACAATGATGAGCGATTGATCTAGCCCTCTGAAGGTGGCATGTACACCAGAGATGAAGTTTTGAAAAGCAAGTTGTAAAGCTAAGCAGCTTTATGTTTTGTGTGGACACAACAATCATTCGGAATTACCCCAACCCAACCAATTTTTGAGTGCCTTTATTCTTGGCTCTATACAATAATTTGATCCATGAAACTTTCACTGCTAGTTAGAGAAAAGATTCAACTTTCATCTGCACTTTACAGCATGTTTCTATCTGCTCCCTGTCAGAAATAACCATTTTCCCGAAAAAATATTCAGAATTAGGCTACCCTGACTTACCTTATGAACGAATTTTGTTAAATTGCAGCTCTACAAGAAGACCAGATAGAGTGTAAACCAGATTATATATAATTATTATGTTCATTGTTATACAAGTGAATGCAAAAAATTTCTTCGAAATAAAAATGTGAAGTAGGGATGCTATTATAACTGCAGCTTCATTATGAAAACCAAGTACTGCAGCATCGAAGCAGTATGGCCCAAAAATCTAGCTGGAATATGTATTATAACTGCATGCAAGAGAGTGAACTTAGTGAAGTGACCCTTACCCATCATCAAGTACGAGATACTATTCCTACTTCACTCCCTTGGCCCTTGATCATGGGAGTGAAGTAGGAATAGTATCTTGTACTTGATGATGGGTAAGGGTCACTTCACTAAGTTCACTCTCTTGCATGCAGTTATGATACATATTCCAGCTCGATTTTTGGGCCATACTGCTTCGATGCTGCAGTACTTGGTTTTCATAATGAAGCTGCAGTTATAATAGCATCCCTACTTCACATTTTTATTTCGAAGAAATTTTTTGCATTCACTTGTTTGCATTCTTTTTCTTTGTGATTATGAAAATTGATAGACACTAAAGGCTTCCTTGATTGAACTAAATTTATTTAATGATCAGTATTTCATTCTGTTCAGGGAGGAGAGTTTGAAGGATGATCATCTGCAGTGTAATGGAGTACTGAAAGGAGTGAACATTTTAAAAAGTGAACAGCATTAGCTAATTGTTACATATGTGATCACTGAAATAATTATTGAGATGGTACGTATGTCTTGCTTGAGGGAGGAGTATGGGGAGTTTATGCATTTGGTGTAGTGATCATAATAGTGGATGCCATCAAATGGCCACATCCTGTGCAGGTGTTATATGAGGAGAACTGCTATTAATTGCCCCACCCCTTTTATGAGGTAATATCGCGAAGATTTTTTTCATACGAGGCTGCAGCACATTATAGATAGCCCAGATAGATTTTAGGCTATCCCTACTTAACCTTTTTATTTGAAGAAATTTTTTACGCTCACTTGTTTCTATCCTTTTTCTTAGTGCTTGAAGTTGAATGAGGGAGGCTACAGTACAGTACTATACGAAGCCAGCTCTACATAAACCTCTTTTGTAGGTACATACAGTGTCTCTGGTTGAAGAATTTGTTTAGCTATTTAAGTTTTGTTGATATAAAACTTTACAGCAACAGCAATGTAAATGACATGTACACGGCATGGTGAAGTGAGCTGACTACACTACAGCCAAGTACTGGCTATAATGCTACTATAGGATGAGCATCTGTACTGTAATTCAGCAAGGAGTGACTGGAACATCATCAGATAATGAATGAAGACCTTGGCTATAGCTAAACTTAAGCTTACGTGGCTCCGCCCATAAGCCCCGCCCCCTTCAAAATGGCGTAGAAAGATTAGCAGCTGTGTTCCGAGTGCTATCGAATAGTGAAGTAGAGCCTTAGTCAAAACTAATAGCAAAAGATCAGCCTCTAGGTGCCGCTCTAACAGATGGCCAAAGCAGAATTTTGATGACTATAGCCAGTAAGTCGGTACGTCGATCTTATTATTATTATTATAAAGAAAAAGAACGAAAAGTCAATTTTAGAACTCGTTTTTTTCTTATGTTGGCGAATGAATTTTTGGCTTTTGAACATTCTCCTCTCTTCTTTGTAGATATAATAATTCACTGTAGCCTTCTGAGAACCTGTAGAGTAAGGGTAGAAGAGAAAGAAGAGTTTTTAGTTTATACTGTCCTATGGACTTTGACCTGCCATCCCTACTTAGAGAGTGCTACCGCACTCTCTGATAGTTTGTGTTTATCAAAGGGTCCAGACTGCAATAGTAAATAAATTTTGGTTGGGTATACTGGTAGCTAGATGACTTCTTGGTTAGGCACTGTTTTAGATGTTTGAGGTCGTCCAAGTGCCCATTAATAAAGAGATATGTACATCCATTACACGATATCTCCAATTTCCATTCCCAGGTGATGCTCAAATGCTATACGACTGAGCAAATAACATTAAATATCTCACTATCTAGCTTTAATTATTTATCATATAATTCTATGAAAAGGAAGAAAAGTGTGCAGGAACCGTGCAACTTCTGCTGCAAGGTGGCCAATCTTCAGGAATGAAGAACTCCTCTCACCAATGCAGTTGACTACACTTCTTATTTGCCTATCTGCATACCCTCTGCACTAGGCCTTGACAAAATTTGCTTTTTTCCCTGCCTATTTTGCTTTGCTTTTATGCTTGATTAATCTACCTATTTTGCTTTCCTATTCACCCATTTTGCTCCCTCTTTCACCCATTTTGCTTTCTTTTTGCATACTGTAATTAAAATGCAGGCACAAACAAGGTTGTATTGCAACATAACAGAGAGTTCCAGGTAGTCTTCCAAAGATGACTGCTGCTGAGCTGTAGAATTGAAAAGATTCTCTTGGGTGCAGCAGAAGATGGCTGGACTAACAGGAAGTAGATCTTGAAGTGGAAGATCTAGATCGTAGAAGTAATTAGCAGGAAGCAATCCAGAAAGTCAAAGTTCATTCTTGGCCCATTTTGCTTTTTTTGACAAAATTGGTAGCCCATTTTGCTTGCAGAATTGCTTTTTTCTTCTGGCTGCCCATTTTGCTCAAATTTTGCTAAGCAAATTTTGTCAAGGCCTACTCTGCACTGCCAGAAGTCTTCCATTATTATAATATTATCTGCAGATCTGAGCGCTGCATTAATAATTTTAGGGGGCATGGCTTGAGACTAGATACACCATAGATACACGTAATGGTTATTTAGGTCAAGGGTATACAGGTCAAGGTACATTTTAGGCCTAAAATTAGTGGTCAAGAAGTTCGATGTTGTAATCGATTCGGAATTCGATTTTGTTGCAGAATATCGATTCCAAATTCATTTTTTATCGACTACCGTATAGCGCTCTATTTTCGAGGCACTTTATTTTCGAGGTTTTCGCGGATTTTGCTCAAAACACGAAAATTATGCCCTCGAATTTTTTTACCTTCCACGTGTTATGTATGCGCGTGCGCAATGCGTAAACTGTATTTGCAGCTGTTCAAATCATGTCTCTCTATCGTTATTTTAGCTCTAAGCCAAAGCAACATACTAATCCACTACCAGATCCTTGTGGCACACTGTCACTGACAGTTCCCTCTTCTTCTATAGAAGCAGCGAATTCCAAAGTTTCTACCGCGCTAAAGCAGGGATCTACCACCGGCACCAGAGGGCCATACTCTAGATATTCTGCAGAAAAACGGGCTGAAATTGCAAGAAGAGCAGCAGAACATGGTGTAGCCTCCACTGTACGTTATTACGCTGGCAAATTGTCGGATCCTTTGAAGGAAAGTAGCATTCGTACGTGGAGGAATGCCTATATTGCTGAGCTAGAGAAGAACAAAAAAGATTTGAAGGATGATTTGATAGTAAAGAAGTTACCCGAAAAGAAAAGAGGACGTCCCTACCTCATAGGAGAAAAGCTTGAAATGCAGGTCAGGGCTTATTTGCAAACCCTTAGAGCAAATGGTGGTGTTGTCAACACATCAATAGCAATCGGTTGTGCTGAAGGGATTATAATGAACGAAGATAGTAATCTCCTTGCTTCCAATGGCGGCCACATAATCTTGAGTAAACATTGGGGCAAGCATCTTTTAAGTCGCATGGGTTTTGTTAAGCGTAGGGCAAATACCAAGGCAAAGATTACTGTCGAGGACTTTGAAGCAGTGAAGGCACAGTTTTTAATTGATATAAAAGCAGTTGTTGAATTTGATGAGATCCCTCATGAATTGATCATAAACTGGGATCAAACTGCTATTCATTATGTTCCTGTTGGTTCATGGACTATGGAAAAAGAAGGGAGTAAGCGAGTGGAAATTGTGGGGGTGGATGATAAGCGGCAAATTACAGCTGTATTTGCGGGATCTCTTACAGGAGACTACCTCCCTCCCCAGCTTATATACAAAGGCACTACCAAACGTTGCCTTCCAACAGTCCAGTTTCCCTCAAAATGGCACATTACACACAGCCATAACCACTGGGCAAATGAACAAACAATGAAAGACTACATTAAGAAGATCTTGCTACCATACATTATTGAGAAGCGGAAGGAACTCAAACTTTCAGCAGACTATCCTGCACTGGTACTGTATGATAACTTCACTGGTCAAGGGACACAAGAGCTTTTTGATATTCTACAGTCAAACAATATCAATGTTGTTATAATTCCTGCTAATTGCACAGATAGACTACAGCCTCTTGATGTAAGCGTCAACAAACCTGCAAAGGAGTTTTTGCGTAAGCAATTTCATACGTGGTATGCAGAACAAATTTGCAAACAGTTGCAGCAGAAAGACGGATCCAAAGTTTTACCCATTGATCTTAAATTAAGCACCATGAAGCCCTTAGGAGCTCAGTGGATGATCAAGCTTCAAGATTTTCTAATGTCGAATCCAGATTTTCTCCAGAATGGATTTAGAGAAGTTGGGATTACAGACTGTCTCTCAAATTAAACTGGTAGCTATATGGTAGTATTTTATGTTGTTACCCTAACAATAGCCATTCATGATTCAAATTAAAATGATAATTATTTTAAATTTTAAGTGTTGGAAATAATAACATAACCTTTTCGTCAAAACACTTAACTAAATGAGTTCTCATTTCTCCCTGATTAAACTCCTGCGAACCTGGGTCTATTCCAAAGGCGATTGCAGTAGCCATAGCAATTGCGAATAGTCCACAATCTACACCTCCCCTCTGCCTTTGAACTGCAATCATCTTGGTGGATGTTGTTCCAAACAGGTTACTGATGACTTCAGTGGTTGCATTGTCAATATTGCTATATATCGAGTCATACACACATACCAGACCATCTTTAGTAATCCTCGAAAATTATTCCGCGAAATAATTTCGAAATAGCTATCCTCGAAATATTAGTGCCTCGAAAATAGAGCGCTATACGGTACATCTATCAGTAGCGATTCCGGAAGCCATACATTTCCTGAAACTTTGGCCGGCCAGCGCAGCCTGACGGTTATAGAAGCGCTTGATGTTTAGATATCACTAGCTAGCTTATAATAAGGCCTACCTGCTGGTGTGGGTTAACCAAGGAACAGGTGAAGCACATAGATGTTATACAGATTTACCGTTTTCCCCATATAAATCTCCATAGAACTAAAAATCAACGGCGCTAACTGTGAACATAACACACTGGTTCATTTGGTGTTTGAGTAGTTAGTACATTTATTAAGCTGCTGCTGGATATGAGTTAAGCGTTCATGTGTTGATTGATCTTTGAGATAGAGCTAGTTATATGTGGGCAGGTCTAGCTTCCGGAATCACTACTCAGTCTAATCGCCAGCGTTGGCGAGGCCCATAGGGCTAATACAACTTTAATTGCACAGACACGCACTTTTATCACTCACCAGTTTACGGAAGTATCCGGAGAGAGTATTTGTGGTCAAATTCACTTCTTTTAGTTGTAGTGCCGAGATTTTCCCTTTACAGAAGGCATAAAGCTGCCTGTAGCTGCACCTTGCACGGTACTAACTCCACTATAATTTTTATAGCAAATGCAGCTGCACGTGCGAAGCAGCTGCTACATTTTTGTGGTCTTTGATGTTGTGATAATCAATCGTGTTGTGGGCTGTGACATTTGTATTTCACACTTCCTGCCACTACTTCGAAGGTATGTAGAGCTCCTCCTATTATAAGTGGCATGTTATGCGTAATAAAATTAACTGTCCATTAGTGCATGTCTGTAATACAGCCTTTGCTTTATAGAGCCTTTGAATGCTACTCATAGCTTGAAGCTATACTGTTCATTGAATATAAGGCCACTATTTATAGAATGATTGTTTCCTGTCCACCGCCCGCGTATTGAAAATGTCACCGCATCAAAAAATATTATTACTGCCTAGCGAGCGCCTGCCATTGCTCATGCGCGCAGTAGAGCGCGCACATTTGGCTTCACGTACATGCAGCTCTTTTTGGGAAAGCCCGTGGTGAATGACTAGTCTCGCGGGGCGCGAGACTAGTGAATGATGAAGACAGGACCCTTGAGACAAACAACGAAGCAGTAATAGAATAATTATAATAACCGCCCGCCCGCAGCACTTGTGGATGTTTTCTTGGACAGGAAACTAGGATTCTATAAATAGTGGCCTAATGGCCTACTGAATAAGAATGGTGTGTTGATATTAGCTATTAGCTAGCAGTAGTCCATCCAAATCTTTTACTATAGCTATACACACACTATAGCAATGACAACCCTTGCCCATGGACCATGTCACTCTGTAAGCAGTGATCATTCAGATACACACTTAAAAATATTGATTGACTATTAATCATCATGGGACACTTTCAGACACGGATACCTCTGCCAGGCTTCCATGAAGCAAATCAAAACGAAAACCCTTAGCTAACATTAAAAATTTCCATCCTTGATGGCTGCCCAACCAAGCAGGTAGCTACGAACAGAAACAATTTATTGTATTCAGAACTGTAAAAAACTGACATACAGCACCACCAATCTTTTAATACCCCAGGCCAACCCCAGATAAGGTTGATATTCTCTCTTGATAGGTACAGATGTGTACCACATACGTTTGATACTATTATGTTTCCTGGGAGTAAGATTTTCATCCTAAAGATGCTATAGGTTCCTGAATCAGAATGCCCTTATCTCTCTTTGAACACTATCACAGAAGAGCTACTACCACACTTAATGTCTGTACTCCTTTTTCATGGGATCGGGAATACCAGTTTTCTCTCTACATTCTATTATTTTTCTCCTTCATCAATAATGAAACACTGTGTGGTTCACTAGGACAAGTGACAGCAGATCCTGCCTCCCCTTCCCTCCGACTTGTTGGCTTTGGATATTTTAGAGTATATTTATCCAATCTTCACCAATCACCCTCTTTTATTCAATGAAATCAGAGTCTCTCCATGACTCGCACTATCATCAGGAGAACAGTGTGGGAGTGAGCAGACATGACCATGCCCTCTACCGAAGCTCTAAAGCTCCACTGGAATCGCTCCCTGTGGTATTAGAGATGTGGCATCATGCAACTTCCACCGACATTGATCTTCCAGGTAAGTTAGCTGTTTGAGAAATGTAATTAAGATTCGATTTCTAGCTCACTGACACACATACATTTACCTATATAGCTGGAAATGGTTGGATGGAAAAGTCCAAAGTGTCTTAGACGTTCCTGAAAACATGGCAAGAGTTCAGGATTTTGTTTCAATGGGTGTGGCTGAAAATTGACATGCATACAAATGTGGACCAGGATGCAAGTGTGTCAACTGTTTAAATAGCTATGACAACAGTCTCAATCATCCTGAAGCAGTGATGGAGCTGTAAACATTGATGGACTTCAGAAACAGAATGAAGAATTGATAGGAGATAATATAGAGAGTGATGAAGAACATGAACTAAATGAAAGACAGGATGAATGGGTGTGACATTTGCATTTTGCAATACTTACATCCACAAAATTGCTACTGTATATTATACAAGCAATGCTACACAGGATCCAGCTAGAATCTGAAGTGTCCACTGCTAGGAACGAAAGTTCTAGCAAGAAACACTATGACGTGATGAAACTAGCCAAGCAACAGAGGCAACATATAGCTGAATTTTCTGCCTGTTTATAGCTTGCAACAATGTTTACTGTGCAGTAATACTTACCTAGGTTTCATCTTTAGCAGAAAGTGCTCTCCATATTGCTTCTTCGGCTTCTAAGAGGCAGTTACAGTCCATACAAAACACCCGCACAATTTCTGTTTTTCGACTACAATTTATGACGTCATCGCTAATACGTGGTAATTAATTACGTCCACTGGCGATTAGACTGTACTATCAGTATTTTTGGCGGATTCCGCGTTCCATAGTCGAGTCGCGGGTGTCAGGACAGTGCGTATTGGAGTGACAACCCCGGAGACATGAGTCCACTGAAAGCCTTTTTTCTTCTGCTCTGTCTCATCATGACTGTGCTGCTCATCAGTTTATACTCGTACAAACATTCACCACTAACTGTTTCAAGGAAGACAGGTGTGATGAATGTGGAGAAGACAGAGTTCATGTCAAGTTCTGTTCCCCTGCAATCGCAATCGCGAAGTACAACAAACAAACACAGTATTGGAGGTAAGGATGGAACTGCTGTATCAACGAATGCGACAGTCAAGGGTGCTCCAAAACCATATGTGAGAGATAAACTCGAACTCACTAAGCTTCATTGGACTTCACTCTATGGCAAAGGTGAGAAGGATAGTTATCACTTTTTCGCTGCTTACTATGATGGTCGAGCATCAGCTCCTGATAGACCAGTTGTGATTGTGCTTGGTTATGTCAGGAGAAATGTCGCTGCTATAAAATTGTATTGTCTCTTCAAATTTACAAATGGAAGTGAAACTTGTTTAAAGCAACCTGCAGAAGAAAAGATTTTAAACTGCTATAATCATAATGCACTTGGAAGGCAACACCTTTGTAAGATGAGCACTACTAAAGAGCCTCCAATTTCCATAAGGATGAGCACTAAGAGCAGTTGTGAGCTAGCGTCCAATTCAGGAGAAATACCAGTACAGAATCGTCTTAGTGGTGCGAAGGTCAAGGTAAAGAAATTTGGGGTGTGTTTAGGAGGACCAGTGGTGCAAAAGGATAATACTACTCTCCAAAAACTTGTCCAATTCATTGAAATGAACCGAGTCCTAGGTGCTGAAGTGATTTACTTCTACATCAATCAGATGCAGATACACTCTGATGTTCTTAAGTATATACTGGAACACTACTCCTCTGATATAGTCCGTGTGATTGAGTGGAAGAAATTCAAGCCGTGGAATCCTTTACATTACTACGGCCAGCTCCTAATCATGAATGACTGCTTGCTGAGAAATATGTACGAAGTTGAGTACATAGTAATGAATGACCTCGATGAAATAATTCTACCCATGAAACACAACAATTGGAGAGAAATGCTAAGCTTCCATGACAGCAAGAAATATGCTAGTTACACATTTCAAAATAGATTTTTACTAGATAGTCCACGTCCTTCAACACCTCTTCAGCTATCAAATAACTGTATAGCTGGTCTACAGGTTCCAATGTATTTTACAAGAAGAACAATGCATCCATGCCGCAATCCTGGTGACCGTACTAAATTCATAGTGCGACCTCGAATTGCATTACAACCTGCAGTACATGGTATGTGCACGAGCATTGGTGGTTACATCACAGGTTATAAGGCTCCTGCACACTTGGGCATCAAT
Organism: Crambe crambe; assembly: GCA_963924555.1. Classification (NCBI taxonomy): domain Eukaryota; kingdom Metazoa; phylum Porifera; class Demospongiae; order Poecilosclerida; family Crambeidae; genus Crambe; species Crambe crambe. Next base: position 5,544,654 of record OZ004588.1, read on the forward strand.
GCACACTATCGAGATGGAATCCCCAAGAAATGTCAAAAACAGACTGGAAACTTCAAACAAGTGAATGTGGCAATGAAATTTGCCAGCAGAATTATCAGGAATATGTGTGCTCACTATCATGACTAGCTTTATAGTTTACATGTTCAGGAAGTAGCTGTGGTATAGTAAGCTTACGTAAGAACGCGTGTTAGTCCAATTAGCCACATAGTTGGCTAGAGGTATGCGCGGGTAATTCGAGCCAAGCCATGTTATCAAGTTCTTTTCTCGTCATTTTTGCTCTCATGCCTGCCATGACTCTCCCTGGACTTCTGCCCTATTCTACTGGACAAGCCCCAGAGAGGTAGGGTAGTTCAGCTGACATCTCAAGCCTGCTCCTTTTTTTCCTGATCCCAGAGCAACTCCTGGAGGGTTTAGCAATGATTATTCTGTATGTTCTGTATGGGCTAAACTGCCGGGAAGATTAGCAGTGATTCGAGTGCATGAGTTAAACCTGAAAATGTGACTTCTCATTGATTCTATCGATCTAGTTAGCTAAAGATTCTGTGATTCAGTTTTCTAGTTAGCTAAACTATTCTATAATTCATATTTCTTAGTTTTTAACCAGCAGTTACTCGCGTAAGCTAGCTAACTTACTCGAGAATCAGTAGCACCTGGCAGCCATTGTTGTACATTGTTGCTCTATCGCGCGCACTACCTTCCTTGTGGTGAATGGCAGCTCCATACTTTGCTTATGACTGGTAAGGAATTGGTCCTTATAAAAAGTATCATCATAAATCTCGGATAATTAGCTAGCTGCTGGTGTTTGAAATTTTGAAATTGGTCAAGCAAGTTATCGCGGATATATAATAAAGAAGGTCAAGGTGAACGCAAATAGACTTTAGAATTTTTTGGATAATTATGTAACAATGGCATGAATGCTGGCTCATGAGGGGGCGGGGGTTTGGGTGATAGGTAAGGGGTAACTTAACTCACTTGTTTGTAAGTTTTACTGCATGAGGTATAAGGCTAGATTTAGGACAGATGAACCACACTATGCATACCATGCATTCAACCATCATGAAGCATGAGCATACCGGTGTCAAAACCAGTATGTTATTATCAGCAGTATTACTGCAATTGTATTACACACTATTATTACCAGCACCATGTTTACATTGTTATTCACTACCAATGTCATAAAGATTTAACTTTAATTTGAGTTGTTGACCTACAGTGTTTCCCACTACCTTGCCCACTATCTGAGTAGGAAGCTAGGTATAGCAGTCACATGCAGAAGCCATAAAGAGGAGGAAATACAGCTAGCAGATCAGAGTCAGGGGGGGTCGGACAAGCTTTTCGCGAAATTGGCTCGCAAAGCTTTGCAAGAATAGACGCGCAGTAAAGAATGGTTGGAATGTAATTAACCTGATGTTTGATAGGCTGTTTCTCCAGCTTTAAGCGTTTGTAGATGATTTTACCTTGGCACAAGAAAGATCTAGTAAGCTAGTTGCTAGAAAGCAAACCAGTTTTAGCTGGGCTTTGAAATTCAGTTAGCAATTAAGCTTTTTCTGAATCTCCAAAAGAGGACGGGGATGGATTAGGTTCAGTCGATTTTCAGAAATCTACCTGTTAGATCTATCTACAGTCCAATTCAAGTTCATTCAAAGCGTACACATCTCGAGGAATAGCAACTTCAAAAAATGTATTGAAATTCTAGCGATTTTACAATTTGGGCCCAGTTGGTGGGGTCAAAGGTCAGCATTTAACCCTTTCAACCAGATGGCTTTCCCATGACTTTGGCGGGAATTTCAGCTATGCTATTGAGAACCAAGAGGCCCATGCTGTAGCCAGGATTTTATGGCTCAGGAGGACCTCAAAGATTAATTATAATGTTACTCAGCTATTAAGGTATTTTCAATGCTAATACGAACTATATCAATTCAGCAAACTAGTGCAAGTGACTAAGCTATATATATTTCCATCAAAGGGGGGAGCCCATTGAGTCGCCTGCTGGCTACAGGCCTGTCTATCCCTCCCACAAAACACCAGAAGGGATCAGAGGAGGTTGATTTGGGCATTGCAAATTATCCAGAGGTTCCCATCTCACAGCTAAAGGTAAAGAAATTCTTGACAAGGTATCAAGTGGAGAGAAGGAGAAGGGAGCTTTTAGTAACTTCAGTTCAGAGATGTTAAAGTATTTGAGGGCCAGGGTCAAATCCACTGCTGATAAGTATAAGTCTAATAGCAGGAAGAGGGAACGTTTGTGGACAGATTTTCATACCCTGGCAACATCAGAGCAAAAGCTTGCATCTCTATGGACAGAGTTACTTACAAATTTAGGTTTAAGTGCTAGTGTTGATGATGATCCATTTTTAGAACAGTCACTATATACAGAGATCCACCAGGCTGTTGTCAAGGAATATTTTGAACATACACATATTACAGGAAATGATGGGTCGGTCACAAAAAAAAGTATTGATAGTATTTTAACTGATGAACTTAATATTCTGCGGTATGCATGTGGATATGTAGCACGGAACTTGTTGAAGCGTTATGAAAAGCAGTCTGGAGAGGTAGCGCAGCAGTATGTCACCTGTTTAGGTGAAATGGCAGTTGAAGGAGAGGGTGACGATGTTCTTGCATATACCAAAATATGGCTTGAGAAGGTAAATAGAGGGGGTCTTTTCCCCTTGAGTGATGAAGCATTTTGTTTCTTTGTTGAAATAGAATTGTGTGTTCGTACATATTTACCCCAGCATATGCTAAAAACACAGTGATAAAGAAGCATTTAAGAAGAATGTACATAGCAAAATTTTGGAAGATGAGGATGTGTTGTTTTATTGGGATATAGTTTCGCAAGACATAGATGAGCCAATGGATGCAGAAGTACTGTTATAAGAAATTATCAAGTTATGGGTTACTATTAGAGGATATTCTATAGCTGGTCACTGGATGGAGGTACATAAAAAGAAAGAAAAGAGTAATGTTCAGAAGTCAAAAAGTTTAAGGAAAACATTGTGTAGACAAGTGGACTCAGATAGTAAACAAATAGATTCACATACCATTGAACAAGATAATTCAGATCATTGTTAGTGTTACAAAATGTGACTATTGACGAGTAATCTTTACTCGTTTGCGTTTGGGGAGTGGTGTATTATCAATTTGGGGAGGCTCTTTGAATAATCTCTTTCGGCTACAATTTCCTCTAACAGGGTCAAGAGCTTGTGACTTCTGTATCCTAAGGGCTGCAGAATTATCAACACACTGTTGTATTGTAGGGTTGTCATTTCGACCACCCCGAGCCCTCTGTTGTCCGAAATAGTTCTCGAGGGGGTCTTGAGAGAATCTCTCGCTTAGTACAAAGAGACCATCCTCTTGGGAGAGCAAGTACTTAGCCATTTCCACAAATGACATAACTACAAATCAACAGAGTATCTAATAACCATGTACAGAAGATACTGCATGTACCTGTAATGTGGATGCCCTCAAAAGTTTCCCTGCTTAGCATCATTTTGTATCGTTCCGTAGAATTCAAATCCTTGTATGTTTCAGTGTACTTCTTCCAATCATCAAGATATTTCAAGAATAACCACTGCAAAAACAAAAACAAAAATTAGAATACAGAATAGAGGTCAGTTGGAGGTTCCTGATTTTACCAGAGACATATTACCTATTGTGTATACTCACATCAAATCTTTCATCATCAGGACTAAAATATGGCTTGAGGTCTGGTTTTCTTTTTAGTACCCACTCATTCATGCTCCTAACATTTAGGCAGTCAAAGAAACGATCCATCATTAACACGAATTTTTGTGTTTCTTTTGTATCAGGATTCTTGAAATAGGCTTAAAAAAAAAAAAATGCATCACTCACACTCTTGCTCAAAACCTAAAAATTAATTGTATGATGTCACACAGTAATTATAATTAGAAGCAGTTATAACTTACTTGTGCTGCAAGGTCTACTCTCATTCTAGAATACGATGTCAGGTCTAAATGTTCTCTCTTCAATTTCGGCAAAAATGTCAACCCACAGGAACTAGCTTGTACTTCAGAGATTGCATCATACAGATCCCATAGCTGCTTCCATGTAATAAACTTCCCATTAAGCTACACAAAAGGAGTTTAATCTAAACTATGGATATCATACTATATAAGAGGTTACCTGCATCAAGCGAGTGCCATTCACTCCTGAGTGGGACCAACAGTTTATAGCTGTTTTTATAAGATGGGGTGGATCTGCCACAAAATACAGTGACCGACCATCATGAGAGTAACGATTTTTGGTCTTGTAGATGGGGGTTGATTTTGATTTCTTGCCATGTAGCCGAAAAAAATTCCTGTTTGAGCTGCCTCCATCAGCAGTAATGGACAACACTTTGATTCCACTGGCTTCTAGACGACAAATTGCCTCCCACACTATTGGCCACACAGCTTCACCTGTTACTCCACAAGTGGCAAAATGAGCATAAGGGAAATTGAGTTTGAACATGATTCCTCGTACCATCAATGTCAAAAGTTGCTTAGCCACTTCTGGCTGTAGATCATTTTCAAGTCGAAGCAAATCATCATTTATATCCCCAAGGGATGTGAAACCAAAGAATATTTTTTGTATACTAGTCCCTCTTTTACTTTCATTTCATCTAGCAGAAGGGCTACAAATTTTCTTGAGTCAGGAAGAGATAATTTACTTACTTCATCATACAACTGCTGATTGACTTCATGTTGAAAACCTACTGAGTTAGTAAAATAATGGGTATAATCAAACAGAGTTCGCTCCGATGGTAATTTAATGAACCCACTTGTCCTGAGAGCATGGTAAGATGAGCTAGATAACAGTTTGAGATTAAGGCACCACTTAATGATAACTGGATGCCAACGGACACTTTTGCTGTCACTAGAAGTGGCTGCTTTTAGTTGCTCTTCCCAAAAGAGCCTTGCAAAACTCCCATCGGGGTATGCATCTGCTACTTTCTGATGACTATCACGCATAATTGAAATCAAATCTGACTCAAAATGTTTATCAAGATTTTTTCCTTGGCCAGTCAGTTTCTTTACCTTGTTACTCAAACTGAGAGCAGTCAGTTCAGCTTTTCGTAACCTAGACCTTAGTTTTTCAATTTTGGCACTTTTCTCGGGAGTATTAAGATAACGTTCATTAGTGTACATGGAAGTAGAACTAGGGGTAGACACTCGTGCATTCCACCGATGATACATAGAACGTAATGTTGATCTATACTTGGTACAAGCTGGACATTTTACAGACTTCGTTAAAAGCTCACATGCACTTGTGCGAATAGTTTCTGAGTACTCATTTCCACTAAACTCAACAGGCATACTATCCAGCATGGCAGCTACTGAACCATCAGGTGAACATATCTTCCCTTTTTTTAGCTTTAATCATGCTAACAAAATTTTGATCCGGTTGTCCAGGGCAAATTTTCAAACTATCAACAGTGCAGATAAGATTATTTAGTGATTCAGAATCCAGGGTCATAGGGAAGGAATGCAGAACATTACACATAGCTGGTGTAAGTTTATGATTATACAAATATAGTGACCATGAGAGATGGGAATCAATGGTAAGACTAAATATGATCCGTAGGGGTTGAGAGCTACTACCGCTTGCATGAGAAATCTTACAAAATTGCAACTTTCCCATACCATCTGAGCTGCGATTGCTCCACTCCCTGGGCAAGACAAGAGTAGAAGCAAGTTGAGCTAGTGCTTGATCTTCTTGATCAGACTGCTTTTGACGCTGCATTCGTATCTCCTTTTCCTTCTTTTTACGGTGCTGAAATCCCTTCTTTCGTGGCATAGCTGTCAATATATATCACATGATACGACAGGTTTATAGTTGTTGAATACAAATGCTAAATATGGTAGATAAAATATAGAGCTTGTTTAATCAGGAGGGGTAATGACAGATCATAACACTTTTAGCCTTATTTATACCAAAAACCCACAGAAAAACCAACAGAAGGGTCCAGAGAGTTTCTAGTACATTTCATACATTAGAACATCATCATAGCTACTAGTATTAGTGATACAAGGCTAGCTAACTAACTGCCAATTTTATACATGGAAAACCATACCTTACTCTGGCATCTAACCCTCCTAAACTGGTAAATAACTTCCACTGGACCGATTCTTCTGCTTCAAACTGACAAAAGACACTTAGACTAGAGCCCACTACTTATTGGGGTTCAAAGTTGCTTTCTCATAAGCCTGTATACTAGCTGTGTATAGCCATAGATATAAGATGTTTACGGGATTGGAAACGGATCACGTGCTCTCGTTAGCAACTAACAACCGAGGCGCGTTGACAGCTGAATGACATAGCACTTTTGTCAAAGTTGCTGTTCTGACAAGATCCGTGAGGTAAGACTTATGCCAATGATACTATAATACACTAGGGCATAGATTTACTGTATGAAATAAATTTTAGCTCAGATTTTCAAGTTTATTCCTACAAATACTACTGTGGTGGTTAATGGGACTGTAATCCCTCTCACGCTTGATGAAATCAATTGCTGTTGCCCATTTTCTGATCAAAAGGCATGTAAACTTTAGCTACATGGAATAGTAATGTTAGTTTTTGTATTAGCTGACATAGGGTAGGTGTGGGTATTATGAGTCAGCTAAGTATTGTTGCTCTTTTCTTGGAAATGGACTATCTTAGAATCCTGAAAATTGCTCCAGATATAAAATAGGTTATGTAGAACTAATGTGTGGAGAAAGTAATAAAAATATTGCATCTTGTAGATAGGAGTTATGATCTTACATAACATACTCAGGAAGGTATTATGAGTCATAGGTATGAATTATGAGTCGCTGGCTTGATTTTTGTCTCTAAAAATTGATGATGTAGCTAAGATTTCTACAAAATAAAAATAATAATCTTAGATTACTTTAAAATTCATTTTTTACTCCATTTTGTGGCATCATTGCTTCCCTGCGCTTTTTTTATTCAGATTGGTTACGATTGTACCCATTTTTAAACTTCTCATTTAAGATTATGTTTATGCATGAATAAGGCATTTTCTGGATGATTTTATTTGATCAAAAGACCAAAAAAATGATTAAGTTTTCATATCTAAAGTATCAACTCTTGTAGATTCTTATCAAGTGGTGAACCCATAATAGGGACTGACTCATAATACCCACACCTACCCTATATTGTCTCTAGCATTTGCAAGTGGTGTTAAAACTGTAGTCCCTCTCCCAAGAAATAGATTAACAATATTGCAACTGTATTAGTAATTTCAGGGAAAGGATAGAACAGTAAATGGAATTGGCGCATTTGTTTTCTATACAATAGTCATCCTATGGAGATGGCAAGCTTACTATATTTCCCCCCTAATATCCATAGGGTCCACAGGACAGCTGACTGAGCCGAATTCTTGAGATGGATGGTGTCAAAATCCAACAGCCAAAAGCTGGAAGTATTGCAATAATGTTGATGAGGGAGAACTGAGCAGAAACTGGCGGATAACTTTGGGGCAAAATTATCTAGCTATAATAATAATGAATTTAGGTCTAATTTTAATACCAAAAGTCATTCTGGCCTTTCTTTCAAATCAATCACATAAAATTAATGTATAATGAGCAATGATAGGTACTCACAAGGAAAAAAGTTATGAATAATTAATAACTTCCTTCCTCACTCTCCAACTTCAACTCTCTGACTCTTCACTTCTTCAATACCTTCCCCTTAGCTTACTTGTACTATTCTGTGAGCTGTAGGGGCAGAACATCACTTTAACTGCCTTGAAAGGAGTGAATATTGATCTCCTTTCACGGCCATTAATATAATTAATGCTGCATGCGCGTGCGCATCTGTCAACGCGCCTCGGTTGTGTATGTTTAATAACATCCGTTTCCAATCCTTTATCTATGGTGTGATCAATCAACCCCAATAAATTACATAACAAGAATAGCTACCTACTGTATAATGTTCTTGGTAAAGGATAAAATAATGTTCAGGCTTTATCTTGGGAAATGTGCATGTACATGACGTTCAAAATCTTGTTGAGGTACTCTTCCAGGGAATTTAGTGTTGCAGATGGGACATGACCTCTCCTGTGAACAAGCATTTGCTATCAGCGTGTCTTGCTGCACCGTTTGCTCCAATTTTGCCTTCTCTTTGACCAGGCCTGAATTAGTTGCATGCAGCTCTGTCAATTCCATGACCACAGCATCAAGATAAGCCTGCTGTTCATCTAACTTTGCTGTCTTGTTGTGAACAACTTTATCATGCTTATCTTTATGCATATCCTTATGGTTTTCATTGGTCAGTTTAGGATCAATACCTTCAGTTATTATAGCATTGGTCTTCAACAGCTGCTTCAGGTCCTTGGCACAGTTCACCTTCACCTTTATGTTTACTGGCTTGAGATTTTTCCTGTCCTTGCAATGTTCTTTGATCTCTTTCTCTATGCGACTCTTGATCTCAGCATGCATGCACATAATCTCATCATTAGAAGAATGTTTGACAAACTGTTCCGTATATTCAATCACACTTTGGACAACTACACAAGAAGTGGACACACTCTTTTCTTGGACAGAGAGATGCTTCAACTTCTCTGTCACTTTGAATGCAGCCTCTTTCAACAGTTCTTTCCGATGGTTTTCGATTATCCGTTGAAGTTCATCAAAGGAGCCATTGATGTCATTGGCCATAGATTCCCCCCGAGCCTCTATCTCACATTTGGTGGATTTTATCTCCTCAACGGCACGTGACAAATCCATCTTAACTTCCTTGAGAGGGTCCAACTGCTTGATCAGCTTCTTCTTCATCTCAGGAGCAGATTTTTTGATGAATTTATGGTTGTGACCAGAATGGTCCTCGATGGTGCAGTCACGACAGATGAGACAATTACAATCGAAGCAGTAAATCTTCATCACTTCATCATGTTCTTTGCACACTTGAAGTGGTGGTTCTTCCATGATGATCTCTTTAGCTCCTTCTTTCAATTCAATTAGAGAAGCAATCTTGTGCCCAGCAAACACCTTCATTCTGTGATGAGATTCGATACACTTCTCACAGACAAAGAGAGCACACTGTCGACAAAAACCTTTGGCCTTGTCCCCAGAACACATTTCACACTTGGCTTCCACCTTGCTGTGAGCTTGCTCCAGCTTGGAGTGCACTGATTTCATGCGATTGACAAAGAAAGCTGTTGGAAGCTCATCCACATTGCCTTGGGGGAGAGTAGTATTTTTACGACACTCAGGACAAGAGAATGGCTTGTCGAGGCCAGTCCTCAGGGTCAGTCTGTGGACACACTGCTTGCAGTAGTAATGGAGACAAGGAAGGACCTTGGGCTCGGTGTAGTGATCGTGACATATAGCACACGTGATCTCCTTCTCAAGATCTTCCACACTTTTCTCAACTACATCCACACGTTCAGCCATAACTTGCTATCTAATGACAAAATAGCTATGGGTAAGAAAGAAAAAAAGTGTGACACTTTGCCATACCTTTTAAAATAATATAGCAGATCTTCCACGATCGACACTGACAAGGATACGCCCTAAACATAGTGCTCTAGTACACATGCGCACGTGTTAAATAATGGGTGGGGCTTGTTTTTGCTTTCTGATTGTTCTTTTTGCAAATTAAGTCAATATTATCAGCAAAAAAAAAAAAAAAAAAAAAAACATCAAAAAACAACTACAACAGTCTCCGGTCATGATTATGTGTATGTCCTAAGGAACTGCCCTTTTAGTAGAAGAACCATCACCCTGTCCCCCCTTGGACCTCCCGATGAGACTATGACTATGAGCCTTAGGACATGAGGTCATCACAGGGAGGAGTGCAGTCGAGATGATCTCGTACCAACAATATAGAATGTAGTCGTTTGATCGGTGGGTAGGACTTGATTTGGCACTATTAGAAGGGATGTGGTGATTAGGGAGAGAGGTGAGGGAGTGTGCAGGGGGCAGTCTGGGAATTCTTCCTTTGACTTTCAGAAGGGTCAAGGACATAGTACACAAGTGTCCACTAGGAGTGATCTCTTGGTGGGAGACAGAAGCTGGACTAACCAAGAATAGCTTATCATGTGATCACTTCTAACAGCCCGCGCGTCGCGTAATTGGCGGGAAGGAAAAGGGTCGCCAAAGAGAAAATCTTTCAGCATTGAGAGTAAGCTGCTCAGCTAACCAGACTACAGTATGTCCTCATTTCTGGACACCGTGGAGTCTCAGTTTGGGAGTAAGAACTTGTATATAGTCCTAGGTGTGGAGAAGAGTGCTTCAGAGAATGAGCTACGTCGAGCCTATCATCGCCTCTCTCTGAAAGTCCATCCCGACAGAGCTGAGCCAGAAGAAGTGGACCAAGCCACTCAAAAGTTCCAGGTGAGGGTGGTATTGGTGGTATACATGATTACTATAGTAGCACCACATTATAAGTCAGGGGTGTGTTGCACTTATGTTATAGAGATATGGCTATGACCTGAAGGTTCAAGTACAGTGCCTCACATGTAATGCAATTGCGTTGGTGTGCAACCATTTTGCTTAGTGAGGATGATTCCCAATTTAGGTGACAATATGTCACCCGAGTTCCAATGATTATCTCGCCTGATAAACATACCTACACACCATGAGTATTAATTAAAGAGAGGATTACCCATTGCAATTCAACATCAAGTTTCAGGTGTGGATTGTAACACTAGTAGCCATCCCAGGGTCTAAAATCACAGGGGGAAGGATCAAAAACTGAGTTCAAGGCTACCTACCTACAGGGCCTGGGGGTACAAAGTATTCTATAACTGAATTGCTGTTCAATTAAAGATACTACTGAGCTAAACAGTACTAGTTCTATGTTGACAGTTGTAGAAATCTGGTATGTTATATATTGTCCACTCAAGAGAGAGAATTATAGTTCTCTTTTCTGTTATAATTATGGGACAGCATCCACTCTTCTTCACTGTGCATGTCTCGCTGAGAAAGAGTGTCATTAAGGCTCTGCTCATATGGAACTTCAGTAGACCTTCCCAGCGTCCTTCTAAAGAATGGAAGTACTTGAGTTAGCTTCCTTCGGAATATCTGATTGTGCCAGATCTTAGCAAGGAGCAGGAATGGGATGTAGATTAAGGGAACAAATCCAATCAAAGCACATACTGCTATGGAGAAGTGAATGCTCTGTGGCGATTTGATTCCAGCTGTCATTATGCACAGAACAGAGGTATACCAAGAAGCCAGGATCAATACAAACCCAACATCAACTGTGTTATATACAGAATGCTGTCTCCTGTAAGGTTTGGTTGTCAGAAGCACAAGTGCCAAAATCAGAAGTAGAATCGTTGAAATTCCATAGAAATAACCGTTTAGAGTGAATGCATATGTCAGGAATAGAGTGATTCTCATTATTAGGAAAGTGACTGAAAAATAGCGACAATCATATTTTCCCTCTACAACTCCATCCTTGTAACTGCCTTGGAAAGAGTCTATGAATATCCGAAGAACTTGCCAGTTTCCACAGAGCTTTTGAAAGATTTTTAAAGGATAGAGGAGAAGGAGCAATAGTGGAAGAATTAGGAAGAAAAAAGACACAAAGAGAGCCAGAATGCCGTAAGGAAGGTGCTCTGTCCCAAAATATTTGAAATCAGCATCATAGTAGAGATATAAGCCAACCTTTTCGCCTTTGGTATTGTATGCCAGTGTTGGGACTAATAAGTCAAATGAAACGCTCAGAAATTTCACGTGAGATAAGGTAAGAAAACTGGCAAAGACATCAATGATCGATGCCTTAGCATCATCAATTTTCCTCCGGAATCGAATGTGACATTTTCTAAATGGCATCCATAGGATAACCAGAGGTAAGCACCCACGTGCGTGTAGCTGTATCAGTGCGTAAGCCAGAACCACTAGACAGAGAGGATACACTGCAATCACATAATCCAAGGCCAAAACTTGCAGCGTGTTGATGTTTAGGCAAATCGGGGGCAGGAAAGTACGGAAAAAGTCTAAATTCCACACTCCATATAAGGCAAGGACTGCTTTAGTTGCATACAAGTTGTTTGGGTGATATTTTAAAGTGGAGAAAACAATTCGTATATTTGCTGGAATGGAAAAAATCTGTGCAAAGAAGATGTAGGCCGTCATTTTCGGTGAAGTTGCATTCACACGAAATAGAAGAATGAAGAGGAAGAATATCGTGAGAGGCAGAAAAGTGACAATCAAGTATGTTATCCAGCTACGAAGTCCAGACTCTGAGCACTCTATACACTTCATGTCATATGAGTAAGCTGAAGGCTGGAATCCATCCTTGCATCCTCCACATAACCTTCCTGTTCTCTCAAAGTTTCCGCACATCACCTCATCCAAGTATGAAGCATTCAGAGGCATCTTGTGGTAGAGCATGTCGAGTTTGTAAGACTTATTATTGTTCTCACAGTTGTAGAAACAAGCACCAGCTATCGTCCCGAAATCCTCATCGTAAGTCATACAGTAGCAATCCATAATGGCATTTTCTTGTCTGTTATCTTCATCCTGACACCTTATGATGCCTCCCAAGTCGTCTCCACACTCACATTTGGAAGTGAGTTGATTAAATACAAACCATGGCATTGGGCTGCAAGTTTGATTGGTATCTTCAGCCACTGGGCCAGGCATGGAATCTTCAGCCACTAGGCCAAGCATGCCAGGCATGGAATCTTCAGCCACTGGGTCAGGCCTGGAATCTTCAGTCACTGGGCCAGACCTGGAATCTCCAGCCACTATTGGGTCATCAGGCTTGGAATCTTCAGCTGCTGGGTCAGGCCTGGAGTTTTCAGGTACCACCAAACTGGAGGTGGCCTGAGAAGAATGCATTGCAGAGAGCAGTAATACTAAAGATGCAATATTGTTTCTGAAATTCACCATCTTCATCATGCACTTAGTATGAAAACAGCTTCACTGTACACAGCTAGAACATGAAGGGATATTACCTTGTACACGGATATTGAGAGGTGTTTATTATTGATAGCTAATGTATGTATACTAGCAAATAAATTTACTTTCTATGTGAAGAAATCCACCCACATGCAAGTTTGTTATTGGTAGTCTCTATTCAGTGGACTGGAATGGACTGGACTAGACTACTGGATTGTCCAATTTAGCCACAAAATTCATTTTCAATAAGCTCAAAACTATAACCTGGATAATATTTCAGCATAGAAGCAAAGGGTTTCATGTAGAACAGCTGTGACTACATCGGGGCTTTGGCTCCTTGATGTCATGGCACTGCTAATAAACTATTTTAGCTAGAATAATTATTTACTCATCAAAAACCAGCTGTGCTCCTGTCCCAGAGGGAGCAGCTATTCTATTAGCTATGTCCTATGTACCCCATACTCTGGCTATACCTATTCTCATAGCATGGATCGGAAGGGAAGATAATGTATACAATCGTAAGCTACTCCATTGCTACGTAAGTTCCCTTATAAGAATTCTTCAGCAGATAAGACACGTGTTTGAACTTCCAGCTGAGAAGTCCATAGCTATAGCTTGTCTGTGTGCGTAAAAAATGGGCAAGAAATAACAATAATATCATGAAGATAAATATCATGAAGATAATGTCACCCTTCACAAATATATAGCATACATGTGGAACCCCTAATGTGGACACCATGAAATCAGGACACTGTATAATCTCAGGATGCTTTGTTTAGTCCCAATGCAATGGTATTATTATTTCACCCCTCAAATCTGGACACCACTCTATTCAGGACACTTTTTCTAAGTCCCAGAAGTCTTCATAATTATACATTTGGGGTACTTTGCTTGGACACTAATAGCCATTTTCGTAGAGGTCATCCCAGTAGTCCAGTCCAGTCCAGTCCACTGAATAGAGACTACCCTTTATTGTACAGTGATCTTGCAGCTTCCTTTTTAAGTAGCCCAACTCCAAAGCCACAGGTAAGTCCTTTGAAAAGAGGTTATGTAAATTTTGGTTTGGTGTTCTGCAATCCACTGTACTACTGTAGATTTCAGGATGGTTGTCCATATAAGGAATGAGAAATAGGTAGTGGCTTACAAGGACCTGATCCTTTCCTGTCCATGCAGTTGTGTAAACCATAGAACAAAATGTATTCCCAAAACTTCCTGACAACTCACCTGCAATGGACAGTATAAGTGAAACCATAGCCTTCATCAAAGGCATCTATTGCGGTACATACATTCTTCCGGTTCTATCCTTTGCGGTTAACGGTTTGATAAGGTGACATGAACGGCTAAAGCTTCACTTGCCACAAATACTTTGCATTTCCCTAGTAGTTTCATTGCCATGAACATGTTATACAGGTGCTTGGTAAGATCTATTCCATTTTGTGTGACAAAGACAAGCGACTCATTTACGATGAAGAAGGAGTGGTTGATGAAGAAGATGATGCTCTTTTCAGACAAGTAAGAGTATATATAACCTAGAAACCTTAAGAGAGGTTTCCAGGTTCAGTTTATATTAGCTAGCAGTGTGGTTTGGTTCCTTTGAAAAATGTCCCTATTCGGGAGGTTTTTTTGTATTGCTGAATATAGAGAGTTCACTAACCCAGGCCTGCTCTTTTCGCAGGGGAAAAGTGAGCCTGAGTATGGTACTCCTGCTATGATCTTATACTCATGAAAATTATTTAGCAAAACCATCAAAAATTTTGTGGTATCTCACAGTGTGTGTTCATAAAATATCTAGGATCGAGACTGGATGGAATATTGGAGACTTCTTTTTCAGAAGGTGACGATTGGGGACATTGAGAAGTTTGAGGAGACTTACAAAGGGTCAGAGGAGGAGAGAGACACACTCAAGTCAGTTTATCTGGAGAAGGAAGGAGACATGAATGCCATTTTAGAAGAAGTGAGGGAATTGCAAATCAAGTAACTATAACATATCTCTCTTTCTCTCTCTCTCTCTCTCTCTCTCTCTCTCTCTCTCTCTCTCTCTCTCTCTCTCTCATATTGTATACTACTATATATACTGCAATAATTTATGATAATTGCGTGAAATAAAATGTACTAGGTGCTCTGTGCTTCTTTGGATGACGAGCCACGTTTTCGGGAAATAATTTCAAAATGGATAGCTGAAAAGGAGGTTCCTTCGTTCCCGGCATTTGTGAAAGAGAGTGAGAGCAAGAGGATGCTAAGAAAGAGGAAATTTGAAGGGGAGGCCAAAGAAGCAGAAGAAGCTCTGAAGAAGATTGCTACTGATGCAAGTATGTGTATAGCTATAACATTGTATCATTTGTGTGCATGACATGTACGTATGACATTGTGATTGTGCATAATGATATTGTATTGTAAGGTAATTCCAAGCAGTTCAAGCTTATGAGCTCTATTTGAAAGACAATTGAGCTCAGAAGTCTCAGTAATTTCAGCTTTTCGGATTTACCTTACATAATGCATATGACATTGTATCCAAAAATGTTTGGTCACACCCATTGATTTAAGGCAGCAAGTTAGTGGATGCAAATGTGTAGTCATAGAAATTGGACAAGTGTGTGAATGATGGCGAATGGTGGAGAACCTATAGAGCCTCATATTTAGCTTTTCTCCTGCTCCGGGCTGAGCAGAAACCTTGTTACTGTTGTTAGTGCATGACTGGTACAGTATCTCTAGCTGGTACATATTCAGTGGACCCTCAGATCATGTAGCAGCGATAGTGAGTCCTTCTTCAGTGTAGCTATCCACATAGCATAGGTTGATAAAGTGTGTTTTCCCAGATGGAGGAGAGAGCAGTCTCACTGCAATGATCAAAGCAAGGCAGAAGACTCGCTCTGAACACTTGGGTGACTTCTTCAATGCCTTGGAGGAGAAGTACTGTCATAAGGACAAGGAGGAGGAGGAAGAAGAAGAGGACAACAGCCTTGCCCCTGCCCCCAAGAGGAAGAAGAATAGAGCATCAAAATCAGCAGCTAAAGGAGCTGGCACAAGCAGTAGCAGCAAGGGAAAAGGAGGACGTCGCAAAAAGAAAAAGTAGCCATTTCAGATTCATAATATAAACACATGCAATCTATTCCATACAGCAGGCAGTTTAATTCCCTTCATACCACACAATTATATTATGTAATAATAAATTATTATACAATAAAAAGTAAATTAAACCATAAGTTTTCCTTTTTTAATTCCTCTCTGCTGCTAGCTCTGCAATAAAAATCTATATAAATTTCTTCTTCTTCTTCTTTGATTTGTTTTTATTCTCTTCTAATTTCCTCTCTAGTGCTGCTCTCCTGTGCTGTTCACTATCCTAACATACAAAATCACCAAACAAAAATGATTTAATTCATACTGACCAGGAGGCTATAAGTACATAGCCATGGTAATAGAGAAAGGTGATTTATGATTTTAATACAGTGGAACCCCTAAATGTGGTCTCCTGAAATGCAAAACCTATAACATGTATAATACATGTATATACAGGATCCCTTTGCAACAGTCATGCTTTATATACATATACTTGAGTAGCTATACTTCAAAAGTTCGAATTTCACATTCCAAACTTCTGCCAATTTGTTTTGTATAATGTTATATAGACTATCTCTACACCAAATTTCCTGACCACTGCCATATATATATAGTAGTCATGAGAAAACTGAAATGTGTCTAAGAAGCCTTCACCACTGTGAGAGTTTGTACATGCATACATGACATACTTGCAGTGGAGATTCCTCTAGTGGAGGTGGTGGTCTTTTAGCCGCTGGGGATGATGTGGGTGATTTTTGTGCTTGTGATGGAGGGATAGAAGGAAGGAGGGAAGCAGGAATCTTGGCCGCCCATGTTCCTGTGGTGCCAGAAGCTTCAAGACCTGCAGGATCCATCGCTGGGTTTTCTATATTATAGAAAGAGGAAAATTGAATCCTGAATAATACAAAACCCCTCTGAACACAGACACTCATGGGATCAGCTGATCAGAAACTGATTAGAGAGGTGTCCTTGATTAACAAGATTTCCTTATTTCAGGACTTGTATGGCTCTTGTGGGGTGGGGCATGAGGTATAAGGCCACACCCTTGTTCTCCTCCTACCCAAGCCCTTGTGGGGCAGGGTACAAGGTAAGGCTCTAGCCCTCCTACCCAAGCTCTTGTGGGGTGGGGTACGAGGTCTACACTCCCTACCAGATTACAGAGAAGCCATATACCAGTACTACGCATCACTCACCATCTTTGTTAGCTATCCATCTCTTGAGCATGGTGATGTCCTTATATAGTCGTTGACAGGATGGATCAGAAAAGATATCAACGTCCAACTGCCCCGTCTCCTCAAATCCTGACGAGGTGATCATTTCGTTCTCAAATCCCTTGAGGGAAAATGGTGCAGTCTCCAAGTATTCTATGGAATACAGCAGGATTCAAGAATATAACCTCTAAGTAAATGCTTGACCAGAGGTTCCACTGTAATGCCAGAGCTGAGTCAGTAAAGGTTTACTGAACTACCCAGCTAGTTGGTAAAAGGGTTTGATAACAAAGATCATAATATGATCTATCCACACTCCCATGCAAGCCAAACACCTTGATCACCGAACAGCCAGCCAAGTCCAGCTACGTATGTGCAGTGTATTATGATACAACTAAAGTCTGAAATATAGGTAAGGACAATAATCCTCTTGCGACTGGAACATCGACTCTTTGCTTTTGCACGTACAAGATAAAATATACTGCTGCAGGGCCAAATATCAGTTGACCTGATATTTGACCTGATTTCTAACACTTGCTATACTTCAAATCAACAGGAAAATACCCAGGGATAATTCTAACAGACGAATTTAATGTTTGGCTGCATTATAATTGGTTGACCTCATGATCCAATTGCCTGGGTGGGGTGGGATGGGATGTACATGTAATACATACATGTATACTCACTTCTGGTGACTCGATGGCCCTGGTCTTTGAAGTCCTGGATTTCCTTGTCTTTCCTTACCAGGATCTCGCACAGCTCCTGTTGTCTTCGCTGGAGCTCCCCCACCATCGTCAGCAGAGGCACCACAAGCTGAGATGACAGCTACAGTAAGGGTAAGGGGGAGGGAGAAAGAGTGGGAGTGGGAGGGAGGAGAGGGGGAGGGAGAGGAGGGAGGAGAGGGGGAGGGAATGGGAGAGGGGGAGGGAGGGAGTGGGAGAGGGGAGGGAATGGGAGAGGGGAAGGGAGGGGAGGGGAGGGAGTGGGAGAGGGAGAGAGAGGGGAGGGAGGGAGTGGAGAGAGGGGAGGGAGGGAGTGGGAGGGAGGGAGTGGGAGAGGGGGTGAGTGTATGAGGGATGAATGATAATATTATATACAGGCAGGTACATATTAGTGAGAGATTTAATTATATCTCATAACCACCATATTTTAAAACAATACTAAGTACATTAATACTCGACTTAGTCTAACTGCTAGTGAGTATTTCTTCAGTGATAAAATAAACAGCTTTTAGAAAAAGAAAGTTTCATTATATGTATGTATGTATGTATATATGTATGTATGTATGTATGTATGTATGTATGTATGTATGTATGTATGTATGTATGTATGTATGTAGGTTGTGCTTATAGGCAAGAGTGTTAAAGTAAGGCTCACAAAAACAGGATATTTTCCCCAGACAATTTATTCATTAATCCTATCACTTTCTGCCCCAAAATTTCTCAATTATAACAAAACTGCAGTTAGTTGACCTGATACTTGATAGCATAGCACATACTGAATTTAATCATCAGCTATAATTGTAATGACCAACAGGAAAATGGCCAGCCAAACCATGCCCACTTGTCCTGTCAGACTGGTAACTATACATACATTTGATAGTGTGTTAATTAATGCACACCCTGGTCTGAGTGTATGCACCTACACAGTACGTATATTATGAGTATTCTCCTAGTGAGAAGCCAGCCACCAGTAATGATGATGAGGGGCATAGGGGGAAGAACTGAATTAAGACATAATGGCAAGACATAAGGCATAGGGGGAAGAACTGAAGGCATAGTGGCAAGACATACGGCATAGGAGGAAGAATTGAAGGCATAGTGGCCCGCTATACCTTTATTAAGATGCCTTGGGAACATCATGATGGACTACGAATAACTAATTATGTAGGACAATTGCCCATTGTATGTAGAGAGGTGTCCTCTCTACAGAGGTTTATCGCTCTAATGATTGGGTCTCAAGGAAGTGTCAGAAGTTTTATTCAGAACATTGTAGGTTTCACTGTCCATATATGTCTATATGTACTAGTGGAGGTTGTGATTATGACTCTAACTGAATATGCCTCTAATTTGTAATGTTATTACGACCTGCAGCTTAATATGAGCATTTGGTATGATAATCACTCCAAAGTGTACATTTCACTTCACTTCCACACTATATAGAGTGTGAACCATGAATAGATAAGTAGCACTAATATCCCAAGCGTGGGCAGAGACCAAATGGCCACGGTGTGATTTATAAGTACAATGCCCGTCGTCATGAACGACAGGCAATATAACAGAGTCATATTTCCCGTCGTCCATGGAAACAAACATTAATCTCAAGAAAGCATGGCTGCTAGAGCATCAAGTTAGCCTAGTCTATCTATACTCATCTTAGCTAGCTCTATATAGCAGGATATAAAATAGGTAGAACATGGGTGCCATGGGTTTCATGGCTTATAAACGACCCTCGCCCTCCGGGTGTGCCCTCGGGCTTGGGTTATTTATAATCCATAAAACCCTGGCACCTATGTTCTAATTACTGCGTATTCAGAGTCTCCCCTAGCTGTACTTTCAAACAGGGTGCTTAAGTATATTCATGAGAATATGATTCAATTAGTGCCATAGACCTAGCCCACTTTCTTTGAAGTTCTATATCCAAACAGGGTGGCCCGCCCTGCATTTAGTATACTGGGGGAACACTGCGTATTAAGCACAGATCAGTGTAAAGAGAGATGCTCAAGATCGAAGAAGCTGCTACATTAGAACACAAGTATATGAGATACGCACATAAAAATGTAAAATCCTTCAGTGGATTCTCTAGCATACCTTAAGCACTATTAATTATGCCTTCAAGTATATCAACCCTTTGATAGAATGCTGATTAAATACAAATACCCTTTTGATGTATGAAACCACCCCTATTCCTTAACTTCACTAATATTTTAGGGAGAACACTGCCTAGTGTTGGCTTGCCCCAATTATTTCAATGTAAAATGCGTACCTATAGACCCATAAAGTAGTGAAAAAGACCATTTCTCTAGCAAGGCCACTCCACCATGTCCCAACAGCACCTATTCCAGCTATTTCAACCTCCCTAGAGATACCACTCCACATGTCCCAACAGTATGTTGACCTTGATACAGGCAGAGGAAACAAAGGGAACAACTTAGTACTCTTCACCCATACACTGTACTTCCTCCCAGGGCAGCTGGAATCTAACATCATACTCCGGTGTTTACATCCAGTAAGCGTCTAGCTCAAAAACCAATTATTAGTGAATTACCCAGTTTCCTGACGTTTTCACAGCTAGTATTTGCAGGATATAACTGATTACACATCTTCCACTGCAGGATATTCCTGACAACTAGTATTTCTTTCCAATGCTAGATTCCACTGCCAGAATATACTTGAATACATGCTTAATTTCCTGACATTGACAACTAGTATTTGCAGGATATACTGAATACACACTTTCTAATGGTGAATCGACTACTTCCACTATGTATTCAGTATATCCTGCAAATACTGCTAATAGTGTAGCAGGCAACAGTGGAAGAATCCACTAGTATTTGCAGGATATACTGAATAGGGTAACCAACAGTGGAAGAATCCACTAGTATTTGCAGGATATACTGAATAGGGTAATCAACAGTAGAAGAATCCACTAATATTTGCAGGATATACTGAATAGCTGAATAGGGTAAATATTGTATCAAGCAACAGTGGAAGAATCCATTACTTGCATATATTTAGGTGGGAAGGAAAGTTGCTATTTTACTGTTTCATGATACCCTCCCTAACACACCTTGTCAAGACTACACTTCTTACAAATGAACTTCCAGTCCAATGGCAGTGAAGTGAGCATTGTTTGAATGGTGAGGGTGACCTCTTCAGGAAAACTGCTTGGAGGAGGGATGGGCGTGGCATGTGGAGGGTGTGTTTGTGTAATGCTGGACTGGGGTTGCGAGGTGAGGATGTACGTGGCCTGGGCTTGCTGGCATTCCAAGTGAGAAGAGAGAGTGTTTTGAAGGATAGACAAAGGAGCCTCCACTTTGGGATTAAGTTTCTGAAATGTATTGAATAATAATGATTATGGAGGTGTGGCAAATATATAAACCACACCCACAAATTCCAATCATATTGGATACTAGACACCTTTGGTGTGTGGGAAGTTCTACCTTTAATCTCTCCAAAACTTTGCTCGCTTCAATACTCTCTTCCCAAACTGCACAGCTGTCTGAGAGCATCACGTGATAACCAGCATCATCAAACAGGCCTTTGACGAGGTACTTTCTTCCTTCGCCATCTTTTTCACTCGTTCCTAGTGTGATCACCCTCCAGGGCTGCGTCTGCAACCTGGGACGAGGCTCCCTCCTCCAAGCAATAGCCATAGCGGTGGAAACTTATTGCACACTAATTAATGCCCACCAACTAATAAACCACACCCCATGCATAATAGGTCATGAATTTAGTTGGATATCATGTCCGATTGGTTCAATTAGGACATCTTTAATGCATGGCTATATTGTCGACGTCATTCCAGCCAGATGACTGTTAAGGATGCATGCTACTACTGAAGTCAGAAGGTCTAAACTGTTTTGGAAAGTGAGTAAGCTTTAAGCTAAGTTGTAGCTTGACAGAGATCTAGTTTAGGATTCAATCGGTTTGAGTTGTGAGTTCACTTTGCTCAAGGAGTCAGAAGATCTGACAGTGAAGGTGCGTTTTAATAAAGCTTGTATTCGATCGTAGGTTTGCGAGCACTGATACAGCCGTGTAAAAGTTTATTTGAAGTCGAGACTCCCTTCTGACAGAAGTCTCGATCAGACGTTCAAGCCCTCGGGTTCCTAAGACCACCTCGCCTTCAGGGCCAATTATCCTTTGTCTGTCACACCATCATAGCTAATTGCATTTACTTCTGGAACAGACTCCAATACAAGGCTTATTGCACAGTAGCTGGAAGAACCAGGAATTCGTTCTCACAAAATATTAATGATAAATTCACCATTCATGGATTCCGAAGAGAGTTGTATCCAGGAGGCCATTGCCCAGTTCTACTCCTTCTTTGGGCAGATGCAGAGTCTCAAGAATGATATAGAACAACTGAACGATTTGGACGATGTGACGAGGAACAGGATCATGTACCAGTTGGACAATATTGAGAGTGAGTCACAGGCTGTTGTGTGTCAGTTATCGTAGCCGAGGTTCTGTCTCTCTATTATAGTCTGGCTACATCGCTAGGCTCTAGCAATAGTAATGTCTCGGTCTTGCCAATATCATGTAGTACTGCCTCACCAGTAGTACTGTGTTACCAATAGTGCTATCTTACCAATAGCACTGTTAGTACGTCTCACCAACAGTACTGTGTTACCAATAGCAGTGCTGTCTTACCAACAGTATGTCTCACCAACAGTACTGTCTTACCAATAGCAGTGCTGTCTTACCAATAGCAGTGCTGTCTTGCCAACAGTACATCTCACCAACAGTACTGTCTTACCAATAGCCAATAGCACTATCTTACCAATATGTTGTACTGTCTCACCAATAATACTGTCTTACGTCCTACCAACAGCACTGTCTTACTAACAGTACTATCTTACCAATGGCCAATGGCATTGTCTCAGCCTCACCAACAGTACTGTCTTACCAATGGCCAAATAGTACTGTCTCACCAATAGTACAATAGTACTGTCTTGTAGTATCATCTCACCAATAGTACTGTCTTAGCTGCAGTGCATTAGTCACTTGTATATAAGGAAAGGCACTTTGTACCGTGGGTCTAATAAAAGCACTGTTGAGATAAATACACAGCTGGTATGCTACTAATTGTGGTGTTGTTGTAGAGTGGGCTTTATTTCTAGTCTCTGCTATTATTTGAGGATGATAGTAATGAATACACAGAAACACAGAAGCATTGTGTTGGGCCTAAGGGTATTCTTCACAAGAAGTCATGTTGATATTCCGTAGGATATTTTTAAGGAGTATTGGTGGAGATCAAGGCATTTCACTATGTAGCACCAATGTGTATAATGTAGCCAGCCCAGTCTGTGATTTGTAAGCTGGGGTCAAAGGTCTATCGGTTTTTTATGAACCCTTTGAGGTACTAACTGAGATTAATTTTATAGTTAGCGCATCTAAATTCTCATGTTCATATTGCTGTTCCTACTGTCCACTTTGTTCCACTTGTTCCACTTTACAACAATGGTGGCCTATTTGTACTTTGTACCCTAGCTGTCTGCATTGTGAGGAGTAACAATGTGGACTCCATAAGCCTATTTGTACTTTGTACCCTAGCTATTATAGAAATAAGTGTGCTGCTATATGGACATCTTGATCTAATCCTAAAAGTGTCTGCAGAGAGAGAGAGAGAGAGAGAGAGAGAGAGAGAGAGAGAGAGAGAGAGAGAGAGAGAGACCATGTACTGCACAATGGAACTATTAGACTTGATCCTGGAAAAAAAAAAACACCCCTGAGTGATATTTTCTCTGTCCCATCACCCCAGAATTGAGGACACCTAGCTCTCTAACCGGGAGAGATGCCTGAGTTTAGCTGGAGGGCTGTGTAGTTTGCAAGCTATATGGACATGTGTGAGGGATGGTAACTGCTGGTCTCTGCTCTGTTGGTCAAGAATTAATATTGAGGAAGTTGGTTATAGTAACTCGTTAATGTGAGAAGTGAACGTGAATCTATTCATTTAGACTAAAAGTCTTCTTCCAAAGTGTTTGTTTTTGATAAACATTCTAAAAATTTTATCTTGGTCTGCCTCTTTTAATCTCTGTTGCTAGTCAACTGTTTTCATAGCAAGTGATCAGTAGCTTGATATGAACAGTGTGCGGTTAGGACAGCAATAGACCAAGAGATTAATATGTTTTCCTAGCTAAGATATATATATGCCTCTCGTTTTTTTGAGTCTGTACTTCTTCTGTTTGAAGTACGCAAGTGACTATGTAAGTCATGACAATTTGAATTCCAAATCCACACATCAATATATCAAGGGGAAAAAAAGTTATGCTAAATAAAAAGGCCATGTAGGGTTAGTCTGTGCTTTTACCTATAGGAATAAACATCAAAATGCTGCCTATATCAGTATGTAGTCACTATTAAAAGTAATTCACAGATGTGACTTTGTACCACTCTGAAGCTTCACACATGATTTATCAGAGCTAGAAATACGATGTGATAGGTCATTAAGCGTACATTATCAGTGCTACAGAGCCAATCTGATTGGGTCATTAAGCAAATTAGGTTGGACATCCCATACTGCTAAGACACTGAAATTTGGTAGGCGCATGGAATGGTTGGAAAATGACCATGAACCAAGAACAATTTCTGGTGTGCATACATACATACATACATACATACATACATACACTTTATGTCTGTACGTATGTATGCATGCATGTGAATGAGTGACTACATGTGGGGACAAAGGTGCGTCGTACCTCGCCATATGCCCCTTGCAAGTGGAGCACACAACCACTACATCTAATTGTTTTCAATGGCCTGTTCAGGGACAAAGTGGCCAACTCGTATAGTTTGCGGCACTTGCTTGAAATGCTCTCGACATGGTTCCCCCTCAGGATGACATTTGGTGGAAAAGAGGAACAGGAAAAAAAATGTCTAATTAGATAAGAAATTTTACTAATTTCAAGGAAGAAAGTGATCAGTTCTTGACCAGTGGAACTTCAGGGCATGCACTAACACTCTATAACTAATTACAATTCATTAATGTGTTATTTTTGGGTCAAATAACGAGTATGCATCTTGAAGGATGGGGAAGATCGCATGAGGTATCGTATGTCAATTGTGCCATGCAATTATAGTGCAATTCGAAGCTGTACTTGAAGGACACTTGGGGGCCCAGTGTCCTGATTGAGGTTTCCACTCTTCAAACGTTCAATTTGTATCAGCAGTACCTTGAAATTTTGTCCCTAATAGGAAGGTTTAAGTTCCACTATATAAACAATAGCTAAAATACATGCTACATATCTGACCAAATTACTCTTGAAGCACAAAAGCAAGAAGGTTCCTTGTTTAGGTCTCAAAGTGTGAGATGTAAAGAACTGTTTATGAGCGTACAAACCAAAGATGCTGCCAAGCATTCTTCAAACAAAACAGCTGTTCCCCATCTAGTTAGTTCTTGTGAAGAGGTCATGATGAAACCATGGTTACCTCTAATTATTGCAGTCTCTGAACTTTCAAGGAGTGTCACAGAAAGATACAAAAAAGCAACAACCAAGTGTTGATAATTTTGATCTCTGATCTTCAAGGAATACCACCGGAAGTAGAACTTCCATAAAAAAATGTATTATGCTACCTTTCTCAATTCTTTACCAAATCAGCAGAGAGCTGATCAACCATTGTATGAGCTGGTTTTTGGTTAAGAACTGAGTAAACGATCAATGTATCAGGTGGATGAACACAATAGTTCGATCTCTGATCCAATTACCTCGTTTCCCTAGCTACTATATTTCTGTGTTTGTAAATAATTGTGAGTAGCAATGTTGTCATGTTGTTGACTCCAACTGCTTAAGCAGAAAGTTTAATCTTTTGAGTCTCCAGGGCCTCCAACAAGCTCAGGTCTCAGCTCCAACAAGCCCTGAAGCCCTTGTTGGAGGATTCTATTATGCCTTCCTTTGAATGTGAGGATAGAGCGTAGGAGAGGAAGACCTGATCGATTATTATTAGATGCAAAGGAAATATATATAAGTCCGACACAGAACAAAGTAACAGCAGTTTCTGTGAACAAACATCAAAATTATGCTGCCTTCAATAATAATCCCTACATCACTGCCTAAACACTTTTACACTGACATGAACAATTAAATCAGGCAGTGATGTAGGGATTATTATTGAAGGCAGCATAATTTTGATATATTTGTTCACAGAAACTGCTACAGACCAACCCTACATGGCCTTTTTATTTAGCATAATTTTTTTCCTTTCATATTAACTATTATTCAAGTGAAACCTTTCTGCTATTGCATACAATCATGACATAGCCATAAACAAGCCACAATCAGCTTTGGTCAAGGTAATGTGGGTGCACATGCAATACACATTTAATTCAATGGAGTTCATGCCAGCGTTTTGTTTCCTGCTTTGGCTGTTTACCAAAACTAAGTATGCTGGCAGAATGTGCCAACCCCTATGGCTATGCCATCAAAAGTCATGTGATTGGTTGTAATCGACCCTCCACCAGGTACTAGTTAAGTTTCATGATTCATTTGCAGTTATTCATTTTTGACCCCGTGGATATAAATTCCCTTATTTGGATTGTAATATGCGTAGCATGCATGTGTGACAGTCGAGGGTAGAAATCAAACTTTATTCATGCTTCTACTTTTGAAAAATTTTTTTTGAAAGGCAGAAAATTTTATTTTAAAGCATCAGTCATGACAAAAGTAAACTTTAAAAAAAAACGTGAATAAAGTTTGATTTCTACCCTCAACTGTCACATGTGCATGTCTCATTCAGATGTATGTGTATGAGGGGACCAGGTACATGCATACACCAACACAGTGCACATGTAGACTTTTAACTTTGCCAAGCATGTAGCCTTAAATTCCAAGTATTAATGCTCTAGCAATAATAATTAGTATTATTCTATGCTATTGTTTGGAGCTGGGACATGTCATGGAGTGTTGTACCATGTCTGCTTGCTAAGGCATTGTGGCAAGCGAAGCTTTAGCTGAATGATGTCACCTTAAAATTGCAAGGAACAGAACCAGAAGAATGTATGATATTATATACTAGTGTATGTTTCAGACTTCAAGTTTCATACATGACAGATCAGAGTGTCCTGCTCTGTACTTAGTGTCAAAGGTCATAAATAGATGAGCTCTATTTAGAGTGTCTAGCCAATGTTCTGTACATGGTATCAAAGGTCAGAAATAGATGAACTCTATTTAGAGTGTCCAGCCAATGTTCTGTACATGTATCAAAGGTCATAATTGATGAGCTCTAATTAGAGTATCCAGCCAATATGCTCTGTGCAGTATCAAATAGATACATTAGAGCATCCAGGTCGACCATGCAACTGACTGTGCACTTCAACTGGATGACTTCCTGTACTACTTAATTCATGACATCTCTCTCTCTCTCTCTCTCTCTCTCTCTCTCTCTCTCTCTCTCTCTCTCTCTCTCTCTCTCTCTCTCTCTCTCTCTCTCCTTCCCCACATTCTATTCAGAAGTGATAATTTTTCTATGTTCTTTTGTGTACATGTCGGCTCCATACATGTCGTAAACAGATATTATGCAATTATGGATTGCTAAGTTGTTGTTTTTCAGCAGTAATTGTTGTTTTTGTCACATGTCAGATAAACTTTTACAGATTTTGATTGGTTGCTTTTAATGATGATGTGCAGCTGTGGTGGTGATACTCACAGGCTTCTGATATTAAATCATTTTCTCAAATATGTGTCAATGAAGTATCTTGTCAAATTACATCAAACATATCTAAACATGTAAATATCAATGGAGTTATGAACAAGAAAAAATAGCTCAAACACATCTCTTCAGTCATACGTACGATTCCAGAATCTCCTTTCAAACAGGGTGCTTAAGTATATGCATGAGAATATAATCCATAGACCCAGCCCACCTTTTTTGAAGTTCTATATCCAAACAGGGTGGCCCGCCCTGCATTTAGTGTACTGAGGAAAGATTTCTCAAAAGTGTTATGCTTGATCCCTTGGATTAGTGCTACAACTACAACTGTCTCAATTATTTCAAATTTCAGAACCAGCTCATAGTTTTAAAATGTGAAAATTTGGTCAAGAAATAAGAAAGTTAGAGCAGATATAAAGAATGATCAAGGGCCTTAAGTGAATGTAAACGGGATCCCTTGCAGTTCTGCTGTGTTTATAGAGCCTCGGTGTTGACACAGTCCATGTATGTTGTCCCTGCCACAGTGTTGATGGACCAGCCCTTTGGTCATGCCACTTGTTGACAATGCGAGGGAAAAACACACGTTACTGCAGTGTATTGTAAACCTTTCATTCCTTCTGAAGTTTCTGTTTGGTTATAATCGTTGCAGCAGTGGATGGAGTCCCTCACAGTGAGAGCTAGAGGACTCCGCTTATGTTACATGCGTATATGGTGCTATGCTGTGCTTCAAACCTAACCATAAGAAAGGAGAGACATGATGGAGTGGCCTTAATAGAGAGATGGTATCTTTAGGGAGGGTTGAAATAGCTGGAATAGGTGCTGTTAGGACATGGTGGAGTGGCCACTCCACCATGTCCTAACAGCACCTCCCTAAAGAGACCACCTCTCTATTAAGGCCACTCCACCATGTCCCAACAGCACCTATTCCTCCACCATGTCCCAACAGCACCTATTCCAGCTATTTCAACCCTCCCTAAAGAGACCACCACTCTATTAAGGCCATGGATGCATATAGCTGGAATTGGAGCATCTAACTCTCGAGCTATTAAGGCTACTCCACCATGTCCCATTGGCAGTTACTCTAACCTCCCTAAAGAGACCACCTCACTATTAAGAACACCTCTCTAGGTAGCTTGACCTTTGACCCAGTGGTAATGGAATGCTTGTGATTATTTAAAAGTGTGCATGTGGCTCTTAATGAATATAATTCAGGTCCCATTATGAGGTGGCACTCAATGAATACATTTTTGTGGTGTTTACTGAATATATAATTGATGATAAGAAACATATCATGTTTCATGTAATAAATGTTCATATTAAATTAATTTCTTGCAATACAGCTAGATATGTTGCAGAGAGAGAGAGAGAGGGAGTTTTTAAACATTGAGCTATGTAGACTAGTCCTTAAAATAGCAATATTGTAGATAGAGGAGAGAGAGAGAGAGAGAGAGAGAGAGAGAGAGAGAGAGAGAGAGAGAGAGAGAGAGAGAGAGTTTTTAAACATTGAGCTATGTAGACTAGTCCTTAAAATAGTAATATTGTAGGTAGAGGAGAGAGAGAGAGAGAGAGAGAGAGAGAGAGAGAGAGAGAGCTAGCCCTTAAAATGACATTCCTCCATTTGAAAGGTGCTTTGATTATCTTGTTGTTAGACTGGATGTTCAAAGTCATCTGCTTGTTAGTGAACAGAGGAAATGATGGAACTGCAACCAGCACACATGCAGTACACACTTCATGTTGTTTCACTCAAACACTTGGGGGTGTACTTTGTGTGTATTGCCTCCTTCAAGTATTCCTTGAAGTATTCACTTCTTATGATCATTCGCTATATCTGCTCTTCTTAAGCTGATCAACCACTGTTTGTCGTTGTTGTTGTTTTTGAAATTTGAAGATTGTTGGTGATCAAAGGATCATTTTTCCGTATAATGCCCCCACCTAACAACTCGCCTGCCTATACTTACATACGTAGCTCCCCTGATCCTTTCCCTCTATGAACTGTGAACTGGTTCCTTCTTGCCTGCATGAGCTGGTACGTAAGTTCAATATATAACAGCCCAACATATCTCCCCATTTTCCAGTCATCCAATTCCTATAAACAGTTGCATATGTACATGGCAAAATTAAAAGTATAATTATGTGACAGTCGAGGGTAGAAATCAAACGTAATTCATGCTTTTTACTTTTGTTTTGACAAACTTCAATACACACTATATAATATAAACTATAAACGACTGCAATAATGCATGATGTGATCTGATTTGAACAGCAGTGCCTGAGTTTAAAAGGCAGAAACTTTTATTGTAAAGCATCGGTCATGACAAAGTCACATATTTATGCGCATTTTCACTTGATACCCTTGCTCATTCATTATAACCTTCTCAATTCTTAACCAAATTTCAAAAATCAGCTCACAAAGTGGGTGATCAGCTCTCCTGGTGGTCAAGAATTGAGAAGGGATTGTCATCTACAGTTGTACTGTCATGTATTGATTGCATATAGGGAAGATACGTGTGTACATACAGCATCTGTTTACCATTTATGGTTGCCACAACTTCAAGCCATAGCTACGTAGCTGTGTTGTTGTACTGTTGCCAAGCAACTGAGTTAATATATTGGTACCGATGAACAAGGTGCTACTATGTGTGAGCCTCCCTGAGTTTCTTTCATGTGGTGCATGCCTCTGTGTGCATACATATGTGATTCTAAGGTCTCTGAGATTCTTAGAAGAAGGTTTGATATGCTCTGTTCTTTTGATGTGTAAGTGATAAACCAGTTTTGTGGTAACCTGTTGCTTAGTTTGATCAAGGTATATTCTACACTTATAAATAGGCACATCAAAATATTTGCTTTACCTCCCCTGAAAATATCGAAGTAAATATTTTTATACAAAAAATCTTCCCCCATGAAAATTACCTAGCAATTTTTTTTCTAATTAAGATGAACTTTTAATATTAGTCAATTGGAGTAACAAAAGATTCTTTTGTAGCACTAATTAGAGTTAGAACAAGGGCCTTGGATTCTTTAATTAGATCGAGTGTTTGCGTGGTTTTGCTATAATTAGAACAAGTGGTTTGGCAATGATATTACAAGAGTTAAGGACCTCTAAAAAAGGTCCTTTGTGCTCAGTAATGGAATTGCATACACCAGAATAAAGCCACAGTCTCCAATTAACTTGCCAGTTGCCCCTGGTAACTACTGTGCATTAATTGTGTTGCTTATGAAATTGGTTACCCTTTACCAGTTATCTTTAGATCTCGAGTAGAAAGTAAAGGTACGAGGATAACCCTGTTATTAATAATCTTAAGATAATGATGATCTCAACCCTTATCTCAGCAATCACATGTAGGAAGCCTAGGAAGCAAGTTAGCAAGGTCTAGACATGAAAAAAAAAAAAGAAAAAAAAAAAAGGGTTTGGTATCCAAGATTGGATCATACCATGGTAGTACCAACACAGTATTCATGCCAAAATTCCCTGCTATCAATATATTGATATGTAGGAAGCCATATCTCCCTAAGAAGCATGGTGCAGAAAAGGTCCTCGATCAGATCATACCTTTACTGATATGGTTTTACCAATACAGTATTCATGCAGCAGTCGGCCCTATTGGAATCCCATTACCACACTAGAAAAGGGTTTGGTATCCTTGATTAGATTAAACTCCTCATACCTCCTCATACCTTTACTAATATGGTACTACCAACACGGTATTCATGCAGCAATTGCTCTATAAGAAGCCCATTCCCAACTATGTAGTAACACTGTGTGCATGTGAATAGTTTTGCCTGCATGGTCAATAACATGGATCCTCTGACGGGATTTCTGTTGGCAAAACACTGTTGCTGCAGGTATACATGCACGGCATATTTCTGTGAAATAAGAGTTGGTGGCATTACTAAATAAATACATTCACATGTGTACCAGCATGTGGTGTAATATCACTGTGTGATGCGATACGAAACTATTTTGAACTTTAACCTTAAGGACTTCTTGACACTGTAGCTCCTTCATGGTGGTAGCCTTGGGGCTATGTTTAGTGCAGAGATACGTGACATTGGGATTCCAAACTGCATGATGAAAATTGGCTGATTGAGTTGACATGTAGTATTAAATAAAAACCCTTGATAACTTGCGTAGTTGTCACATAAATGCTGTATAAGAATTGATGAATTTATATAATGGTTGTACACAGAGTCTTTCTTTCAAACATACAATATGCCA
The DNA here is from genome assembly GCA_963924555.1 of Crambe crambe. Classification (NCBI taxonomy): domain Eukaryota; kingdom Metazoa; phylum Porifera; class Demospongiae; order Poecilosclerida; family Crambeidae; genus Crambe; species Crambe crambe. The sequence continues at coordinate 5,576,359 of OZ004588.1, forward strand.
TAGACCCAGCCCACTTTCTTATTTATCCAAACAGGGTGGTTGGCTTCCCTGCATTTAGTGCACTGTGAAAACATTGGGGTACATGTACTCTGCACTGTTTTAAAGAATTGTGCTAATTTTGCTGCTGCATAAAAGGATCAAGCATAAGCAAGATTTGGTTGGAAATCCTATATAAAACATTGACGTTTGGTTGTCAATGATCAGTTAATTGGAATGGCAGCTGTGTTATGTATGCTTGGAGCTTGAAGTACAAAGTGATTGCAGTATACTAGATGCAGGGCAGGCCACCCTGTTTGGAAAGAAAGTGGGCTGGGTCTATATTATGGCAATGAATATACTTAGGGTGGCACCCTATTTGAAAGTACCACAACAATCAATATGATGTCAATAGTGATGTTTCTGGTACCTGTTGATAAAGTCAGCCAAAGGAAACACTGCAGCACTACAAAGCAAAAGTAGACTGAAAATGAAACTGAAATTATGTACAAGAGTATTAGAAACTTTCTTTCTTTTTTTTTGACATCCCTCCATTGTCCCCCTCACCTCTCTCCTTTTCCTCCCTCCCCTCTCCCTCCCATCCCTTCCCTCTCCCTCACATCTGCTCCCATCCCCTTCCCCCTTCCTCCCCCTCCTCCCATCCCTTCCACTCCTCTCCCCTTCCCTCCCTCCCCCCACTCCCCCTTCCCCCTCCCATCCTCCCCCCAACTTCTTCCTTTCCCCTCCCATCCCCTCCTCTCCTTCCCCTCCCATCCTCCTCCCCCCACTCCCACTCCCCCTTCCCATCCTCCCCCCCAACTTCTTCCTTTCCCCCTCCCATCCCCTCCTCCCCTCCCATCCCCTCCTCTCCTTCCCCCTCCCATCCTCCTCCCCCCCACTCCCACTCCCCCTTCCCCCTCCCATCCTCCCCTTCCCCTCCCATCCCCTCTTCTCTCCTTCCCCTTCTCCCCTTCCCCCCTCTCCCTCCTCCCTCCCCTCCAAACCTCTTAACCAATCTAATCTTCCATCCTGATGTTGTGGTGACCACCACTTCATGAAACAAGCCAGTACAGTATTGGGTGGGGCTTGAGGATCCACCCTCTGTGAAAACAGGAAATCTGTTCCAAAGACCTTGGGTGCAGCTTATCTTCATGTCAGACCTACCAGTCAAAGGATTGCTAGTCTTGGTGTCTTGATCAAAGGGAAGTTAGCTTAGTTACAAATTTCAAAACAGCATTGAAGTGTTATCTGAGGACTAGCTGGCTCACGGATGTTACCCAATTAGATCCACGGTCATAATCTAATCTCGTTCAGACATCTACATGAGAGAGTTAAGATTTCAGACTTAGTTTTTTTTTTCCGTGCGATTTCTTTTGCATTTTGTGTGTGTGTGAAAAACACACATGTTCAATTTCACATTGAAAATTCCATCTCAGCATTTGAAGTGTTTTTTTTTTCCCCTCCATTGGCAGCATATTTAGAAAGAGTTGAGGTTGGTAGTATGAAAAATGAGAAGAGAATGTTTTGGAAACATGTACACATGTACTAATGGATTGCTGTATCTCTGCTGCTACTGGTTTTTATACTGTACTGAGGTTGAAAAAAAAAGGGGTTGTTTTGCAAACACAAGGTATGTTGACTAGTGGTTCTGCATATTTCATAGAAAGTGTGGAATAATGGCATTCAATTCTGTTATAGATTTTTTGATAAACTGTTATTAGTATGGGATTAGCTCATGGGGATTTTTTTTTTTTTTTTTTTTTTTTGATAAAGCCAAGAAAAAGTCACTTGTTTGTGCTCCACTTCCTGATAAAAAATAAAACTGTTGTGGTGTTTGTGTGATGTAATCTACTATTACACATACAACAATGTGATCTGCCGTATTAGGAGGGCAATTCCCTGTTAGAACTAGTGCTAATTGAGAGCTTGCATGATCTCAATTCACAAATGAATATTCATATTTGCTGGTTTGGTGGTGTAGCAAGTATGACACCCTTATCAGATCAAACAATAATTGCACAATCCCCTCCCCATGTTTGGCTCACTATATAGAGTCAAGCACACTCATAAAAGTATCATTTCCTAGCAAAAAAAAAAAAAAGAGATAGAAATATTTGCCAATCTTTTTAGTTTAGCGAGCGTTTGTTTCTTTTCTAGCAGTTGTTAGTGCTCTAAATAAGTCTGTAGTGTTATCACCAACTCAAATCGATTAGCATTTTGCCAGCCTGTTAAAATTGAAGTTAATATCGAAGGACGCCCTGCTTGCTGTTCCTTTGAGATGTGTTCATTATAAGTTATTCATGGACTCTTTGCTGACTGCTCGAGTTCTCTGTGCTACTTTCTTGACCTCTGGTTGGAGTGAGGGCAGTTTAAAGAAAGAAAAAGAATGCAAGCAGCGAAAGGAAAGTAAGACAAGAAAAGAAAGGAAGAAAAATTCTAACTATGATCATGTAGTTTGTGTATTTAATACTTATTTGTTTAAAATTGCATATGTACTGATAACATACGAATGTACTGATAACATACGAATGTCCTAACAATATCATTATCAGGACAAATTATGATGTGGCCATGCAGAATGCAAAACGTCTGGTCAAAGCTGAGAAGCTGTAGTGTACTGCTCTGCAACATTAATAATTAGCGGTCCTTATTATAAACCTGCAATTTTGCATCATTTTATGATCCTAATTATGCTTTAAGAATTAGTGTTACTGTCTTTCTTTTTTTTTTTTCTTTTTTTTGCATTGAAAAGTTTATTATTATTATCATTATTATTATTATTATTATTATTATTATTATTATTTATGCATTGCATCACACATGGTGTGTCTATCCTCCATGTCTTCTTGTATATGTGTAGGAGAGTATAAAGGCAGTCAAGAATGGTTCATGACGAGAGATGTCCAAGATGTCAGAGTTGTAAGTAAAAATATTTATAAAACAAACACAATTTTATTGGCCTCTATTATTTATACAATATTGGTAGCAGAACATAATTATTTCTATTTCAAGATGGTTATTTTACCGCCTGTTTCCCGCTTTATTCCTTTACACATTATATAATCTAGCTGCCTTGGGCACTATTACTTAGAAAATCGTAGTCAATATGCACATACTGAAAGGACATTCTGACCCAGTACATGCACATGCATATTATATGCATGTGCTGGTGCTGACATTGTGTGCATGGAACAAGTGAATGGCATATGAATGTGTATGAATGTACATGGCATATGAATGTTGAATGTGCATGGCATATGAATGTTGAATGTGCATGGCATATGAAGGCATTATGCATCTATTTTTTCAGTCTTGGTTCTGAAATGGTACATATCATGTATCATACACTATGTGCATTGTATGTAATCTGTTAAAAGAATATGCATGTTGATTTCATGTGATTGTGTGAATCATTTTGAGTATTTCTCATCTTATCCATATATACGTAGGGTGTGGTGGGGTCAGAGTTCAGTTTAAAGACAGCAGTGGTGAGTCTCTTCGTGGAGGGAGTACTGGAGATTGAAGGAGATGAAAAAGGTGAGAATTTCAGTCATACATAATATTATGTACATTGCACATTTCTCTCTCCTCTCTCTGCATGAGCTAAGACGAGGGATTTGGACCACATTTCCCTCCTCTTGCCCCCAAAATCCATGCCATGTCCCCATTCTTTCCTCCCCCTCCAGCTCTCCCTTGAGGTTTAGAATATGTGAGGGTATTTTTCTCCCTCCTCTCCTTTGTCTTTTAGAGTTTGTTGCTATGCATATGGTAGTCTTCACTATAGACAAATCTATTTGGTTCTAGTCAGTTTTTCCACCCCTTGCTATCCACTCTATCCACTTTCTATTGTGTCTTACAATATCGATTTTAAGTTATGGGAACGAGGTTTTTTCTAGCAAAGCATATAATTCCTGTCATTCCTATTCCCTTTGCACTGTAAAGGTCGGAAGCATATTCCACCCTTTATATTCAATTTCAACCTTTTTTTAAACAAAAATATCATTAAAAAATTTTTCTTGTGGTTTTGCTCAGTAATCAAAACATATTTCTCCATCATTTTATATCCTTTTTTCTGTGTGTAAATGGAAGTTTATACTAATGCTGAAGAGGAGGTGTAGGCAAGGGGGAAAAAATACTTAAAAATTGAAACTAAAAATATTCCATAAAAGTCAAAACATTCCAATGTATTTATTTTATGTTTTTTTCCTTATTTTCTGGGAATGCAGCTGTTCAGGGGTATTCTGTGTAGGTATCATGGGAGTATCAGGATGTGGGTGGTTGGGTTTTTGGAATAGACATGGGGGTATATTTAAAATGTTTTCTCTACTTAATGGGCTAAGTCTAAGATTTATTTTCAAACTACTCCCTCCAGAAAGGAAGAGAGAGAGAGAGAGAGAGAGAGAGAGAGAGAGAGAGAGAGTGTGTGTGTGTGTGTGTGTGTGTGAGAGAGAGAGAGAGAGAGAGATAGTTGAGCTTTGTTCATACAAATTGCAAAGACGTCTAATCAGTATGAGATGAAGACCACTTCACCATGTCCCAACCTTGTCCCTTGATCATTCACTCTAACTACAATTCTTAACCAAACTTCTAGTTTAATGTATCAACAGAGAGCTGATTATCCACTCTCTCTGCTGGTGTTTGAAATTTGAAATTTGGTTAAGAATTGAGAAAGTTATAGCAGTTATAGTGAATGATCAAGGGGGAAGGTGAATGCTTTAGTAGTGGAGGTTCGTAATACTTACTATGTACTAGTACTTATTTACATAATGGATATGTGTGATTTTCCTCCGACTATTATGGGGCTCCATTGTTATTAAAATGATATCTCTACTGCAGATGGACGTTCCAAGAGTAAAATCACAGTCGATGGACGCTGCAAGTTGTTGCTGATTCGGGAGGAGACGGGCTGCCCCACCCCTCAGCTTAGTCAGTGGGCCGACGTGCTACTGCTTGTCTTTAGTTATGCCGACATCGACAGTTTGAAACAGGTACAGATTGGAAAGGGGGTGTGGACATGTTTGGCCACCAAATTGCTGCTGGTATTACTGCCATTACATGTTATAGTTTGCAACATAAAGCAAAATAGATACCATACCTAATGTTACAGTTAGTAATCAAATTTGTATGCTGTAATTAATTTTTTATGATTTTCATGTTGTTGTTTTTTGTTTGTTTGTTTGTTTGTTTTTGAACAACAAAATAAGTATAATATGGTTATGTTGATGCATGCATTCATGCACCTGCACTGCATAGGTCCCTTTCAATCTCAAATTCTTGAAACCAAAGGAAATTAACACAGCTATGCTATACAATTGGCCATATTGTAAGAATTGTGTACAAGTTCTCAATAATAATCCCATACAATTCCTAAGTAGCCCTAGGGGGAGGAGGCTGGGGGAAACCACGTCGTTTGTATTACGCTGGCCATAAGAGGGAAATTGCCCTTTTACTGTTTTCATAACAATTCTTGCAATAAACCACAACCAGTAGCCCAAGGTACTAATAATATGTGCATACTCCATAATAGTTCACATAATTTATCATAATTATAGTGCAAAATTTTCGTGGTTTTGCAAATATTGATGTGTGAACTATATAAATTCCCTTTATTCTCGTGTATTTTTTTCAAACCACAAAATCCACAAAAAAATTTACTCACGAAAATATCAAGTCTATTTGTATTCATTTGTCCCATTATAATCAATTCTTCATATTTCTTTTAAAAAAAACCAGTTCATAGATTCTAGTAGACTTCATACTGCATATTCTAGTATACTTCACATAACGTATTCTAGTATACTTCACATAATACGATTTACATGTTCTAGTATAATACTGTACTATGTGATCACAATTCATGGTATTCCGTAGGTCTCAGAATTTTACCGGGCTTTTCGGGAAGTGAGAGAAGATGCTCCTGTCATGCTTGTAGGAATCAAAGGTACAAGAGAGTTAATCCATAACCTTTGGAATTGAGTGTACTTGTTATCTTCTGCAATGTTGATGACCATTACCTGCTTTGTTAGAGCTTACATACCTATCCTATCCTCACCTCATTTCTGTATCCTCATACCTACATGTGCCATCTCTCTCAGCTTATCCTCCATCTCTATCACACCCATCTGTAGGGACTGCCAGTATAGTTTTGGGTCTATCAAAGCAGGAAGCATAATGCTGGCATAATAGGCTATCGAAAGTGAACTCCATGGTTGTATTATCATGTGTGCTAGCCTAGCTTGACCAAACTTAAGATAGCAAAATATTATATATGACATCAGCATAATTAAAGAGTAATAGGTCAGTAAAAAAAAAGAAGAAGCTGGAATTAAAGAACAGAATAGTAGGGAAGCAAAAAAGCATAATGTGCCAGTCCCTACCCATCTGTACCTAATCCCTTTCTCTCTTCACATGACCCAACAGATCCCTTTCTCTCTTCATGATTTGTACCTATCCCTTTCTCTCTTCACCCTTCACTTTAATACTTACCTCCATCTTCCACCTTTGTTGACCTACTGTGCATTCATACCTACAGATGATCAACTCCCAATCCGACGCAATGTGAAGGACGATGCTGTCAAGGAAATGGTGAAAGTCCTGGATCGTTGTCAAGTAATGGACGTCACTTTATCCCAACAGAGCACTTACATGCTCTTTGCTCAGGGTGTGTAAAATTAGACAGAAAATTAATCCTATCATGGTTGTGTCCCTAACAGTAAGCAACTTGATTCATCTCCATCAATATCTCACCACTGTACAGAATCAGGCAGGCCACCACTATGCCTTCAGTTCTTCCTTCAGTTCTTCCCCCTATGCCGTATGTCTTGTCACCATGCTTTCAGTTCTTCTCATTGGCTTCTACATCAGGAGCCATATCTCAGAATACTCATAATTGTTGGGTTCCTCTCCTTCATAATGATCATAGTCTTGCCCCTATGCCTTCAATAAATCCTGTGGAGAACCCTAAAGAGTCGAACAAGTTGATGTCTTTTTTTCTTTTTCTCCCTCTCACACTCACCCATACAGCTTGCCGAGTGGCTCTGAGTGCCTCCCTCCCCCTGACGTACCCTCCCAGCTTCCTGTCCCCTGCCTGCCCTCTTCCTACAGCAACCCACTGTTCCATCTCTCAGAGCAGCTTGGCCAGTGCCTCTAGCGGCCACCACAAGTACTCTGGCTCCGGTTCCGGTTCCCCCTTCCCCTCGTCTCCTTCCCATGTGTCCAAGAGAGGAGGAAGCAAAAGAAAATCCATGTTTGGTGGAGGAGTGAGTCCACTTGATAATTATTATTATTGTTTGTATTTTTTGTTTATTTTCCACGTGGATTACTTGTTGATGTTATGATTCTTTTGTACCTATGCATGTATTGTTGTATTGAGGACCCTGCACCTATTCTCTTTTCATGTTTGTTGTATTGAGGACCCTACACCTATTCTCTGCACCTATTCTCTTTTCATAGTATTGAGGACTCTGCATGCAAGCACCTAATCATGATGTTTGTTGTATTGATGACCCTTTACCTTTTCATTTTACTTGTGATAACCCTTTACCACATGCAGCTGCTGATCATTGATTGTTTTTCTTCTTTGCTCATAGAAACAAGCTTCTTATAGCCTTCCCAAGTCTGCACCAACCACTATTGAATCATATGGCTCAGGACGGCCAGTTCCCGTCAAGGAGGGTAGCATTAATAAAAAAAGCCAAGGCCTTCGCAATGAGTGGAAGAAGAAGTACTTAGTATTGACGCAAAGAGAGATCACGTACTATCCAAACATTCATGATTACATGTCCATGACTCACGGAAAATCCTTCAATCTCCAACAAATCACAGTCAAAACTCCCGGTCAGCGTCTCCCGGGCACTTCCCGGGTAGCCACCACGCCCTCTAGCAATGACGTGAGCGGCTCGGAACTAACAGAGTCAGTAAATGCCGGAGGGGTGAACTCAGATCGCAGTAATTCTCAGAGTCCACCCCCAGGACCCCTTACAAGCTCATTAGATGTGTCATACAATTCGACCACATCGGGAATATCCAGCGTCAGAATTGTGGGGCCCGAGTCACATGACTACCAGTTTGAATCACTGGAACAGAGTCAGGAATTTCGTGCTCCTCTGAGTCCCGGGCCTGATCAGGAAGATTTCGGTTTGTCGGAACAATTTGAGGATGTTAGGAGTTATGGAGGACCTAGTTATATACAATACGGGAAGATAGTAAATGGCCGCGGCCACACAAGGAACGGGAGTCTTGATGACAACACAATGCTCAAGCAATTGCGTTCCGGAGGTAAGGAATAATATCGTGTGTTGATAAATAATATGCATGGGTCATTGAAATACAGCAAAATCTTAGCATAACACTGGGTGCCCAAGGTTATAATGATGAACACTATGTAGCTTTGAAACTAATGTCATATTTTGTTGCAAAGTTTCAAATGCTTATGTAAACCAATAGTTCTCTCTGGAAGATTTGTTAGCGTGGAGATAAAGGATCAGATTTCTTGGGTCCTTGTTAGCCATTATAACACCCGTTTCTTATTCCTCATGGACAAATCAACCATCCTGAAATCTACAGTGCATGATAAGAAATGACTGCCAGCCATGAGGGGGGAAAATGTCCCTCTTTACTGAATTGATTATTGTAGGAATGTCATACAACGTTGAGGAGGCAGAGAGGTCGGCTACTATGTCACGCATAGAGACAAAGAAGATGAAAGACAAGAAGAGCACATTCTTCACGACACTCCCCACAAGCTCTGAAGAAATATTAGAAGGTACATGACTGATCAGGTACTCCTCTCCTCCCTTCTCCCTCTCCTTTCCCTCCCCTCTCCTCCCCTCTCCCTCCCCTCTCCTCCCTTCTCCCTCTCCTTTCCCTCCCTTCGCCCTCCCCTCTCCCTTCCCTCCCCATTTCTACCTACCCTTTCTTCCCCGATTTTATTCTTCCCACCCTCCAGTAAGACAACCCCTGCTCTATACTGCTGTTTTATTTTTTGTGATGTTGCTAGGGAGCCAAGAAAGTTTAGGTCGATCAGATAAAGGTGACAAGAAGCGAAAGGGGGGCGGAGACAAGGAGAGAAGTAGCGTGTACATTGATCGCAGTCACAGCGAGAGTGCAAAGGACAAGTCAACATATGAGAAGAAGATGAGCAAGAACCACAAACGACAGAGAAGCTGGGCGGGTAACAAAGTCTTGGAAGTCGAAGGAGGAACAGCAGGTGAGGTCCATTAGAGTGTTGATTTTACTTGAAGATCAATATTATTGCAAGGGTATCTAAATACACATACACACACAATATATGCATTCTCAGAGCTTATGATAACAGCCTGACACCTGACATTTTCAGCATATGCATATGTCTGGTCATTCTTTATTTGTCAGGACAACAATACTGGTCAAAATGCACACTGATGCAATGTCCAGGGACGTGGGGATATCATGTCCGGTCAATATCAATTTCTTATCATAAGCACTGGAATCATTCTCAATTCTTAGCAAATCTCAATTTCAAAAACCAGCCCATGCACGGACTGCTGGTAAGTTAAGAGTTGAGAAAGTTAGAGCAGATATATAATATGTAGCAACTGATCAATGAATCCAAATCGACTTTTATTTAGCTCTGTGATACCTAGCCCCCCACTTACTAAGACACAACTCTTTAATATGTGCACATTTCACATGTTTCATTGTACTCTGCACCCTTTCTTTGTAATCAGGTGACCTGCCTCCTGAGAGTTGCGAATTTCAAGTGTTATCATCAGATAACAAAACATGGATATTTGCAGCAGCCACTCCTGAGGTATGTATCTTGCCTACGTAGGACTCTATGACTCTGTAGAATGAAAAAATAGTTTTTAGTGTCATCTTTCTGGGACTGTAGAAGTACCGGCAATGTTCAGTCAGCCTAATGGGGGCAAATATTGGGGGCAAATAATTAGTGGTCCATTTCATTTGCAGGCAAATATTGTAGCAAAGGTGTTTATCTTCTTTTTTTTCTTTTTTTTTCTTTTTTTTTTTCTTTTTTTTTTCAGACTGTGAAGGTTAAAGCTATCTTTTTCAATATTGAGCCGTATTGCTTCATATTCTTTCATTACAGGAGGCAGGTCAGTGGGTGAAGACTATTGAGTACCAAATCAAGCAGATAATATCGGAGTCGATATCTCACAAGGGAATGAACAGTAACGACCATGAGATAAAGGAGATTAGTTACGTGGAGGGGAACGGGTTTTGCAGTGACTGCAATTCGCCAAGTGAGTACTGTAGTTTTAGTTACTTTTATTAATGAGTAGACTCACTATTTTTTAAGGAGCAGTATGATATTTCATAGGGAGGAGGAATATAAATAATTGGAATGCACCAAGTACATACAAATGACTGTTGTTGTTTTCTGGTTCCAGATCCGGAATGGGGCTCGTTAAACCACGGATGTTTATTGTGCATAGAGTGTTCAGGAGTTCACCGCAACCTTGGATCACACATATCACGGATTCGCTCACTAACTTTAGATGAATGGAGGTAGTTACCTCTTAATGTATATCCGACTAAAATAGTGAAGGAAATAGTGGTGGTTTCACACATCAAAGGGTATTTGTGGTTAATAAGCATTCTTATCAATGGCAAGATCCACTTGAAGGCCTAATACAGTTTGATTAAAACTTGCTGGATCCAGTGGTCCAACCATAGCTACTGATTAAGAATACTGAAAAATACTGAAATTTAGGTATGCATTATTTATATAATAAAATAAATGACTGAAAAATACTGAAAAATGGGGGAGCACTTTATACTGAAATCAAAGTTCACAGGTTGGAGGTGCTACTTACTTTATGTGAAATATTTTAGCCCGGAGCTGATAGCGGTGATGTTGAACATTGGGAACAAGGTGTCGAGGGAGCTGTGGGAGGCTCGGAAACTAAAGAACCGTCCCATTCATTCTTCCTCACGGGAAGACAGAGAAAAGTTCATCAAAGCGAAGTACTTGGACAAAGAATTCCTGGCTGAACTTCCCAGATCAAATAACACAGTGTCTGAGGTAATAATAACATAGCTCAGAGTATTTCATAATACTGGGATACAGTGTCTTTCACACTATACAATAACAAGTTAGTCGTTTAAAAGACTTGGCATGACTTAATCCAGTACAACCTTTATTAAACTTTCTAAATAATGCACACTGAGCAACATGGTAAGGTTGGTATTTACACAGCTAGTACTCTTGCTGTTCAATGCTTTCAAACTGCCGTCTTGAATGGTTTCTTCATGCATAGTTTGATTGAAGTATGTGTACTGGATTCTCTCATTGTCAAAGTCTTAGTTCTGAGATTCTCCTTCACCATGGTTCTCTCTTTGGCACTTCACTAGTTCATGTACACTGCAATCTGTTTTTTTGTTCATTGCTGTCTTTTAGTCATTTTCCTGCATGTCATAATGGGCTACCAAAAAGCATCAGCACTCTCTTCACAGTTTAGAGTTACTGCATATAGTTACTGTGAGCCTGAGCCTGTCTGTTTGTCCTTAGTACTATAGTAGAACTTGTGTTGGCTAGCTAGCTAGTTCTAGAGCTAATGCACGTGCTCAATACGCATCATCGTGCATCATTGCACGTGCTACTAATAAGACCTACATACCATGTAACAAAGGGTTGCTGACCTGGAATGTGATAATAGACAATGAACACAAATTGACTTCAGTTTTTTGGAGTGGTACACATGGATTTTGCATAGTTTTGAGAGCCATCAATTATTGGAAGCAAGCCCCACACTAGCAAGTCAACTGAGAGAATGTTCTAACATTAATGGTTTTTCTCTGCGACAATCATCTGGTAACATTACGTCACATTACATTGCGCATGCGCAAACTTTGACAACTCAATTCAAAACACTTAACACAGAAAGAAAAAACAACAACACATGCATAAAGTTAAATTATCACACCCAGAGCACATGATTTTCACCTTTGGTTTCATAGTCTATTCCAGCTTTCAATATGCAAATTGAAGCAATCCATATTGATCCAGAACATCAGGCTCGCTCCACAATACACTGCATTTCTATAGTAAAACATTTAAAAAATATTTTATGGTTGTAGCAATTAATGGACGCAGTCCGACACAACGACATTCACTTCTGTCTCCACATCTTGGCCCATTCCTCGCCCGAGGACATCAACCACCTCCATCTGCCTGAGAATCAGGGACCCCTTCACCTAGCCTGTCACAAAGGACTTGTTATCATCACTCAGCTGCTCATATGGGTAAGCTTTCAGTAGGCATACAGAAAGCAAAGTTATATATAAATGTCTCAGAATACCATATAGTGCGATATTTTCGTGGGTAAAATTTTTCTTCTTGGATTTCGTGGTTTTGAAAAAAATAATACACGAGAATAAGGGAATTTATATGGTTCACACAACTGTATTGTGATATGGTACATATGTTGAGAGGTTTGATGTCCTTTTCTCTGTATTGTAGGCTCCACTGTGTTTGTAATGTATATGCATGCATGCTAATAACGAGAAAAACTTTCACTTGTGAGTTGAATGAGAGCTTTCTTTGTACATACGTATACATATATACATACTCACCATTTGTCCCAATACACACACTGTTTTTGTTTCTGGTGTGTGTATTTGGACAATTTAGTGTGCAGTACACACTTTTGTTTTTACAGTGTATGTACATACATCCAAACTATGTAGTTCATTTCAGCGACAACCTCTTGCCCCCACAATGCATAATAGCAAGGTAGCTAGTATTGATTTTAGATCTAGGAGATTGTGACATGAAATAGATAGCTCTTAAGTGCTTGAGGTCAGTAAACAATGCATTAGTATACATAGTAGCAGAAAGGAAGGAAGTGAACTTTCATTTTGGTTCGGCAATCTCCTGTGATTGGAAACAAGCCAAAGTTCGGTTCATGGAGTAAGTGTTCCAAATCCTGTATAAGCAGTCACAACATGTGCTTACTAAGCAAGCTATGCAGTGTGTCATCCTTTATGAAAATTTTATCCCATGAAAATTTCAATAATTTCTTCACTGACCAAATTTCACTACACATATCATCTCATTTCTCTAGAGTGGAGGTGATTTGAGTCTGTTAGATGGAGAGAGACGCTCTCCCGTATACTATGCCCATCAAGGTCTGCACCAAGACATCCTCAATGTTCTAGTGGCCAACGGATGTGTGGATGACTTTTCAGATGCTAGTAGCAATGCTGAGATGATGGGACCGCATCCTTCATATCAATAATAATTACCTCACTTAGCTAAGTGTTACTATTATGAGTTATTTATAATAATTACTTCATAGTAATAATTATTGTCATGGTAATTACTAATTCAATCATGCATGAAATCACAATGGCTGCCCCTTCCCCGCCCAAACTTCTGTCAGTGGTTGTACTAAGTATAAACTTCAACTGCAAACCGCTTATCGTTTTTCCCTGGGACAAATTATATTATTATAGGAAATTCATTCCCCTTATAACTTCTATTGTTCACTTTCATTATAATCATAGGCAGTTAACTTCCAAGTTACATCACCATTAATGAGGACAGGGAGGACCTAGGTGATCTTCTCTAATCTATTCTCAGTAGGTATTGTAATAGAAATACGATATCAGCATGAATAATACAAGCGTTTTATGATTATAGCTACCACATCACTTCTAGGAAGTCCCAAAAAATTAATACTCTTCATTGTTTATGTAGCTAGCAACCGTGGCCACATGTCATGCAGCTGCTAGATAGTTGCCAAGCAAATTTCCAAGGAAAAGACTCAGAGGAGCTACGCACACACTACCAGCAATATCTGAATGAAGATCTGGATGATTTACAAGTTTAGTGGTAGCGGTTTACATGCATGGCTTTTGAAAACTCTCCATTCTTTTGCAGAACTTGCTGGATTCATTAAATTTATAAAACCCTTTTCCTTTCACTTGTGATCCTCTAGCACTTCAGTTTTGTGCATATCTTCAGCAGATTGTGAGAGGAGGTTCAGTATCCAAAATATCATTACACTCAAGAGGAGTTCAGAGACACTAAACAAGTTGGAAGGCCCCTCTCTTCATGATTTTGACAATGGAGAACAAGTTTCCTACATGTTTCAAATTCAGGCTACTCCTATTTTTACAGTGTTTGAGCAAGTTTGGCTAGTGGACAATAAAGTATGACACAGTTATAAGCAATTATTATAGCTGGATTAAAGAGTTGATTACTATCAAGGAATGTGATGGTATGGTAGATAAATTAAATTGAAGTCCCTATTTTGATGTAGTCTAGCTAACCACACTACACTGCTAGCCCTACTTCCTTCCCTTTATGGCCTGCTATCTTCCTACTCAGAAAATGGAAACTGTAGCCTGTTGGTCAACTAGTCTCGCGAGCCAGCCCACTTATTTTTTTCGCGGGCGGTGGAAAAATAAGAGTCTGGTCAAACTCGTCTGGACGGTACGGACGGATGTACGTAACGCGTCATATTTCGTAATGGGGTGTGGCTTCAAGATATCCTGTGGGTAAGGTAACAAAAGTACACAAAAACAGTCACAGCTTCTATTTGATTTTCATTTATACTGCTTGTAGCCCAACAATTCAGCACTCTCCAAGATAGCCCTTTTCAAAGCCATGATCTTCTGCAGATCTGCTCGAGCAACATTGCACGCGCGATTATTCATAATGACGCATGACGTCAGATTAAGGAGCCGGCCGGCCAGTACTGCTGACTCTGCAAAACAACTCGACCATGCGAGTTTGACCAGACCCTTATTTTTCCACCGCCCTGCGTAAAAAAAATAAGTGGGCTGGCTTGCGAGACTATTGGTCAACAGTGACTCAAATTAAAGTTATGACATTGGTAGTGAATACTGAATAATTGCTGGAGAACAGAAATGTGTACAAAATGACAGCTATAATGGGAAATCTTTACTTTCAAGCAAAGCATTTCCCTTCCATTTTATTTAGCTAGTATAAACATAGTGCAATACAGTGAAACCTCTCTTAGCGAACCCTCCCAGAAGCGGACGACCTCCGTAAAACGGACAACCATCAAAGCACCGCCGAATTTACCATGCTCAATGTCCAAACCAATCAGAATCAATATATGAAATTGCCTCCGAAAAGCGGACATTAGGCCAAACCTACGAGCGCGCGAATGAAATTATTTCTTATTATGATGATAGCTAAGTCTTGAGCTGTCCAGTAGCTAGCAGATCTTCTTAGAGGCAGATGAACATTTGGACATTATATAGCTTTAGACAGTAATACCTGCTAAATCCACCTCCTTCACTGAGTTGTAAGGAAAGCACTCATTTATGATTACTTTTCTAAACAATTCATCAGGCACTCATTTTTTGCATGGAAATAATACTTTGTTTATAAAACCTCCAAGATGAGGACAACCTCTGAGATAAGGACAAAGGTCTTTTCCCCCAAGTGTCCTCTTTTCGGAGGTTCCACTGTAATTAAAATACAATTTTGCAGTAATAATGCTTGTAATAACATACCGGTTTTGACATGGTACTCATGGTTGAATGCATATGTGCATAGTGTGGTTCATCTGTCCTAAATCTATAGCCTTACCTCAGAAAACTTACAAGTTACCCCTTACCTATCACCCAAACCCCCAGCCCTGCATTCATGTCATTGTTATAAAAAAATTCTAGTTTGCATGTCACATGTAAACTATAAAGCTAATCTTGATAGTGAGCACACATATTCCTGATAAGTCTGCTGGCAAATTTCATTGCCTCATTCACTTGTTGGAAGTTTCCAGTCCGTTTTGGACATTCCTTGGGGATTTCATTTCGATAGTGTGCATTGATGCCCAAGTGTGCAGGATCATTATAACCTGTGATGTAACCACCGATGCTCTTGCACATGCCATGTATTCCAGGTAGTAATGCAATTCGAGGTCGCACTATGAATTTGGTACGGTAACCAGTTGATGCTAAATGGCATGGATACACTGCTCTTCTCGTAAAATACATTGGAACCTGTAGACCAGCTATACAGTTATTCGATAGCTGGAGAGGTGTTGAAGGACGTGGACTCTCTACCAAAAATCTATTTTGAAAAGTGTAACTAGCATATTTCTTGCTGTTATGGAAGTTTAGCATTTCACTCCAATTATTGTGTTTCATGGGTAGAATTATTTCATCGAGGTCATTCATTACTATGTACTCAACTTCATACATATTTCTCAGCAAACAGTCACTCATGATTAGGAGCTGGCCGTAGTAATGTAAAGGATTCCATGGCTTGAATTTCTTCCACTCAATCACACGGACTATATCAGAGGAGTAACGTTTCAGTATATACTTCAGAACATCAGAGCGTATCTGCATCTGATTGATGTAGAAGTAAATCACTTCAGCACCTAGGACTCGGTTCATTTCAATGAATTGGACAAGTTTTTGGAGAATAGTATTATCCTTTTGCACCACTGGTCCTCCTACACACACCCCAAATTTCTTCATCTTGACCTTCGCGCCACTAAGACGATTCTGTACTGGTATCTCTCCTGAATTGGACGCTAGCTCACAACTGCTCTTAGTGCTCATCCTTATGGAAATTGGAGGCTCTTCAGTTGTGTTCATCTTACAAAAGTAATGAAAAGTCTTGCCTTGCAGAGGCGGTCTATAGCAGTTTATAATCTTTTCTTCTGCAGGTTGCTTTAAACAAATTTCACTTCCATTTGTAAATTTGAAGAGACAATACAATTTTATAGCAGTGACATTTCTCCTGTCGACATAACCAAGCACAATCACAGCTGGTCTATCAGGAGCTGATGCTCGACTATCATAGTAAGCAGCAAAAAAGTGATAACTATCCCCCTCACCTTTGCCATAGAGTGAAGTCCAATGAAGCTTAGTGAGCTCGAGTTTACCACTGGATTTATCATCCTTCACATATGGTTTTGGAGCACCCTTGACCGCTGATATAGCAGCAGTCTTATCATCATCATGACCATCCTTACCTCCATGATTGTTTGTTCTTATCTTCCCTGAAACAGTTGGTGGTGAAGGTTTGTACGAGTATAGACTGATGAGCAGTACAGTCACAATGAGACAGAGCAGAAGAAAAAAAGCTTTCAGTGGATTCATGTCTCCAGATAGAACTACTTGTTTAGCTACCTAGCTAGAAAGAGAGAACGAGAGTCGAATGTAAAGATTAGTCTCGCGTAGCCAGACCCTTTCCCGGTTTTTGGCGCGAGGCGGGAAAGGGTCTGGCCCACTGACACTAGGCGTTTCGTTCTGGCAGGATGTAGAAGAGGGACCCTTTGCTGAATAACTCATGTATCCTTCATTTTGACTTTCAAAAAACAACAACAAAAAAACAAAAAAAAAACAAAAAAAAAACAACGTCAGTGGGCCAGACCAAGAATAAATAATGCTTACTCTTGGCCAGACCCTTTCCCGCCTCGCGAAACAAAGCATTCATGTCTCTAAATAGAACTATTTGTTTAGCTACAGTAGCTACAGTAGCTAGCTAGCTAGAAAAAGAGAACGAGAGTAAAGATTGTGTCAAACCGTAATTTCGCCAATTATATCAACTCATAACCACTTACTAATTAAGCCACTGTTAATGATATTCATGTTTCAGGTCCTGAAATTGGCACCGTTTCAATTAAGTACTAACGAGCATGCGCAATGCACTAGCAGCTGTAAACATAGATTGTAGTCTATGCTGTAAACTTGTAGCCAGAATGATGCTGCTGCGCTGAACTATACAGTCTACTGCAGATCATCCTATTGCCGTGGCAAATAGTAGCTGTTAATCCTCCATCGCAGACATATAAGTCTTTTTTTGACTCTGAAGTGAAGCCCAAGTGTCCTGTTGGTTGCCAAATGAACCAAGCCCATGTTGGAAAGACTAAGGAATCACTAGATTGTGTTGATCCTTCACTTTCCATAGCTGATGTCACCAGTATCTTTGGGAATTTCATGAAGTTCACTATGGATGAAGCTCCTGAACAAGCTGAAGAAGTATAGATGTTGCTGAGGTAGGCTATTCTGTAGGCATATATCTAGACTGGAGTATGATCTGTGCATTTCCCTCCCTCCCCCTCCCTAGCAAAGAAATGCTTTTTGAGGTCATGAAGACTGCTCAGAAGGAGAATATGCCTGATTTTTTTCAGAGCCTCGTAATAACAAGCAGAAACTTTGGAATGATGTCATAAGTTTGTTCTGGAGAAGAATTGTAAGTAGAAGAGAAGTTTCATATTCTGGATCTGGCCTTGTGCAATCATTGAACATATTGACGGCCAGCATGATGTTTTCAGGACACAGGGTTTTACCATCCCAGCAACATTTGATGCCTTTGTTAACTATAGTCAGCCTTAGCTTTCTAAACATAGGAAACGCAAGAGGTGTCAAGCATTGTGCTAAAATCACTATTTTCACATTTGTTTAGAAGTCTATTGGAAGTCTTCAAGAAGTCTATTGGACCAGAGATTGAGCAATTAACAGATCCATAGATGGCTATTCAAAATAGTTGTAAAAGGGTAACATGTAATCAGTCATCGTCATCTCCAGTCTGTCAAATCTCTGACCATCTCTCGTTTCAATTCCTCCCAGTAAACAGTTTACCACTACCTGTAAAACTGAACAAATTGTACAATTTTCTGAAAGATTTACCTGAAATGGAGTTGAATAATTTTCCCCGAATAATGCTAGAGAGAAGTACCAATACTTTCAAACTCTGAAAATGAGTGGTCTTCCTATTCCTACTACTCTACTCACATATGCCCATGGCAATAATGTTGGCAATATGAATTTCATTTGGAAGGTGCAGTCCACTTCTGAATCGTCATTTTCAGATTGCCAGTCTGTAATAGAGAATGTGAAGAAAAATATCCCCATATATCACACTAGAGAGCTATGAGGAAAGAATTGTTTGCTTTGTTTGGCAAATTGACTTCTTCTGTGAAGTCATCAGTAACCAGGCATATCTACAGGGTGAGTGTGGCATGAGCCACCTTTAGACATCAATAGACTATGTTATTGTTATTTACCACACTGTGCACTATAACTATGCAGGAGATTCAGCTGCTGCTTCAACTCTGGGTGAGAAGGAAGTAGATGAGAGGTGAGACAATACCTAGAAATGGAAGATCCTGAAATTGTAATTGATCTGAGAAGCCTCCATTCTGGGAATGGATCCAAATATGATGTGTTTTGAGAAGAGTGTTTTGGGAAGAGTGTGAAAAATTCTTGCAAGAAAATGTGCATGGGTTTGGCTGTAGAAGAAAAAAGGCACTCTGATGTGACTCACCTTGCATAAATGATATCCGTTATCTACTGCATGCAGCAAGTGTCACAAAGATGTCCTCCATCTACACCTATTCCTTGTTGTTCCTGGCTGGCCCCCTAAAGCAAAACACATTACACTGGCTGCTTCAAAGTGAAGTACATGGTCCAAGCTCAGCAGTTCAGAAAGGATCATGAGGACATGCATTGTGCTGCCACAATATTTCGGTATGAACATGAATGTGCAGTGAAATCAAAGAACATACAATTTTTGTGTGCATGGATGACAAACACCGCATCAATGTAGGTGAGCCCAACTATCCTGTTGCAGCTGCTGAAAGGGGAAGACGGGTATCAGTGAGAAAGAATGAATCTTTTGATTCCAGAAGTTGGGGATCATGACTTTACTAAATTCAGCATAATTCCTTCAGTTAGTCTTGTAGTTGACTTACCTGATGATGTTGGTATTCAGGTAGAGTTTTTGTTGGAATTAAAGAAGGTATTTTTCAGCCATCATCACCACATGCTTACTGCAAAGTCTCTTCTTTTTATTTATACTGATGAAGGTCCTGATCACTGACTGACATACCTCTCAGTTCAGCTCAGTCTCAGCTATTTTTTTGACATTGGATCTTAACTTTCTGTGTGCAGCAAGGACTGCACCATGCCACTCGTGGCGCAATCCTGCAGAACGAGTAATGTCAATTGTGAATCTTGGTCTTCAGTGTGTAGGCTTGATGCATGGCAAGATGAACGATGAAGATGAAGCTGCAATATTACACTGCAACAACATGTCTCAATTCCGTCAAGCAGCTGAAAAGAAACCAAATTTAATTCCAGCAATTCATATAGCTATCACCTGTTTAGATATTGCTTGCTACAAAGGCTGGAGCTACATGGAGAAAGGTTTCAAGTTTTCCCTGCAGCTAGTGAGGATGAGATGAAGAAGCTGTGGTCTTCACTTGAAAGTGTAGATAGCTCACTTGAATATGGAGAGAATTACCGAAAGGTGAGTCACAAACCCTTGGTGGACTTCAATCATGAGCCACTGCATGCTGCCAGTCTCGACATTATTCCTTTAGTATAAAGAAGTGTGGGCATGTCTTCCTGTTCTGTATGCAAACCTGTTCGTATGCCAATTCAGTTATTTGACCAGCTGCATGCACTATCTACCTGATCCTGTCCCAGACCCCGACCAAGATGGACACTACAAGAGCTTTTCTGGATTTTTCGGCACTATAACCACTGAAGAATTCTCTCCTAGTCTTCAAGTAAAGAAATCGAAGCAAAAATCCCTTCCCTTCACTGCCAGCGTACAACATGTACGAAATGCAAATATCACGATCTAATGTAAGGAATGCAAGATGTCATGGTTGGTGTACAGTATGACAGTGAATGATCAACTTGAAGATCTACCTGTTGAAGGTCTGTTAAAAGAGATTGTGGCAATGAGAATTATTCGCTGTTATGAGCCAGTTGGCACCTATGAAGTTTATACTGCTGCTCAAACAGAAGCCTTGCTATCAAGGAACAGTGTTATCCAGGGAGTTTTTGGAAAGAGGGGGCCGTGTGCTTGCACCATGGCCCCTGGATCAGCCCCTGATTATGTATGGTCAACTCTGAAGTATTAAATTGATTTTAATTAAGATGTTAGTATAGTTGGATTTCAGTGAACAGAAACAACATTAATTATTTCAAAACCCTGAAAACTGTAGTGGAGACTCCAGGGATGAAATGGGCCCCTCTCAAATGATAATTATTCATAAGCAGCACATTGTAACAAACCCATCAGATGCATATCGCTGGGTCTGATATTCAACAGTCCTTTGGGGCCGTAGTCTAGTTTTTAGGTTTAGGTGCTAGCAAGTGAAGTGTTCACCCATGAGACTGTGTAAATTACTTGTGATCACACCACATCCTGTCCCACTAAAAAGTAATAATGTATTCATCCACCCACTATTATTTTAATTAGTGGGTGGATGAATACCACATAACTTGCAACAATTTCATACTTCATTACTCTAATTAGTGGGTGGATGAATACCAGTGACATCAATTTCACACTTCATTACTCTAGAGCTGCAAGTCATGTGGTATTCACTAAGTAATGAAGTTGTAATTCTATAGCCTAGCTGATTTAAGAAAGCATGGCGAATTACCATGGTTGCACTTGTGATTTCACTATTTATTGTTCACCTCTCTTTAAAAGCTCATGATAAAGCTGTATCACTCAGAGACTAGCATTCTCAAATGTATGGATTGTCCTTACCTGAGAACTACAGTGAATAACCTAATGGTGCTGCACATTCACATAGATGAAACTGATAGTTTATCCAAGTTCAGTACTAGTTGCAAATTAATTTGTTGGTAGGAGAGAAGGTAGACTTAGATCAATTTTGACAAATTTGATGCTCCAGATTGCACCAGATTGAATCTGAGACACCCTAAAATCTAATTTTTTTCTGGGCCTAGATAGTGCACTTTGCACAGTATGTGGTCACAAGCTAAAATAGCTAGCTCCGGCCCTGTGTACATGGAAAATTTTGGCCCACTTTTGATTAAACTATACCCAAATAACAACTAGATCAACTGTATAGCTTAGCTTCATAATTCTGTTCTTGTCTAGCTACATGTAGTCTTTCTCTGAATTTGCCATGTGGCTCTTTCATTTAAACCACAATAATTATCTACAGCTATATTGCAACGAGTACACCCAGGTCCCTTAGGCCCCTACCTGGATCAGCCCCTGTTATCCACAATGCTCTACCTGTGCAGGCAAAGAACCCATCAAACGAAGATCTCAAAAATTCATTTTTTTAAACATACAGTAGGTTTGTGGTTTTCTTAAAATTCAATTTTTTAATAATGGCATAATTTTAATGAGTAACCGCCTGCCCGCATTTGTTGTAGGAAAAATCCTGACCTGAAACATGAATATCATTAACAGTGGCCTTATTCTTGTAATCTGTACAGACTAGTGACTTGAAGTGGGGCATTTAACAAGTACTCAAGTGATTGTTACACCTAAACCCTTGAGCATGATAGCTAGTATAAAGACTGTGAGTTGTACTCTGAAATGAACCACCTCCCACTGTGAGCAGACACCTTCCACTGGCAGCCAGGTGCTTTTGCAGCAGTGCAATGTATCCATGGGAACTGAAAGATGAAATATCTTCAAATGATGAGTCCCACTCTTCTATAGTTGATGTATTTCCATAAAGCATTCTATAAAAGGTAGGTGCAGAATCTCTAAGTGTCAACCACATTTGATCAGTTTGAAACTCTGAGAAATAATCGGAACCTCTTTTTCGGCAGTCCATGGTAAGGAAAACAGAATTGAGTTTATATTTTGCTTTTATGGCTTTGACTTCGGTCAGTAATGTATTGTAGCTAGCACTTCATTACAGTAGATATTATTTCTGTCTTAGATTTGCCTATAAATCTCTCATGTGAGTTGGCATAGTGTTCTAGTCGTAGCATTACACTGATATAGCCTCTATCATAGGCATTGGGAAGGTATTTCTTGACATATTTGGCACCATCTTGAATGATTGCTGAGCTAACGGGCATTTTAGATGGAAGAGGTCCTCTACCACATTTGCTCGCACCTGAAATAGGTACACGTCCACCTCCAATACCAGACCAGGTCTTAAATATCACCACTACATTTAGTGGGTCATGGTTGCCATATATTAAGCTCTTGAACTTACTATCTGGTATTTGACTTCGTGGATAACAAACTGTTTTAATAATCTTAAAGTTGTGCTTCTTTGCAAAAGTTTTGGAATGTTTGAGAAAATTTTTAGAACTAACCTCACAGTCCATGCATCTGCCACAACCAATGTCCTTTTCAACAAGAATCAGTTTACGTGGGGCATTTTTGATGAAGTAATCCCAGCTAATGAAAGAAGCTTGGTTTCTTGAAATGATGTCTTTCTCCCAGTGTTCTTTATCTAAAACATCTCCAAATCGAACAGAGTTATCTTCACCATCAGGAGCAGTACAGTTATCACTCGCAGCACAGAGATTCACACCCAAGATGGATCGACGAATGAAAGGTTCGACCACTCTCATTTTGGGACCTAGAGTCCTCACCCAACAATGCATGGACACTAAATTGATAGATGAGCCAGTAATCTGGTCATAATATCCAGTAGCCATCACATAACCAAATTCACTTTTGGTTTTATCCAAACTTGTTTCATTTCTCTTGAATTTCTTTTTTATCATTGATATAGTAGTCTTATCATCATGACCATCCTTACTTCCAATACTATGCTTATTTGTTGTACTTTGCAATTGCAGGGGAACTACAGAACTAGTTAACCTTGACATAGAATCTGCCTTCTCCACACTTCTCTTCCTTGAAATATTCTCACCAACAGGATCAGTTGATGCTGAAAGTTTGTACAAGTAGAAGCTGATGAGCAGCATTTCCATGAGACAGAGCAGGAGAAAGGCTTTCTTCCATGGCAGTGGACTCATGTCCCCGAATATCTGATAGAGCTATATAGCTAGCTAGCTAGCTATAAGGAAATAAGAGTCGAGTAACTGAATGTAGAAATATGTAAGCACGTCATCAAAGAAGGACTGAAGCCAAGCTATAGAATAGACAACAGTGGAGTAGGAAGCTAAAAATTATTGGTGGGGCCAGCCACATGGACTACTAGCTAATGTTAAAAAAAGTCAACAAATAAACAATAGAAAGCTATTTCATAGAGAGGAAAGAAAATAGAGGATGTTTTTCTCTTGGCCACGTTGACTGTAGCTACTAAGTCACTTAGTTATTTAGTATTCAGCAATAAAGTATCAAAAAGACAAAAGATGCATGGAATGTGTACATTCATTGTTGTAGCTAAGTTGTTGACTACACACTACAGTGCACTGCTAGTGGTTACTTCTTCTGTTTTATTGGGGGGGGGGGGGGGGGGGGGGGGAGTAGGCCTCTATTATTTATACAATTGGTAGCAGAACATATTTCTATTTCAAGATGGTTATTTTACCGCCTGTTTCCTGCTTTATGTAAATCTAGCTGCCTTGGGCACTTTTACTTAGAAAATCATAGTCAATATGCACATACTGAAAGGATATTCTGACCCTGTACATGTACATGCATATTACATGCATGTGCTGGTGCTGACATTGTGTGCATGGAACAAGTGCATGGCATATGAATGTACAATGAATGTGCATGGTATATGAATGTACAATGAATGTACATGGCATACGTATGAATGTACATGGCATATGAATGTTGAATGTGCATGGCATATGAAGGCATTATGCATCTATTTTTTCAGTCTTGGTTCTGAAATGGTATATATCATGTATCATACACTATGTGCATTGTATGTAATCTGTTAAAAGAATATGCATGTTGATTTCATGTGATTGTGTGAAAATCATTTAGAGTATTTCAGTATATACGTAGGGTGTGGTGGGGTCAGAGTTCAGTTTAAAGACAACAGTGGTGAGTCTCTTCGTGGAGGGAGTACTGGAGATTGAAGGAGATGAAAAAGGTGAGAATTCCAGTCATACAAATACGTACATATGCACATTTCTCTCTCCTCTCTCTGCATGAGCTAAGATGAAGGGTTTGGACCACATTTCCCTCAAAATCCATGCCATGACGATGTCCCCATTCTTTCCTCCCCCTCCAGCTCTCCCTTGAGTTTTAGAATGTGTGAGTGTATTTCTCCCTCCTCTCCTTTGCCTTTTAGAGTTTGTTGCTATGCATT
Organism: Crambe crambe; assembly: GCA_963924555.1. Lineage (NCBI taxonomy): Eukaryota > Metazoa > Porifera > Demospongiae > Poecilosclerida > Crambeidae > Crambe > Crambe crambe. The sequence goes on from OZ004588.1 coordinate 5,601,306, forward strand.
GGTAGTTCCCACTATCGTATTTGGTTCTAGTCAGTTTTTCCAGCCCTTGCTATCCACTTTCTATTGTGTCTTGCAATATCGATTTTAAGTTATGGGAACAAGGTTTTTTCCAGCAAAGCATATAATTCCTGTCATTCCTATTCCCTTTGCACTGTAAAGGTCGGAAGCATATTCCACCCTTTATATTCAATTTCAACCATCTTTTTTTTTAAACAAAAATATCATTGAAATTTTTTCTTGTGGTTTTGCTTAGTAATCAAAACATTTTTTTCCCATCCTTTTTTTTGTGTATAAATGGAAGTTTATACTAAAATTGAAACTAAAAATATTCTATAAAAGTCAAAACATTCCAATGTATGTTTTTTCCCTTATTTTCTGGAAATGCAGCTGTTCAGGGGTATTCTACATAGGTATCATGGGAGTATCAGGATGTGGGTGGTTGGGTTTCTGAGTAGACGTGGGGGGTATATTTAAAATGTTTTCTCTACTTAATGGGCTAAGTCTAAGATTTATTTTCAAACTACTCCCTCCAGAAAGGAAGAGAGAGAGAGAGAGAGAGAGAGAGAGAGAGAGAGAGAGAGAGAGAGAGAGAGAGAGAGAGAGAGAGAGAGAGAGAGAACATAAGCTGATAATATATAGTTGAGCTTTATTCATACAAATTGCAAAGACGTCTAATCAGAATGAGATGAAGATCACTTCACCATGTCCCTTGATCATTCACTATAACTGCTATAACTTCCTCAATTCTTAACTAAATTTCTAGTTTAATGCATCAACAGAGAGCTGATTATCCACTCTCTCTGCTGGTGTTTGAAATTTGAAATTTGGTTAAGAATTGAGGAAGTTATAGCAGTTATAGTGAATGATCAAGGGGCAAGGTGAATCATATGCATGTACTTGCCTACATATGAACATAGTTATGTGATTTTCCTCTGACTATTGTGGGGTTCCATTGTTATTAAAATGATATCTCTGCTGCAGATGGACGTTCCAAGAGTAAAATCACAGTTGATGGACGCTGCAAGTTGTTGCTAATTCGGGAGGAGACGGGCTGCCCCACCCCTCAGCTTAGTCAGTGGGCCGACGTGTGTTGTCTTCAGTTATGCCGACATCGATAGTTTGAAACAGGTACAGAAATGTATTTGGGCCGGTTCATCATTGGAAAGGGACGTGGACATGCTTTAGTCTGAACTTTTGTCCTGTTCTATTGTGGTTGGACTCTCTAGGCCACCAAATATGATGCTGGTATTACTAATACTGCCATTAATATTTAGCATAATGTTGTTTTGCAACATAAAGCAAAAGAGATACCATACCTAATGTTACAGTTAATGATCAAATTTGTATGCTGTAATTAATTTTTCATGATTTTCATGTTGTTGTTTTTTGTTTTGTGTTTTTGTTGTTGTTTTTTATATATATGAACAACAAAAAAATTAATGCATTAATGCACCTGCACTACATGGGTCCCTTTAGAACAGTGAAATCTCAAATTCTTGAAACCAAAGGGAAATTAACACAGCTAGCTATGCTATACAAGTGACCATAATTATTGTAAGAATTGTGTACAAGTTCTCAATCGTTATCCCATACAATTCCTAGGTAACCCTAGGGGGAGAAGGCGGGGGGAAACCATGTCGTTTGTATTAAATATGATAACACTATGATGCTGGCCATAAGAGGGAAATTGTCCTTTTACTGTTTTCATAACAACTCTTGCAATAAACCACAACTCCTACTAATTATGTGCATACTCCATAATAATTCACAAGATTCTATTTCCATTCATTTGTCCCATTATAACTTTCAAATTTCTGAAAAAACCAGTTCATAGATCCTAGTAGACTTCATACTGCATATATTCTAGAATACTTCACATAACGTATTCTAGTATACTTCACATAATGTATTCTAGTATACTTCGCATAACGTATTCTAGTAACGTATTCTAGTATACTTCACATAACGTATTCTAGTATACTTCACATAACGTATTCTAGTAACGTATTCTAGTATACTTCACATAACGTATTCTAGTAACGTATTCTAGTATACTTCACATAACGTATTCTAGTATACTTCACATAATACGATTTACACGTTCTGGTATATACTGTACTGTGTGATCACATCATTGTATTCCGTAGGTCTCAGAATTTTACCGGGCTTTTCGGGAAGTGAGAGAGGATGCTCCTGTCATGCTCGTAGGAATCAAAGGTACAAGAGAGTCTCATAATTGTTGTGTTCCTCTGTATGTACCAAGGACTACACCAGGGTTTTAGTTGCTGGTGTTATGGCTACCATAATGATGTGTATTAATTGTACGTGCATGCATAAAGCCAGCTTCCATTGCATTCCCTGGCCCTGCCAGCAGGCACTGTGGCATACACACATGTGGAATTGAGTGTACTTGTTATGTTGATGACCATTACCTGCTTTGTTAGAGCTCTTATCCTCTACATACCTACATAACCTAACCTATCCTCTCCTCATTTCTTATCCTTATACCATCTCTCTCAGCTTATCCTCCATCCACCATCTCTCTCTCTATCACACCCATCTGTAGGGAGCATAATGCTGGCATAATAGGCTATCGAAAGTGAACTCCATGGTTGTATTATCATGTGTGCTAGCCTAGCTTGACCAAACTTAAGATAGCAAATAGCTATTTAAATAGTCTTTCTAATTCATGCATCAGCTACAAACATATTAAAGAATAATAAGTCAGTAAAAAAACAAAAAAAACAAAAAACAACTGCAATTAAAGAACAGGAAGCAAAAAAGCATAACGTGCTAGTCCCTACCCATCTCTACCTATCCTTTTCTCTCTTCACATGACCCAACAGATCTGTACCTATCCCTTTCCCTTTTCTCTCTTCACATGATTAGTACCTATCCCTTTCTCTCTTCATGATTTGTACCTACCTATCCCTTTCTCTCTTCACCCTTCACTTTAATACTTACCTCCATCTTCCACCTTTGTTGACCTACTGTGCATTCATGCCTACAGATGATCAACTCCCAATCCGACGCAATGTGAAGGACGATGCTGTCAAGGAGATGGTGAAAGTCCTGGATTGATGGACGTCACTTTATCACAACAGAGCACTTACATGCTCTTTGCTCAGGGTGTGTAAAATTAGACAGAAAATTAATCCTATCATGGTTATGTCCCTAACACACCACTGTACAAAATCAGGCAGGCCACCACTATGCCTTCAATTCTTTCCCCTATGCTTTATATCTTGTCACTATGCCTTCAGTTCTTCCCTCTATACCATATGTCTTACCGCTATGCCTTCAGTTCTTCTCATTGGCAGAAGCCATATATACTCATAATCGTTGGGTTCCTCTCCTTCATGATGATCATAGTCTTGCCCAATAAATCCGGGGGAGAACCAACCCTAAAGAGTCAAACAAGTTGATGTCTTTTTTTTCTTTTCTTTTTCTCCCTCTCACACTCACACTCACACTCACCCATACAGCTTGCCGAGTGGCTCTGAGTGCCTCCCTCCCCCTGACGTACCCTCCCAGCTTCCTGTCCCCTGCCTGCCCTCTTCCTACAGCCACCCACTGTTCCATCTCTCAGAGCAGCTTGGCTAGTGCCTCTAGCGGCCACCACAAGTACTCGGGCTCCGGTTCTGGTTCCCCCTTCCCCTCGTCTCCTTCCCATGCGTCCAAGAGAGGAGGAAGCAAAAGAAAATCCATGTTTGGTGGAGGAGTGAGTCCACTTTAATAATAATGTTTGTATTTTTGTTTATTTTCCACGTGGATTACTAGCTAGGTCTTGTTGATGTTATGATTCTTTTAATAACCCTGTACCTATGTATTGTTGTATTGAGGACCCTGCACCTATTCTCTTTTCATAATGTTTATCGCATTGAGGACTCTGCATGCAAGCACCTAATCATGTTTATTATATTGATGATCCTTTACCTATTTTTCTTACTTGTGATAACCCTTTACCACATGCAGCTGGTGATCATTGATTGTATTGCTTCTCCTTTGCTCATAGAAACAAGCTTCTTATAGCCTTCCCAAGTCTGCACCAACCACTATTGAATCATATGGCTCAGGACGGCCAGTTCCCATCAAGGAGGGTAGCATCGACAAAAAAAGCCAAGGCCTTTGCAATGAGTGGAAGAAGAAGTACTTAGTATTGACGCAAAGAGATATCACGTACTATCCAAACATTCATGATTACATGTCCATGACTCACGGCAAATCCTTCAATCTCCAACAAATCACAGTCAAAACTCCCGGTCAGCGTCTCCCGGGCACTTCCCAACCACGCCCTCTAGCAGCAATGACGTGAGCAGCTCGGAACTAACAGAATCAGTAAATGCTGGAGGGGTCAATTCAGATTGCAGTAATTCTCAGAGTCCACCGCCAGGACCCCTTACAAGCTCATTAGATGGAACATGTGAATGTGCACATATTCAAAATACATCGAATTGTGTCCATAGGTTCCAACTTTCTGAAATAAAAATTAGTGACATGCTTGGATTAATATATTGCGCGCGTAAACACGCAGGAAAATTGTTGAAACCACGCCCACTTCTGGTTAACCACACCCTCTTTCTTAAGCAAGATAAGCCGAGTGTCCGTGGCTGCTTTCGTGGCAGCATAGACTATAGAGGTTCCAGAATGGACTGGAAATGATTAATTACATCCGCCTTGCGGTGTTCCGTATATTTATGGTAATACTTACCGGATATTGTATTCTGGGCCGGCTGTTTCCATCAATTAATTAACTGTCTAGTGAATTTCTACAACCAAATATGTACCCCAAATGGATAAAAACAATACCATGCAACACTGCAAACTTTATATGAACTGCTTATATTACAGTATGAGCTGGATAGGTTAAACTTGGTCCTAGAAAATTACGCAAAGCAGGTATACTATTTGACAAAGAAAGGTGTAGTAGTTAGTAACAATGTAGTAGAAAGTTGATATGTATCTTTTAAAACAATTTACTAACATGTACTTCAAGTCCTCAACCACATTAACTATGGATGATAGAACTACTTCAGGAGATAAAATTACACAAAGTATTTATATGCAATTTTAACTGCTAGAGCACACTTTAACTCGAGTTTTGCTCTGATAATAATCCCAGGGTCTTGGCATCTTGTAGTATAGTCTCCCTGGCAGAGTTCAGCCTCTTCATAGCCACTTACAAGCTTGTACGGTTAACCACTAAAGTGATCTTTCCTGTTCATGGAGATACAGCTGCAGCGCAATAGGCGCAACACGGATATCACACGACCGGAAGTGCTTGTTAATATTAATTTAATAGGCGTTTCCAGTCCATGTAGGAACCTATATAGTCTATGGTGGCAGACAATAGGCTTGTAGTTGAGTGTCTGTGGCTTCCGTGGCAGACAATAAGCTTGTAGTTATTTCGTGCGTGGCACTTTGATGGAGTGAAATTGCGTGGCTGCCACGGCACTGGATGATGTAAGATATAAGGCCACACCAAGTCAATTATTAGTTTCTGGTCTTTCCCCTTTTAAATTAACATGCGGGCGGGCGGTAATTGCGACTATCATGGCTGCTGCAAGTTTGCAATCTTCCACGGTAGAAGGGTAGAATGTTCAGATATAACAGTTACGTTGATCAAAGGCATGGCTGGTGGAGCAACTAGTACAACATTTCACAATAATTATTTCACACAACACGCACGAGGTCCTCTGTTCTTCTACTTCTTTTGCTACATATCATTATAGTTCTCAAATTCCCGCGAGCGCGATTAGCAGGCGGGCGGGGGACCAGAAACTAATAATTGACTTGGTGTGGCCTAATTGTGAGAGTGGAGAAATTTCCATAGCTTCTGGGAGGGGGTGGCGTGCGGGTGGAGGTGGCACTGGATGATGTAATTGTAAGAGCAGTGAATGTGATAATTCTACATACATGTAGTTGCTCACCTTCTGGGATGGGGCGCACAGCTGGAGGTGGGACTGGATGATGTAATTGTGAGAGTGGAGAAATTTCCATAGTTCCTTACCTTCTGGGAGGGGGTGCGCAGCTGGAGGTGGCACTGGATGATGTAATTGTAAGAGCAGTGAATGTGATAATTATACATACATGTAGTTGCTCACCTTCTGGGATGGGGCGCACAGCTGGAGGTGGCACTGGATGATGTAATTGTGAGAGTGGAGAAATTTCCATAGTTCCTTACCTTCTGGGAGGGGGTGCGCAGCTGGAGGTGGCACTGGCATGGTGAAGTGAGCAAACTGCACAGAGCTAAGTACTGATTATGTGTAGGATGAGAATCTGTACTGAGGAATGACTGAATCACTAGCTGATTCGTGAAGTATAGGTATCAAAGCTGAACAGCTCTAGCTAGCGTGCACCTATGTGGCCCCGCCCTTAAAATGGCGAATAAAGATTAGCTAGTGTTCCATAATCACTGAATTGTGAAATGGAACTGTAGTGAAAACTAATAGCAAAAGATCAGCCTCTAGGTGCCGCTCTAACAGATGGCCCGAACAGAATTCTGATGACTATAGCCAGTTAGTCAGTACGCCGATCTGATTATTATTATTATTATTATTATGTTGAAAACTAGAACAAAAGTCAATTTTTGAAATTTTGTTTTGTAAATGTTATAGAATGAATTTTAGATTATTATACATTGTCCTGTCTTCTGTGTAGATGTAGGGATAGGGCCATGACTTGTGAGAATCTGTAGAGTAAGGGTAGAAGAGAAAGAAGATTTTTTAGTTTATACAGTCTTAATGACCTTTGACCTGCCATCCCTACTTAGAGAGTGCTAGCGCACTCTCTGTATAGAAATATGTATAGGAAGCTTCATAACAAAAATTAGCCATAGAATCCAAGCGGTCTTTGAGATGCAACACAATTTATCTTGAGAATGAAATCTGTTGCGGCATCTGTGAAATTCATCAGGCACTCTTCATTTTTGGTGTGTGTAGTACTATTTTAGTATGTAATAACTTGGTCCAAGTTAGATATCTCTAAGGCAAATAGTTTTAAAGCTATTCTTCCATAGCAACCATGCGTGGGCGGGATGTATCGGCACCCTTAAAAAAAGGCCTAGGAACGAGGCTACCACTAGAAGTGTGCACACCTCTGGATGACACTTGTTATCTTGCACAAAAAATGGAGCTACGTAGAAGCACAAAATAAAGGAAATTTTTAGTCACTCCCCTTCATTCCACTTCCCTTCCTCCCAGTAGTCCAGTCAACAGTGGCTGATGTATAATAGAAGTGTGCATACCTCTGGATGACACTTGTTGTCTTGCACAAAAAACGGTAAGGCCATAGCTAGAATCTAAGGTTTAGCAGAAATTTTTAGTCACTCCCCTCCATTCCACTTCCCTCCCTCCCCAGTAGTCCAGTCACCAGTGGCTGATGTATAGGGGAACGTCACAACTTCAAATGAATGATCTTACTAAGTTGTGCATGCTCAAAGTCTATATTCAGACAACATGCATTGGTCCATAGAATCTACTAGATGAAGATATGTTTGCTGCTTGTAAGAGCTAGCTACCCAAATTTGCTACTAGTTGGACTCCCTAGGGACACAACTCTCTTCATCCATGGCCATAGGATAGGCTACATATCAGAATTGGTCCCTTTCGAATATGCTAAATCTACCCCTCATGATCTGGGTGTCTGACTGGGCCTTACCATTTTTTGTGCAAGACAACAAGTGTCATTCAGAGGTATGAAAGATGAGCAATAATTACTGCCCAGTAATCAATAATGTATCAAGTTTAAGGTGAAAGGTCAACCCAGTAGTCCATTCCAGTAATCCAGTCCAGTAGTCCAGTCCAGTGAATTCAGACACCCCTCCTCTAATCTATTCTTGGTAAATGTGATAGTACTTGAGAAAAGGGGTCTTAAGCACATGCTTGTAAAGGTACATGCGATGTAAAATTCAATTAAGTATAAAAATGTAAAATTTGATTTCAAATCTCCATGTAGGTATTGTATACATTTTATTAAATACAAATGAAAGATATCAGCATAAAATATACAAGCGTTTTATGATAATGGCTACCACATCATTTCCAGTAAGTGTTGTATATCATAATATAGCCAGTTAATCTTAAGTTAATTTTAACCCTTCATGATTATCTCACTTACTTATTATGTTAATCACACTTTACCGATTTGTGCTGTACATGTGCTTGTATGATTGTAAGTAAATCTGAATGAATCAACAGTAAGTCCCAATGCAGCTGCTAAATAGTTGCCAAGCAAATTTCCAAGGAAAAGACTCTAGAGGAGCTTACATAGCTCAGTTAGCCACACACTACCAGCTATATCGATATCTGAATGAAGATTTGGATGATTTGCAAGTTTAGTGGCAGCAGTTTACATGCATGGTTTCTTGAAAACTCCAAATCTTTCATAGAACTTGTTGAATTCATTAATTCCTTTTTCCTTCACTTGTGATCCTTTAGTAATCAGCTTGCTTCAGTTTTGTGTATATAGTGTGGTTCATCAGTCCTAAATCTAGCCTTACCTCAGAAAATGTACAAGTTACCCCTTACCTATCACCCAAACCCTCATGAGCCAGCCCTGCATTCATGTCATTGTTATAAAAAAAATTCTAGTTTGCATTTCACATGTAGCTAGCTAAGCTATAAAGCTAATCTTGATAGTGAGCACACATATTCCTGATAACTCTGCTGGCAAATTTCATTGTCTCATTCACTTGTTGGAAGTTTCCAGTCCGTTTTGGACATTCCTTGGGGATTTCATCTCGATAGTGTGCATTGATGCCCAAGTGTGCAGGAGCCTTATAACCTGTGATGTAACCACCAATGCTTGTGCACATGCCATGTACTGCAGGTAGTAATGCAATTCGAGGTCTCACTATGAATTTATTACGGTAATTGGTATAGCATGGATACACTGCTCTTCTTGTAAAATACATTGGAACATGTAGACCAGCTATACAGTTATTCGATAGCTGAAGAGGTGTTGAAGGACGTGGACTCTCTACCAAAAATCTATTTTGAAATGTGTAACTAGCATATTTCTTGCTGTTATGGAAGTTTAGCATTTCACTCCAATTGTGTTTCATGGGTAGAATTATTTCATCGAGGTCATTTATTACTATGTACTCAACTTTGTACATATTTCTCAGCAAACAGTCACTCATAATTAGGAGCTGGCCGTAGTAATGTAAAGGAACCCACTTGTTAAATTTCTTCCACTCAATCACACGGACTATATCAGAGTGGTGTTCCAGTACATACTTCAGAACATCAGAGCGTATCTGCATCAGATTGATGTAGAAGTAAATCACTTCAGCACCTAGGACTCGGTTCATTTCAATGAATTGGACAAGTTTTTGGAGAGTTGTATTATCCTTTAGTACCACTGGTCCCCCTACACACACCCCAAATTTCTTCATCTTGACCTTCATGCCACTAAGACGATTCTGTACTGGTATCTCTCCTGAATTGGACACTAGCTCACAACTGCTCTTAGTGCTCATCCTTATGGAAATTGGAGGCTCTTCAGTTGTGTTCATCTTACAAAAGTAATGAAAAGTCTTACCATGCAGATGCATTATATGGCAGTTTACAACCTTTTCTTCTGCTGGTTGCTTTAAACAAATTTCACTACCATTTGTAAATTTGAAGAGACAATACAATTTTATAGCAGTGACATTTCTCCTGCCAACATAACCAAGCACAATCACAGCTGGTCTATCAGGAGCTGATGCTCGACTATCATAGTAAGCAGCGAAAAAGTGATAACTATCCTCCTCACCTTTGCCATAGAGTGAAGTCCAATGAAGCTTAGTGAGTTCGAGTTTACCACTGGATTTATCATCCTTCACATATGGTTTTGGAGCATCCTTGACCGTTGATATAGCAGCAGTCTTATCATCATGACCATCCTTACCCCCATGCTTGTTTGGCGATTGTGATTGCAGGGGAACTACAGAACTGGTCAACCTTGACATAAACTCTGTCTTCTCCACATTCAGCACACTTGTCTTCCCTGATGGTGAAGGTTTGTACAAGTATAAGCTGATGAGCAGCACAGTCGTGATGAGACAGAGCAGGAGAAAAAAAGCTTTCAGTGGATTCATGTCTCTAGATAGAACTACAGTAGCTAGCTAACCAGAAAGAGAGAATGAGAGTCTAGTAACTGAATATGAATTTCATGTCAAACCAGTGTAATTTACCCAATAATTATTATCAGACGATGCCAATTATACTATAGGACACTTACCACATCTTGTTGTTGATAATTATAATCAACTTTAGTGGGGTATTTAACAAGTACTCAAGTGATCGTTACACCTAGACCCTTGAGTATGATAGCTAGTGTAAAGACTGTGAGTTGTTCTCTGAAATGAACCACCTCCCACTGTGAGCAGACACCTTCCACTGGCAGCCAGGTGCTTTTGCAGCAGTGCAATGTATCCATGGGAACTGAAGGATGAAATATCTTCAAACGATGAGTCCCACTCTTCTATAGTTGATGTATTTCCATAAAGCATTTTATAAAAGGTAGGCACAGAATCTCTAAGTGTCAACCACATTTGATCAGTTTGAAACTCTGAGAAATAATCGGAACCTCTTTTTCGGCAGTCCATGGTGAGGAAAACAGAACTGAGTTTATATTTTGCTTTTAGGGTTCGGACTTTGGTCAGTAATGTATTGTAGCACTCTGTTACAGTAGATAGTATTTCTGTCTTAGATTTGCCTATAAATCTCTCATGTGAGTTGGCATAGTGTTCCAGTCGTAGCATTACACTGATATAGCCTCTATCATAGGCATCAGGAAGGTATTTCTCGACATATTTGGCACCATCTTGAATGATTGCTGAGCTAACGGGCATTTTAGACGGAAGAGGTCCTCTACCACATTTGCTCACACCTGAAATAGGTACACGTCCACCTCCAATACCAGACCAGGTCTTAAATATCACCACTACATTTAGTGGGTCATGGTTGCCATATATTAAGCTCTTGAACTTACTATCTGGTATTTGACTTCGTGGATAACAAACTGTTTTAATAATCTTAAAGTTGTGCTTCTTTGCAAAAGTTTTGGAATGTTTGAGAAAATTTTTAGAACTAACCTCACAGTCCATGCATCTGCCACAACCAATGTCCTTTTCAGCCAAAATCAGTTTACGTGGGGCATTTTTGATGAAGTAATCCCAGCTAATGAAAGGAGCTTGGTTTCTTGAAGTGACGTCTTTCTCCCAGTGTTCTTTATCTAAAACATCTCCAAATCGAACAGAGTTATCTTCACCATCAGGAGCAGTACAGTTATCACTCGCAGCACAGAGATTCACACCCAAGATGGATCGACGAATGAAAGGTTCGACCACTCTCATTTTGGGACCTAGAGTCCTCACCCAACAATGCATTGACACTAAATTGATAGATGAGCCAGTAATCTGATCATAATACCCGGTAGCCATCACATAACCAAATTCACTTTTGGTTTTATCCAAACTCGTTTCATTTCTCTTGAATTTCTTTTTTATCATTGATATGGTAGTCTTTGTTGTACTTTGCAATTGCAGGGGAACTACAGAACTAGTTAACCTTGACATAGAATCTGCCTTCTCCACATTCACACTTCTCTTCCTTGAAATATTCTCACCAACAGGATCAGTTGATGCTGAAAGTTTGTACAAGTAGAAGCTGATGAGCAGCATTTCCATGAGACAGAGCAGGAGAAAGGCTTTCTTCCATGGCAGTGGACTCATGTCCCCGAATATCTGATAGAGCTATATAGCTAGCTAGCTAGCTATAAGGAAACAAGAGTCGAGTAACTGAATGTAGAGATAAGAATTTCATGTCATCAAAGAAGGACTGAAGCCAAGCTATAGGATAAACAAAACATCCAGGACATGCCATTGCAAAAATGTAGCCAGCTAACTGCTAGACAAGCTAGGGCTTCAGTATTTATCGGAATCTCACCTAGCTATAGCAAACCTATTATATTATCATGATAGCCACACAAGTTAGTAAGTCTATAGATAGCTTTAATATTGCTAGCTACCTACAAATTGCTTAATAGCTATTAACCAAATTATTTCTATTTATTTCTGTTAACAGAAAATAGAGCTCATGCACATCTTGTATAACTATAGTTAATAATTCACTATTATAGAGAGTCAGGGCATCTGGTTTATGAAACTGGAGCTCATAGAGTTCAATGCCCCGCTGTAGTAAGCCTGTAAAGTGTCTGGTTGAAGCATAATAAATTTAATATTATAGACAAGTAATTTGGTAAGGATCGGCAGAGGAGCAATCAATCAATGCAAAGCTAGCCCAAAGGGCATATGCAAAATAAACGGGGAAAAAGAATGTCAAGTGACTGAGGGAGGCTACTCTCGCGCACATGCGCACATCATCAAGCCGCGCCTCCACTAAGAGAGCGTTCTGCAGCATTAGGGTCTGACTAAAACACGGACCGGACGGCCGGACCACCGGACCACGATAAACTTTTGCGCACGAAGTCAAAAATGCGCATGCGCGCTTGATTGCAAAGATCTGGGACACAGCCCTGGACTTTGGCCAAAGAGGTACCAAGGCAATACAGTCACTATTCAAAGAAATGACCAGACCTGTGTTTTGGCAGCATCCCATGCAGCCTATGCGAGTCTACTACCCTATGTGAATGAACACATCCAAGGACAAGAGATGACCAAGGAAGATATCGAAAAGACCCTTCCTGGACCTTGCACCTATCATTGCACTGTTTTCCACCACACCCACCTGACGGGGGCAGTTTTCTCATTTTTATTTCACTCCTACCTGTTTGTGCTCCTGCGGCTTATTCAAACTTGAATAGAATTGGAATTGCCACAGGCCAGGTGGGGCTGACAAAATCACAGACCATGGACCACTAATAAAGTTGCTTCTGTAACACTTAGCCTACGTAGCTAGCTACAGTCACACACTTGCTGAACTAGTTAATATTATTATTAAATCAAAATCTTGCAATTTCTAATTGTATCTGTTTCCTTTTCAAATGAATATCATTCTGTATGAGATAAATTAATGAGACCATAACAATAGTTATCTGAGTATATGGTTATTAAATCAACCCACCTGAGAGAAGGTGAATGGCCAGTTTAGAGCCTGGTAGCGTGCATACTATTATCATAACAGTAATATGCATAATTATAGCTAGAGCTTGTACAGTTGATTTAATAAGACTTGCAACAAATTTTCTACTACAATGTTATCACAGGTTACCATATTTCATTGATGCAGCCAGAGTTTGGTTAACCACTGGCTACAAAAGTCCAAAACTCTGTTGCAAGTTTTACTAAATCAACTGTACTATTAGTAACACTTACTAAGCACAAAAATACTCCATAATCATGGCCATGTTTGAAATAATAGTATAGTTCCATAATAGCTATAGCTATAGCTATACTGGCTAATGGCAACACACTGTACTGATCTCCACACATACAACCAGCTAGCTTAACTCACTTTATCAGAACAATCTCCATTTTGAGCTAGGATGTTTAGTCATGATATATTTAATATTTGCTGTGTGGACATAAATATTATCCTCTAGTGGTATAGACAGAGTAGCTATATAGCTACTTGACTTACTGCACATTTTGTAAGCATTTCATGTTGTCACCCAATAATGAATCATTATCTGATCTCATAGCTACTTCTCAAAATGGGTGTATACAATCGGTGGACTGGACTACTGGACTGGACTACTGGACTGGACTACTGGACTGCCCTTTCACCCAGCACATGTGAAATTATAGAAGTGTAGCTGTGCACACTAGTAATTTATCTACCACTAGAAGTACATATCATCCTGCATACCTCTGAATGACACTTGTTGTCTTGCACAAAAATGGTAAGGCCATACAATCTGAAGGTATGTTTGCTGCTTATAAGAACTAGCATAAATAAATAAATTTGCTACTAGTTGGAAATTTTTACCCTCCCCTCCATTCCACTTCCCTCCCTCCAGTCCAGTGGTCCAGTCAGACACCCAGATACAGGTGGTGTCACTGGTGTATGGTAGCTTTGAACCTGTATGTACTTCCTAGTGATAGTTTTGTATGGGGAGGGAGGGAAGCGGAATGAAAGGGAGGGTAAAATTTGACTAAATTTGAATAGCTTTCACAAGCAGCAAACATACCTTCATTGTATGGCCTTATGCATTTTTTGTGCAAGACAACAAGTATCATTCAGAGGTACGTATGCAGGATGATATACTGCAATTATATTATTACATCTTCCCTCATCAGTTTGCATGCATAGTTTATAATTGCACTCCTACATCTGAGCATGTGCAGACTAATATGAATAGCTTTTACAAGCGGTAAACATACCTTCATCTAGTAGCTATAGATTGTATGGCCTTATACCATTTTTTGCGCAAGATAACAAGTGTCATTTAGTCTGCACATGCTCAGATGTAGGAGTGCAATTATAAACTACTGCAATTTGGCATGTGAACTAATGAGGGAAGATGTAATATTAGTAATTGCAGTAATTACTGGTAGTTACACTATATTTGTTTACCACTAGAAGTGCATATCATCCTGCATACCTCTGAATGATACTTGTTATCTTGCACAAAAATGGTAAGGCCATACAATCTATAGCTACAAGATGAAGGTATGCATGTTTGCCGCAAACTCTACCCTCCACTCCATTCCACTTCCCTCCCTCCCCGTACAAAACTATCCTAGGAAGTACATACAGGTTCAAAGCTACCATACACCAGTGTCACCACCTGTATCTGGGTGTCTGACAGGATGATATGCACTTCTAGTGGTAAACAAACGCAGCTACACTTCTATAATTTCGCATGTGCCAGGTGAAAGGGCAGTCCAGTAGTCCAGTCCAGTAGTCCAGTCCACCGATTGTATATACCCTCTCAAAATCGAGAGTCCAATGACACCCCAAAAATATTGGTATGATAAATTTCTTGTACTGTGCTATATCCACCTATAATTATTAGTTTTAAGTTACCTATCTTATCAATTACTTTAATCCAAGATTCAACTTCAGAACATCCAAGTAGCTAGGAGCTTGTATAAAAAAAAAGTTGACACATAGTAGACACTATCTTATTGCATTCTTCCGCAATCAAAAATAAGTAGAAGTCTACGATCTGAGCAAACCATATAGCTACTGCATACAGTATATATACATGCTTTATTTGCAATCAAGCGCGCATGCGCATTTTTGACTTCGTGCGCAAAAGTTTATCGTGGTCCGGTGGTCCGGTCCGGTCCGTGTTTTAGTCAGACCCCAGCATTATGGCTTCAAGAAACGCACACATGTAAGTATGAAAATTAGTAATTATAATAATTATTATGCGCGTATTATTTTTGTAGTTAGATCATGTCACATAACCGCGTACCGCGCGCGCTAAGTTTCGCATAGCCAGACCCTTTACCAACTCAAGAATTTAGGGTCTGGTAAAGCGTTACAGGGTGACAAGTAATATTACTAATGAATAAGTGGTAATATTGCAGAGATCTATTGTATGATGGAAATACACAGTGAGTCAGTCTAATCATTTCAGTCTCTTTAATTTGCATGCAATTAGCTACTCAGTAATTTTCTTACCTATTGTGTAGCTAGAAGAAACCCTACCCAATGTTTCGTTTTTCCTTTAGCTAGGTAAGTAAACTAGACTATGCCTTTCATGTAAAATAGCATAAGGGAATAATGACATGTATGTATTACATTACTACATGATAGTGTGTGTGCGAGACATTTGACGTCACAGGTCACGTGTAATGAATTGACTCCACCCTTGGTGTACAGGTGATATAGTGGCTCCATACAGAAGCAGTAAATAAATTGCTCTAGTTCTTGTCTGCAAGGAGTAGCTTTTCATATAGTGAGGATATATCTTCACATCAGCAACTAGCTACAACATACTGAAGAATTTCTACTGCTGGTGTAACTGAATTCACTGTATAGCTAACTGCCTATTCACTTGTACACCAGGACAGCCAGATATTTCAGTGTAACTTCCATGTAGCTAATACAATCTGTATAACTTTCATACAAGTCAGCTAGCTATTTGTGACAGTACTTGGGAAAAGGTACCTTTTCGCTCAAAAATTCAAAATTGAGTTATTGGTATCATTTTAAAGCTCTTAATCAAATTTATGCACCACTTTGTTCCTGAGTTATACTTAATTGAATTTTACATCTCATGTACATTTTATATGTAGCTTGTAAACCTTACAAGAGTTTAACAGCTTTTAATGTTTTGCATGAAAAGGTACCTTTTCCCAAGTACTGTCACATTTTTCAGCAAGAGAACAATGCAAAAGCTATGATTATAAATTGAGGTGTGGCACTTAACTAGTACAAATAATATACATAATGGCTATGTGCAATGGAAACTCCAAATAGCAGACACCACCTGTTTGTCTAAGTACGTATAGAAAAGTTATCATTTGTCAGAGGCCAGCCAAGAAAGAACTACGTAGCTATAATTATGTGTATATCTAGAAAGAAGAGTACCCAGGTTTTCCCAGGAGCTTTGATTACTTCAACTTCCTTCTGCAGAGTGCATGAGCTCTTTTTGCCACTCATCAACGCTATAATGATAAATCTTCTCAAGTGAGAAGCTGAGAGCCTGACAGTGCTATCAAAAACAGATGTGGCACATCCATTGGGAGATTAATTTGCAATGTATTGTGCTGAAAAGTGCCTGTTGGTTGGGAATAAGAGATGTCTACTACCGTATTGAAAATAGAGTGAACTCCGCTCTAATCCAGCTACCTTCGGGGAGGCAGCAGAAGTATCCTGATTAGAGGGGTGGCCTCATTTCAGGGATGGATATAAAGTGTCCTAAATATATGTAGGAATGGCTTCATATTTTTTCAAAAGTCCTGATTAGAGGGAGTTCACTATGAATCCTTGACTTATAGGGTGTAGTCTGTTATAATTATAGAGGTTCTCCCCATGATTATAATGCGACAGCTAGCTAGCTGTAGCTATAATTATTGCTTCAGTCAGACTTTTGTAGCTAAATTTTGTGATGTATTAATTAGCAAGCATTTGTTAAGTGACGGTTACATGGAAAAACTTCAGAATGATAGCTGAAGTAAAGCTCATGTGCTGTGTCCTGAAATGAACCACCTCCTAATGTAAGCAGACACCTTCCACTGGCGGCCAAGTGCTTTTGCAGCAGTGCAATGTACCCATGGGAACTGAAGGATGAAATATCTTCAAACGATGAGTCCCACTCTTCTATAGTTGATGTATTTCCATAAAGCATTCTATAAAAAGTAGGTGCAGAATCTCTAAGTGTCAACCAAGTTTGGTCAGTCTGAAACTCTGAGAAATGATCGGAACCTCTTTTTCGGCAGTCCATGGTAAGGAAAACAGAATTTATTTTAAGTGTTTCTTTTAGAGTTTGCACTTCAGTAAATAATGTATTGTAGCACTTCATTACAGTAGATATTATTTCTGTCTTAGATTTGCCTATAAATCTCTCATGTGAGTTGGCATAGTGTTCCAGTCGTAGCATTACACTGATATAGCTTCTATCATTGGCATTGGGAAGGTATTTCTTAACATATTTGGTGCCATCTTGAATGATAGTTTGACTAACAGGCATATTAGATGGAAGAGGTCCTCTGGAACATTCTTTCAAACCAGATATCGGTATTCGTCCACTTCCAATTCCTGGCCAGGACTTAAATATCACCACCACATTTTGTGGATCATGACCGCCGTATATCAAACTCTTGAACTTACTATCAGGATTTAAATTTCGTGGAAAACAAACTGTCTTAGCAATGTTGAAATTATATTTCTTTGCAAACATTCTAGAATGCTTGAGAAAATCTTTAGAGCTATCATCACAGTCCATGCATCTGCCACAACCAATGTCTCTTTCAACCAAAATCAGTTTACGTGGGGCATTTTTGATGAAGTAATCCCAGCTAATTAAAGGAGCATGGTTTCTTGAAACAACATATTCCTCCCAGTGTTCTTTGTCTAAAACATCTCTAAACCTAACAGAGTTATCTTCACCATCAGGAGCAGTACAGTTATCACTCGCAGCACAGAGATTCACACCCAAGATGGATCGACGAATGAAAGGTTCGACCACTCTCATTTTGGGACCTAGAGTCCTCACCCAACAATGCATTGACACTAAATTGATAGATGAGCCAGTAATCTGATCATAATACCCGGTAGCCATCACATAACCAAATTCACTTTTGATTTCAGTTATTTCATCTGAACTCTTGAATTTTGTTGATACAGTAGTCTTATCATCATGACCATCCTTACCTCCTATATCATGTTTGTTTGTAGTGGTTAGCAACTCCAGAGGAACTACTGTTTTCTCACTCATCACACTTCTCTTCCCTGAAACAACCTCATCAATAGGTGCTGAAAGTTTGTACAAGTAGAAGTTGATGAGAAACACTTCCATAAAACACAGCAGGAGAAAGGCTTTCTTCCATGGCAGTTGATTCATGACATAATACTGTATAGTTACTAGTTCAATGCTAGTAATGGGCAGGTGTACTGATCAATAGACTACACAGAGCTACATTGCATGGCTTAATGTCAGCTGACATAAAGTGCACTTTCATAATATTGAAGCCTCACATATGTTACGTACATGCAGTACATTAGCTACTAACAGCTTTGCCAAGTGAAGCGATTAATGATCAATCAGATCTGAGGCATAAATGAATTATAGTGAGTGTCTTGGTACTGCCACACCCTTAGCAAGCTTGGCATGGCTTCATTACTGTACTAGAGATGTGTGTAGTCTTTCATGGGGTAGCAACACTATATACACTCACTGCATTTATCATGTGACCATGCAGAACATAAAACAGTGCACATTTTATAAGTGGCACAATAATTGATGTCATAGCTACTTTATGTGGTAGTCACATTATATGTTATATTTATTTGCTGTTTTGTCTGATTTCAGCAGCACTGGACTAGCTATTCCCAGAGCCTCCAACCATACTGATTTATCAGTTTTTACTGAAATTTGACCAAAAACACTAAAGAATTTTTCAAAAAATACTGAAATTTAGGCAAATTCACTACACACATTTTTATATTGGTATTACTTAAAAATGGCTGAGAATACTGAAATTCATGGTATATTGAAAAGGAGACAATTTATACGTTCACAGCTGTATTCCATAAACCTGTAGCTAACCCTATCTATGTACGTATACAAATAGCTATGTTCAGCTAATTTGGTAGCTTGACTTGATCTAGTTCATAGATTTTCTTTCTTTCTTTCTTTCTCCTTTCAGTAAAATGTGACAGTATCCGATTAAAGAATCTCAAGGGGCCAACTCTCTCTGCACATGTGCAATTGTTGGTGGGTGGAGTCTAGATGATGTGCACTGTACTAAGTCATTCTAATTCCATTCTAAAGTAAAGACAGCAAGTTTCGAAGAATGAAAAGCACTGAAGTGCTATATAACCCTCTGCGCACACTAAGAGACTCTCGTGTACGTATGTGTTTTGCAGATATTGAGCAGATCACTGATGAGGAGTATTAAGTTTGAATCATCTACTGTATATACTGTTGAGCTAGCTAGCAGTGTCTGTACTACAAACTCCACATTCTCATTTTTGAGTTCCTGCATATAAAAGTATAAGTACTGCTTGGAGAACTGCACAGATATAGTTAAGCAGTAGCAGCTAGCTAATGCATAAAGCCGTCGTAGACTTGTCCAGCTAGCTATGTTATGCTAGTATAGCCTAGATGGAGTAGGTAATGATTGATAGCCCAGTGTGCATTATATGAAGTATAGGCAAGCTGCAATCGTGCCCTTCTTTGCCTTTTTCCAAAATCTGCTCAATTTAAACACTTGAGAGTATCGTCTAGACGTCATTGAGACTGAAATTGAAGCATGGTAAGCGCCGCTGGCTCCGGAATAGTTAACAGATTAACCCTTGCACATGCGCAGAGGGTTAATAACCTTCGTTTTGCTCCAAAATAATTTATTGGTGTGACACTTCCTTTTAAGGAATGTTTTAAATTAATGAAGCCTCACACACAACTAGCAAATAGAAAGAAACAAACATGGAGACAAAGGAGTTCAAAGAAGTAGCTAGTTCCCAAAATACTGGACTCTGCTTATGCCACATCTATAGCTATAGAATAAAAGGGCATCATGGATGCATCCACATCGAAAATGTACGGTATATATATGTTAGCTAGCTAGTAGATGTAGCACTTCAGCACTGTTGATAGCCTCTTAGCTAATTCCAGTGAAAACTATGAAAGAGCTATCAACTCTCACTAACTGTATAATTGTATGTAGCTACACTGTGTGTGGATGAAGCACCATGGAGATGAAATAGAGAATCAGTCACCCACTTATGTTAGTGTGCAATGCATGTGCAGCTTGTAATTTGTTTCAAAAGTGTGCTTTATCCAGAATCAGTATGAAAAAGGGTAAGCTAGCAAGCTATAGCTATAATGTTGATCATTTAAGTATTGTGCATGCACATGTGACAGGTAGAAAAAATATGTGTACTGCGGTTTTAGGGAATCTTGGAACAAAGACCGCCGGCAATAAACATTAAACCGTAGTTAGCGCATGCGCAATTACCAAAACAATCGACGATGGCTCAGTTAGGACGGGTGTTAGTTATTCTCCAATGAATATTCTTACTATAAGGGCTTCTCCTACCTGGTTCACAGCTGTAAATACTGGCCATTGTAACCTGAGAAACGATCTGGAGCCTTAGTTACCAATGTGCTTGAGCATGCGCACTTCTCGTGTTCCAAGATTTCCTAAAATCGCAGTATTCTTCTAGCTGTAACTAGTAACCCTACATGTCTGTCACATAAGTTTGGTCAAGCAGGTTTAATGATGACTAGCTATTAGTGATTCCTGCTAGTAGCTATATAACATGTACAAAACATGCATGCTTTGAACAGTGATTACCTAACTAATCCCTAGAACTGCATGTAATGGGTCAGTAGAGTAAATCATGATTCAAGGTATTGACTCAGTGAATTAGCTATAACCTTATTATGTACATCATTATTGTACTAAAAGGTGGCAAGTGGACAATCTCTCAATAATGGGAGCCAAAGGAAGAGCATCAGTATTATAAGGAGCTTGATTTTAGTAGCTACTGCTTGCTTGGGACACTGTCCTCCTCCATGCATGGAAAAATATGAGTATAGAAAGAGGGGATTACTCAAGGCAGTGAGTCGTAATAATGTTTGTGTTTATGTCTAATGTGTTATCTTATTGACGTTTTTAAAGTTTCATTAGCTGTTAATAGTTATAAGTTACACTTTTTATTAAGTTTCATTAGTTGCTTAGTTATAAGTTAATAATTTATGTTTCATCTAATGTGTTATTTTAAAGTTTCATTAGCTGCTAATGATTTTTAAAGTTCACTATAATAACAGAAGCATTATAGCTACGTATACACACACTGAAATGTCCCAATACACACACTTTAGGTGTGCAGTGTACACTTTTAATTTTAACAATTGAAAGTAACACTCACTGAATCTATAAGAAATTGTTATCATCAGGTGCATCACAAGAACCTGATTGCACTTGTATACGTGATTTCAGATAGTGATGTTTAATAAACAAAAACCTAAAAAATTAATCAAAATCCCCATTTTGTAAACTGTATCTCACACCTCTGATATTCTAAGACTATTTATATCATAAACTGAAAATGTTATAAGTATACTTTAATTAGAGCTAGCTGTCACAAGTAAGCTGTGATTAATTTTCTTGCCAACTTGATAAAAATAATTGTTCATTAGCTCTTTATAATTATGTCATTACTCGTCTACTTAGCCGTGGGACCTCATTATGTGTAAGCAGTATCCGGATTTAGGGAGGTGAACTTGATCATTTGAGGGATACATGATTTCCATACTAATATTATTGTAGCTTGAGATTCAGCTCTGATAATTTTTGCATTTCAGATAGATGGGTTCTACTGTATACTCTCTATAACCTTAAGAATTAACTGTCTTGCTGGTTCCATGATAAAAACTGTAATTGAACTCTCTTGCTGAAGTCATTATAGCCATTGAACTCTGTGTATCTCGAGATATGGAGTCAAAAGTTTTGGTTTATAATAATACTGAGGCGTACATACGTATTTACGTACATAAGTTATATGCTTCTATGCTGTTGATACACCATACGTATAAGCACTGACTCAACTCATACCATGCTATATCATTGTATTGATCTGACATCAGCAATCCATATTATGTTCTATAATGATCATGCAGACTATCACTACCCAGAATTTCACTTAGGCAATTTATAGCTATTGTTAGTTCTGAAATGTATTGATTACTATAAAACTTAGTTACCCAAACTTTTGGGACT
Organism: Crambe crambe; assembly: GCA_963924555.1. Classification (NCBI taxonomy): domain Eukaryota; kingdom Metazoa; phylum Porifera; class Demospongiae; order Poecilosclerida; family Crambeidae; genus Crambe; species Crambe crambe. Next base: position 5,623,657 of record OZ004588.1, read on the forward strand.
ACGTAGATTCTGTTGACTGCACTTGCAATGAACACACACCATCATAATGATGTTTATCATCATGTTGATACTGCTCTACATAAGTAATTATTTAGCATACTTACATATACAGGTGTGCTATGCTAACAGTTTTCTTTCTCAATCATGTTATTCATATTTTTGGATCTGTCTTCTGATAGCTAATGTATTTACTTATGCATAATAAGTCTGATATAGTTTCTATATGGGGGATGTGTATATGTACATGCATGCTTACATAATACAACATGTTATGAAAAGTGATTGATGCATGGCTAAATTAGGATTCGTTATCTTAATTTTGGCCTTCCTCGGGCTGCTCAACTATAAAAGGAGAGCAAACCATAGAGAGCAACCCACAGGATCTCACTACCAACTAGCCTCGTACCCAGGTTTACTCTCCACATCACTCAGATTCTCTCGATCACAGCTGCATAGCTATAGCTGTAGCCTTAATTTCCTCACTTAAAAATTTTGTTTCAAGCATGAAGACTATTTTCAGCTTTATTGTGCTCATTGGGGTCTTGATGATGGCAGTTAATGCCAAACCGTCTGATACTTCAACGGATCTTGCCAACTTGCTCAAGCAGTACAAGTCTTCTAAAAATGTTGAAGCCATAGCCGAAAATGACGATGATAGCAGTGATGATGAAGATGCCTTGGCGAAGATTATGATAAATGAGGTAATGTCGAGTGTGGCCGAACCAGATGAAGATGGTGATGGTGACATGTTTGCTTTGATGATGAGCGAAGATGACGACGAAGCAAAGGCCCGATTTCAATTTTTCAGAAGGATATTTAGGAGGGTTCGCAGGGGAATAAGAAGGTTCGGGAGGAGTCGCCTTGGAAGGTTTGTGATTAATCGAGTCCGGAGCCGCATCTGTCGTGGAAAGAAATAAGAGAATAAACGAAAATGAAATATGAACAAGCAAAAAAAACAACTACTTTTTGTTGTGTAGTAGTCATAGCTACATAGATCAAAGACAATAATTATACAATTTGTAGGACACGTACTCCACGATTGAGAGTTTGATTGTGAGTACAATAATAAAAAGAATAATTATAATCAACTTGATAAATTCCACTCTTTGTACGTAATTACTACAGCCTATAATATGATTACTAGTGGGCCTTGGGAGGTTATAATAGTCCAACCAAGGATCTGGATTTTCATCAAAATGGCATGCAGTTTTGTATTTACTACAGCCTATAATATGATTACTTGGGAGGTTATAATAGTCCAACCAAGGATCTGGATTTTCATCAAAGCAAAAAGAAATGGCATGCAGTTTTGTATTTACTACAGCCTATAATATGATTACTAGTGGGCCTTGGGAGGTTGTATAATAGTTAGAGATATAGTCCAACCAAGGATCTGGATTTTCATCAAAGCAAAAAGATATGGCTAGTGTGCAGTTTTGTACTATCAATACTTCACTCTTCACAACGCCATTTCTTGCTTGCAGAGGGACAAAGGTAAAGATGTGTACAGACTGTCTTTATGGCAGATCATGTACGTAAAGAAGATTGTGTTTTATATATTTTATCGATACCCTCACACAATAATTATGTTCGGAATGATTTAATTTTCCACTTCAGTTACGTACATGTACCCATTAAGCTGATTCTAGCTATACACTTACAATAGCTAGCTACTAGCCTGCTGCATTGAACTGTCATGCAGTAAAATGCAAAAAATAATCATGTCATGTCATGAATGTTTGCAATAGTCATGCAAAAGATTAATAATTACGTATCTAACAGAATCTGGTAGCTATATAATTCTGTTTCTCTTGAAAGTGATTAAGTAATTTCCTTTGTGAAAGTATATAGACAGGAAATGAACAGTTATCTCATCATTATGTCTTCAGGCATGGTTGCTATAAAAGAAGGCAATTCATAATCTTAGAAGGACACTTTCAACCTCTTAATCATATTCTCCCGACTTCCTTTCCCTTCTGCCTAAGAGAAATGAAAACCATCTTCAGCATGGTCGTGCTCATTGCAGCATTGATGGTAGTTAATGCCAAACCATTTGACATATCTGCAGAACTTTCCAACTTGCGATACAGCCTTTCTGAAAAAGCAAAAGCTGCAGAAAAAGATGATAAAATAAAGGCCATCATGGCAAAGATTATGGTTAATGCAGTGATGTCAACCGTGGCTCAAGACAGTGAAAGCTTAGTTACTTTGATGGGTCTCAAGGATGATGATAGTGAAGCACTGGCCAGGTTTCAATTCTTTACCAGGCTTTATAATAAAATAAGACGATCCCCATTATTAAATGAGCTTGTCGGTGTGGTTAGAAGGCGATTCTGTAGCATAACACTACCGTCATGGCGAAGATTATGGTCAATGCAGTGATGTCAACCATGGCTCAAGAGAGTGGAAGCTTGGTTACTCTGATGGGCCTTGATCAGGATGATGATGGTGAGCATTGGCCAGGTTTCAATTCTTTAGCAATTAAGCTTTATAAGAAAATCAGACGATCCCCTCTTTTAAGAGAGCTTGTTGGTGTGGTCAGGAGACGATTCTGTAGCAATGGAAGTGGAATTGGGAAGAAATAAGTTGGCTATACACTTCTGGATCATTGGAAAAAAACAAACTTGAAATTGTTAATTCTTTTTTTTTTCTTAAAGCTTGATAGGACAATTTTTTTGTATGGATAACAGTTATAGAAATTATATCCAATTGTGACAGTAGCTATGATCACTGTTTCAGAACTCTTTTGTATGTATGTGAAGTTAGCCATGTATAAAAGGGAATTTTCTGCCCCAAGTTTCATGAAGAGTCCCTCTTCATCTCCGTGCATGCTCAACATTCTTACCCCCAACTACAATTCTGGTTACCAGAATTTTTTCATAGAAAAAAAAAAGATCCATGCAGTTACTGGACCTACTTGAAATAGCTACACTCCATGAAAGTGAAGCAAGTTCTATCTGAAGCTAGGGTGTACGAGAGTTTTGCTTTCTTTTTAAATAAACAACTGCTACATAATGAAAAGCACTGAAGTGCTAATTAGCCCTCAGCGCACATTAAGCTGTTGGACACGTTTTGCTATGTATGAATTGCGCTGTGCGTTTTATAAATTACGCAATGATTTATAAATAGCTAGCTAGTTGTGCATTTTGTGAATGGTTTCTACACAGAAGAGGGAAGAATGTTTAAATCTAAATTCATTCGCTAACATAGGGAAAAAAAAGATTTCTAAAAAAATTGAATTTTGTTCTGTTCATTCATAATAGTAATTTATTAAAGATGAGCGTATTGACTCAGTGGCTGCAGTTGTGATATATATTGTTAAATTTTAATTCACTCCTGAAAATAATGGGCTGAGCTAGCAAGCTAGCCTGTGCCCAGAACAATAAAAACTGATCACTGGTATGAATAGAGTTCAAAGTTGTCTTTAAACAACCCCATCCACCTCAGCTGGTCTGGTGGGTGTGCGACGAATCCACATTGAGGCATGCCCCTCCACAAACATATGGCGAGCCTTTGGAGAAGGTGGGTGGTACAGTCAGCAGGCGGGATACCCAACCTCTGGCCCAATAATCTGCCAAGGCTTTTGATGGTGTCAATCGCTCTGTCACTCCAATCTCCTATTGACTCCACCACTAGCGGAATGAAGGAGACCCCTACTAAGTGGCAGGCCTCGATCTGCATTAGCTGCTATCTTCCTTTCCTCCCCAACAGAGAGGGCATAGCCTTGGGTAGAAGAAGCCCCTGTGATTGTTTGCTGTTGAAGAGTGGAGATGACAGTGACATCCAGGGCAGCAGGCTGGTCCCTTTTCCAGCATGGGAGGTAAATATCGGCGGGATCCAGGAATTAGTGATGGCACTTCTCTCCTTGGTGCTAAGGCTGCAGATTGGGCAGCCGAGTAAAGTGCATCCCTTAGAGAGTTGTGCCGGTGAATACGGCCGGTCCCCATTCCCCCCACATCCAACTTGATGGTCACCGAAAAGGTCAGCAACTGCATGGCAAACTGGACATCTGATTCCATTCTCCACCATCTGGAGCCCCAGCCAATAATTATTGGAGACATAGTCGGAACTCCCAGTCATTCATGTTAAGATGAAGGAATGACACTCAGCCAGTCTCCAGCATGAGGGATTGAGGAGGAGAGAGCCAGTGCCTTAGACCTAGAATTTGTGGCTGAAGCACAGAGATCATCCAAAACAGCCTGGTCAATAGCCCTGGAGAGGTGACGTTGTCTGAGAGGGACATCTATTGCCTCAGTGGTGGTCCCAATCCTCCCTTTTGGTGGCTTTGATAGGTCCTGAAGAGCAGGGATCAGATGTCTTGAGGTGTCAGCATCCTGGTGACTAATGGCCTTGACTGAATTAGAGAGCCGATGTAGGCAGCATGCAGGGGCATGAAGAGACGCTCGTCAGATCCCAAGACCACCGAAGGAGGCTGGGAGAGAGGCCTTCAACCATGACCAACTTGGAAGGGGCCTGTCATGCCATATTTGGTCCTGCTAGACAAAATATGGCAGCCATATTTTGTCCTCATGGACCAAATCTGGTTGCAATATTTGGTCCCCTCGATCTTGCCATATTTTGTCCCCCAATAATTATCCCCTTACTTTTTGTCCAGATCTATTGCAATTTCATCCAGACAATTATAGCTAAGCAGTTATATTTTGCTTGGACAAAATATAACTGCTACATTCTGTCCAGGAGACTCTATAATGCTCAGACATTTTTTTATCTGGACGATTACAAATAACAGCTATAGCTATCAGTTAAATCACATGCACATATAAAGTAGCTAAGTTTTGCAGCTGGCTATATTTCTGCAAAGCATTATCATGTGAGATTCAGTTATTCTACCAATGGCAATGTGCAAACTTTATAAGTGAAATATAATATTGTACAAATAATTATTTTAATTTAATTTGTAAAAGACATGGTTAGTTAGCTACTCCACTAATTGAGACAGGATCCACCGCCCCACGAAAAAAGCGGGCCTGGGTACGAGGCTAGAATCATGTATGAATGAACCATGTAATTCTGAAGACTTCTGCTAATGTATAGCTATTAGCTAGCTATATATATCTAGCTAGATATGTGCTTATTGTTGTTGTTGTTTTGTTGTTTTTGTATGACCCTACCAACTTGTATTGGAAGCTGATATGGCTACTTTATACAGACAAAATATGGCTGCCGTACGTATTTTGTCCCACTGGACAATATGATAATTTGGTCCCCTCCAGACATTAGCTAGAGCACAGATGATAAAAATCAGAGTTGGTATGGAGGGGTTTGACTTGTTGGTTGAACAAACTGTTGTGATAGCTGACTGTGTTACCCAGAAGACTGCATGCAGTGCAGGTCAATCAGGGAAAAGATAGCACAGTTTTATGAAGAGAGGCTTTGTTCTCGAGGACAATTTATGGCAGCGCTGGACAAAAAATTGCAAATGTTTCGTCCGCCTGGACAAAATATTTCCCCAAACCAAATATTTCGTGACAGGCCCACCAGCTAAGTCTGATAGTGCATCCAACATTGAATTGTCAAAGGTGGAGATGGCATTTTTGACATGATCAGGCAGACATGAGCGAAGAGTGAAGGCAATCTTCGGTAGAGCCAGGCAGTACTGGAGGATGGTTGTTTCCATCTGGGCATCCTGGAAATCAGGAAGTCTCTTGTACCTTCCTCACCCTCTTCATCATGGAAGCCTCACAGTGGGAAGGAGGGCCTATGGGAGAACCAAGGAGGTCAAAACCCGTTCTGATGGATGGAATTTCAGCAGGCAAGGAGTTGACTTCGAACGAAGCATCCTCTGGAATGTACAGGAGGGACTTGGATCAATTAAGTCGAAGGCCTCTGTTAGGCCCATCTTCCTCACAATCTTCAGGGCAGCATTCAGGTCCTCAGCAGAGCCACAGAGTGTGCCATCATCTAAGTACCAGGCATTGATCTGCAGGCCACTTGATCCTCTCTATGATAGGATGGAGAGGCCTACATGTAGCTAGATGGATAACCAATTTGGTAAGGATCGGCAGAGGAGCCGGCCAGCAGCACAGCCAGCAAGAAAACATGCATTCAAGCCGCCAAGAGAGCGTTCTTTATGCTATCAGCATTATGGCTTCAAGAAACGAACATGTAAGTATGAAATATATGAGTAATTATTACAAATTTTTCTGCCACAAACATAAAGGGGGAAAAAATTTATGCCACCATGTAGGGTAAGTCTGTACTTTTATTATAATAGCAGTTCTGTGATGAGCTAATATCAAAATTATGCTGCCTTCAATAATAATCCCGCATAAATTTTTTCCCCTTTTACTTGTTTGTTTACTTTTTTATATGACCTTTTCTCAACTCAAGAGAGGCTAGCTAGCTAGGTACTAGTTGGCACGCACATACATGCATGTGATCGTGACAGACGCTCGCGCATGACAAATGACGTCATTAATTTCAAAATGGCTGACATAGTATCATTTGTAATAAATCGATATGACTGATCATTTTGGAAGAAAACTGTGGATAACGATGGTAAAAGCACATTGTGTCCACCCAGAAAAGTTTTGGCTTTAGTAGATTGAAGCTGATGCATTCTAAGGGTAGTTTTGATTACACTTTACATAGCAAAATTAATTTTCAAGAGAAAAAAAAAAAGCATTCAGAGTGAAAAAAGTGGTCAGGTTGAAACCTGACTGACCTGACCAGTCGCTCTGCCACTGGAATATAGAAATGGCTTCATATTTCTCAGGAGTCCTGACTAGAGGGAGTTCACTGTGAATCCTTGACTTGTAGTCTGTTACAATCATAGAGGTTGTCCCCATAGTTAATATGATGCGACAGCTAACTGCAGGTAGCTATAATTATTGCTTCTGTTCAGTCAGACTTTTGTAGCTAAATTTTGTGATGTATTAATTAGCAAGCATTTGTTAAGTGACAGTTACATGGAAAAACTTGAGAATGATAGCTGAAGTAAAGCTTATATGTGCTGTGTCCTGAAATGAACCACCTCCTAATGTAAGCAGACACCTTCCACTGGCGGCCAAGTGCTTTTGCAGCAGTGCAATGTACCCATGGGAACTGAAGGATGAAAATATCTTCAAACGACAAGTCCCACTCTTCTATAGTTGATGCATTTCCATAAAGCATTCTATAAAAGGTAGGTGCAGAATCTCTAAGTGTCAACCAAGTTTGGTCAGTCTGAAACTCTGAGAAACGATCGGAACCTCTTTTTCAGCATGCAGTCCATTGTAAGGAAAACAGAATTTATTTTAAGTGTTTCTTTTAGAGTTTGCACTTCAGTAAATAATGTATTGTAGCACTTCATTACAGTAGATATTATTTCTGTCTTAGATTTGCCTATAAATCTCTCATGTGAGTTGGCATAGTGTTCTAGTCGTAGCATTAAACTGATATAGCCTCTATCATTGCCATTGGGAAGGTATTTCTTGACATAATTATTTGGTGCCATCTTGAATGATAGTTTGACTAACAGGCATATTAGCTGGAAGAGGTCCTCTGGAACATTCTTTCAAACCAGATATTGGTATTCGTCCACTTTCAATTCCTGGCCAGGACTTAAATATCACCACCACATTTTGTGGATCATGGCCGCCGTATATCAAACTCTTGAACTTACTATCAGGATTTAAATTTCGTGGAAAACAAACTGTCTCTGCAATATTGAAATTATAGAATGCTTGAGAAAATCTTTAGAGCTATCGTCACAGTCCATGCATCTGCCACAACCAATGTCTTTTTCAACCAAAATCAATTTACGTGGGGCATTTTTGATGAAGTAATCCCAGCTAATTAAAGGAGCTTGGTTTCTTGAAACAACATATTCCTCCCAGTGTTCTTTGTCTAAAACATCTCTAAACCTAACAGAGTTATCTTCACCATCAGGAGCAGTACAGTCGCAGCACAGAGATTCACACCCAAGATGAATCGACGAATGAAAGGTTCGACAACTCTCATTTTGGGACCTAGAGTCCTCACCCAACAATGCATGGACACTAAATTGATAGATGAGCAGTTATCTGGTCATAATACCCAGTAGCCATCACATAACCAAATTCACTTTTGGTTTCAGTTATTTCATCTGAACTCTTGAATTTTGTTGATACAGTAGTCTTATCATCATGAAAATCCTTACCTCCTATACCATGTTTGTTTGTTGTAGTTAGCAACTCCAGAGGAACTACTATTTTCTCACTCATCACATTTCTTTTCCCTGAAACAACCTCATCAACAGGTGCTGAAAGTTTATTCAAATAGACGTTGATGAGAAACACTTCCATGAAGCACAGCAGGAGAAAGGCTTTCTTCCATGGCAGTTGATTCATGACATAATATTATGTAGCTATGTACTAGTTCAAAGAATTAGCTAGTAATGGGCAGGTGTACTGATCAATAGACTACACAGAGCTACATTGCATGGCTTTATGAATGTTAGCAGACATAAAGTGCACTTTCATAATATTGAAGCCCCACTAATACGTATATGTTACATGCATGCAGTACATTAGCTACTAGCTAACAGCTTTGCCAAGTGAAGCGATTAATGATCAATCAGAACTGAGGCATAAATGAATTATAGTGAGTGTCTTCGGTACTGCCACACCCTTAGCAAGCTTGGCATGGCTTCATTACTGTACCAGAGATGTGTGTAGTCTTTAATGGGGTACCAACACTGTACACTGCATGCGTGTGACCAGAACATAAACAGCTAGTGCATGTACATATTATAATGTGACACAATAATAATTGACGTCATACTTTGTGTGGTATAGCTAGTCACATTATGTGTTTATAATGTTTATTTGCTGATCATCCACACACCAGTATTATAGTGTGTAGGTTTCCGTTCAGCAGAACTGGACTAGATATTCCATAAACCTATAGCTACGTATAACCCTATCTATACAATCATGTAGAGCTAATTTGGTATTCTGATATGGTCTAGTTCACGGATTTTCTTTCTTTCAGTAAAATGTGACAGTAAAGGGGCCACTCTCTCTGTACATGTGCAATTGTTGGTGGGTGGAGTCTAGATGATGTTAACTATAGTAAGTCATTCTAATTCCATTCTAAAGTAAAGACAGCAAGCTTCGAAAAGATACGCACGAATTAAGCACTGAAGTGCTAACCCTCTGCACACACTAAGAGACTCTCGTGTATGTGTTTTGCAGATATTGAGTAGATCACTGATGAGGAGTATTAAAAATCATCTATATACAGGGAAATGTACATCACTTTCTTTCCATTCACTGAGTTACCTAAGCTGAATTATGTTAGTGTGCAGCTCATAATTTGTTTCAAAAATGTGCTCTATCCAGAATCACTATGAAAAGGCAGGGGCGGATTTAGCCAGTCTTCTTCCGTGTTCCGGAAGACGGTCAATATTTTTGTTATTAGGTAAAGATCGTCAGCGCGTGCGCAGCCATAAACAGGCGCCAGGCATTGCCACGCCACAGGTCGACTAGCCATCGCCCTGTGGCGTGGCAATGCCTGATTGTAAAGCTTCAGCTGTAGTCTGTAGCTGTAGCCTGTAGCTAGCTGCTAGCAATAGGCTGAAACCTAATCAAATGCGGAGTGTAAAATTTTTTATTTTTTATTTTTTAGATTTTTTTTCTTTTTTTTTTTTAATTAGATAGCTGGGCCATCAGAATTCTTCATCAATCAACTTCGAAATGGGCGTGGCTGAGCAAATGTCTGGGCGTGGTCAGATAAATTTCCCCGCGCAACTGATTTACCACTGGTACATGGTGTGGAAGACTGTCAATTTCAAGGGCTAGATCCGCCCCTGAAAGGGTAAGCTATAGCTAGCTAGCTAGCTATAATGTTGATCATTTAAGTATTGTGCACATGTGACAGGTAGAAAAAGATGTTCTTCATGTTCTCTGAGTCTCTATATAATCATAGCTGTAACTCATGATTGTAGTATTCCAACTCTATGGATGATACTAGATTATAATGGATTCTTTAATTTCTTTTCCAATGTCTACATAATCATGAGGTCTATATCACATGTCTATCTATTACATCATAACATGTTTATGATACAAGGAAATAACAAGAGTGATACATAATTAGATAATAATGATACAGTCATTGTGATAGCTACATTAGGCCATGCAAACTAAATTCACTGTTTATCGTCACAAGATTTCTAAATTTGCATGAGGGAGGGAGGTCAATATTCAATATAATTATGATCAAAAAACAACACACTAGCTAGCTATGGCTGGCTAACTATAATAAACACAAAAAATGTAGTGTAAAGCAATTATTCTCTCTTTACATGTACAATCAGATAAACACCATGTTCAAAATTCAGTGCCTCCACAATGTATACACAGTATAAAAAGCTCTGGTACTCCACAAGCTTTGATCTCAATGCTCTCATGATGTCCATCTATATACAAAATCACATTCGTTAGAAAAGATTTTCCAGATTGCACTTCTCCACTGCACCATTCCTTCCAATAACTTCACAATATCATTAAAGAGTTTATCTCTTTTGGTTCGCTCTTCAACATACTCGGGAAGTGCAGACCTGCTTAATTTTCGTTGATTGGCCATCAAAATATCAAAAGCATTTTGTCTAGGTGGTTCTGGTTGTGCAACTGAAAATTTTATTAAGAAACCGAAGGTACGACATACCTGAACGACGTTCATATCCTTGCCTACAATGGACAAAGATGGTTTGATGTTACCGACCAAAACAGTTTCAATACTGTCAGCACGGTCAAGCAATGGTTCTGTAGGAATCGTCCCATACTTGCCAGCTCTCATTGCGTTCAGTAGATCTTCGAAACTGTCTCTTGGGTCGACCAAAATAACTGACCAAGGAACAAGACAACGGTTGTTGCTCACCACAGAAACTGATACTAACTGTTTCTCCGCCATAAAACTAGCAAGCGTTGAGCCTGACTCTCTGGCCAGCTGTGCAATTGCACACATGTGCCTGTTTGCGGTGCACGTGCTATATTAAAACATGAACTCTGAACTCTGAATTTTTTTAAGATAAATTTTTTTTTGATGCGGGCGGTGACGACAAACAGTGAATTTAGTTTGCATGGCCTTATAAATCACTAAACACTACAATGATGACTAGTAACCCTACATGACTGTCACATAAGTTTGGTCAAATGATGACTATTACTGATTCCTGCTAGTAGCTATAACATGTATAAAGCATGCATGCTTTGAATAGTGGCTACATAACTAATCCCTAGAACTGCATGTAGCAGGCCATGGGTCAGTAAGCAATTTTATATAGCTATAGAGTAAATCATGATTCAAGGTATTGACTCAGTGAATTAACCTTATTACATGTACATCATTATATTAAAAGGTGGCAAGTTGACAGTCTGCTGAAATCTCTAGCCAAAGGAAGAGCATCAGTAAGGAGCTTGATTTTAGTAGCTACTGCTTGCTTGGGACACTGTCCTCCTCCATGCATGGAAAAGTATGAGTATAGAAAGAGGGGATTACTCAAGGCAGTGAGTCGTAATAATGTTTGTGTTTATGTCTAATGTGTTATCTTATTGATGTTTTTAAAGTTTCATTAGCTGTTAATAGTTATAAGTTACACTTTATGTTATCAATGCATAAGTTTCATTAGTTGCTTAAAGTTATAAGTTAATATTTTATGTTTTATCTAATGTGTTATTTTTTAAAGTTTCATTAGCTGCTAATGATTTTTAAAGTTCACTATAAAAACAGAAGCATTATAATATAGCTATACACACTGAAAAGTCCCAATACACACACTTTAGGTGTGCAGTGTACACTTCTAATTTTTATAGTGCTGTATATTGAAAGTAACACTCACTGAATCTATAAGAAATTAAGTGTATTTTGTTATCATCAGGTGCATCACAAGAACCTGATTACGTGATTTCAGGTAGTGTTGTATAATAAACAAAAACCTAAAAAATTAATCCATTTTGTAAACTGTGTCTCACGCCTCTGATATTCTAAGACTATTTATACCATAAACTGAAATGTTATGAGTATACTTAATTAGAGCTAGCTGTCACAAATAAGCTGTGATTAATTTTCTTGCCAACTTGATAAAAATAATTATTCATTAGCTCTTAACATGTCATTACTCATCATATGTAGCTGTGGAACCTCATTATGTGTAAGCAGTATCCTGATTTAGGGAGGTGAACTCGATCATTTCAGGGATACATGATTCTAGGGACATGCAAATTATGCCGGCATAGTTTTGGGCATAATGGGTTGAACCTTAATGCCAGCACAATGCTGGCATAATGGGGGATCTTTACTTCCAGGGGTTGGCAGGTATGGAGGTATTGATGTTGACTCTTGAGTTCCTTTGTATAAACTGCTGAATTACCTACGTAATTGGTGGTGGTAACAATTACAACTGTCTTCTGCTGCTGTTTTCTTTACTAAATGTTCCAGTAAACTAACTTGCTGCTGATAAAATTATGATGGATGACTAAAAGAGGCTGCAATTATGCTACAATAAACCATCACTTATTAATTTTTCTTACCAATTTTTTAAAGCATAATAGGCATTTTTGTTGAGCATAATAGGGCAGGGGTTCTGGCATTGGAGCATAGCATAATAGGGAAGAAAAAAGGCATAATTTGCATGTCTCTACATGATTCCCATACATTATTGTAATGGGGTAGCTTGAGATACAGCTCTGATAATTTTTGCATTTCAGAGAGATGGGTTCCACTGTATACCCTCTAAAACCTTGAGAATTAACTATAATATAGTTCCATGTCTAAACCCTAATTGAACTCTCTTGCTCTTGCTAAGTCATTACAGCCATTGTATTCTGTGTGTCTCGAGTCTAAGGATATGCAGTCAAAAATATTGGTTATAATAATAAGTGTACATACATCTACATAGGTCTTTATAATTATACTAGCGAGTACCCGCAGAAACTCTGCGCATGCCTGCGTCCGCAAAAACTCTACACACGGAATGTGTGTGTGTCCACTCACTGGCAGTGAGTGGCTACCAGTGACATATATGAAGGGTACAAGTTATGCATGTCAAGTAAAGGTCTATTTGAGACTATTGCAAGGGCATTATCATGTCAGATTCCACTAATTGTAATGTGCAAACTTTAAGCGAGATTTAATTGTGCAAATATTTTGATTTTAACTTGTACGCTTGACATGCATTAATCTGTAGTGAGTCTGACTTTATTAAGTAGCTACCACAACCTGCAATAGAGGGTTGCAAGTGTTTGCATAAGGATTGATTTTCTCATGTGCAACATAGCTAGCTAGTTACTCAATCCATTTCTCAACTGGAGTAAATCCTTTTAGTGATCAATTCCAAGTTGTCCCAAATTTCATTTTAACCAGTAAACAGTTCTTTGAGTGCAGAAGGATAATCAGTAAGAGGTATAGCTAGTCCATTGTGACAGCAGTTGAGAGCTTCACTTGCAAACCTCAAACTTGACAATGGGCCCAAGGTGCTGCTTGTTTCATTAGCACCTAGCCTATGTCTTTGTTCTTCCCTGTTAGTTTTCTCCTAATACTCTCTCTCTCCCTTCTCTCCTTCACTCTGTACCTCTCTCTTTCTCTTGCTCTTTCATCTTCTGTCAAGTGTGTTCTTCGACTTCTCTCCCTCTCTCCCTTGCTCTTTCATCTTCAGTGAAATGTGCTCTCTGACTTCTTTGCCTCTCTCTCTCCCTTGATCTTCTAGTTTCTGAACTTCAACTCTGCCTCTCTCTCCCTGAATTTCGCGCCATTGTATTTAAATCTGAGCATGCGCAGTCATGTCTAAGTATGCGCACATTCGTCGCAAGCTGACTTCCCATCTCTCATCTTGCTACTCTGTGGGAGTTGAATTTATCCCGCTTGTGGCTGAAACTCTAGGTGGCCTCGTGGAGGATGCTATCACCTGATGTCACCTCGCCCACCAAGCACCTTTTCGGGCATGTCGCCATTGCTCTTCGGCATGGGAATGCAAGTTTATGGCTGCGACCCTGCCCCCTGAACTGGATGGTCTTTGTTTTACTGCTGTTGTGTTTTTGTTGTTTTATTTTATCTTTCTTTTGATTTTTGTTCACTTGTTTTTTGCTTGTCCCTTGTTTGTTTGTCTTTTGGTTTCATATCATCAGAATTCAATCAAAAACAAACAAAAAAACAACAGCATATCTGATCTGCAAAATTATTTTGTTTTTCTTTTGGTTTCTGTTCACTTGTTTTTTTGTTTGTCCCTCTTTTGGTTTTATCTTTTCACAATCATGATCATCAGAATTCAATCAAAAACAAAAAATAAAAAAAAACCCAGCATATCTGATCTGTTTTTGTTTTTTGTTTGTCCCTTATTTGTTTCTCTTTTGGTGTTATCTTATCAGAATTCAGTCAAAAACAAAAAACTAAACCAAAAAAACAACAATAGCATATCTGATTTGCAATACCTTTAAAAAAATCAAATATTGATAGCATTGCCGTTGTAGTCGTGCGGTAGTGGGTTGGCCGGCGAGGTCCGAGGACTCGGGTTCGAGCCCCAAATCAATTAGGTTTTTTTCTTTTTCTTTCTCAATTATTAACTGTGATGCATACCTTGACATAATGTGACGTAGTGCGTATGTACGCACTGACAAGCACATTATTATATAGATGCTTTTCTCTATGCTATTGATACACCATAATGTGCACTGACTCAACTCATACCATGGGCCCTATAGCTATTATCAACTATTGCATTGATCTGACATCAGCAATCCCATTCTATAATGATCAGACTATCTCCACCCAAGGCAGTTTATAGCTATTGTTGGTTCTGAAATATGCTTAAAAGTATTGATTACTATAGTTTTGGGACTAGATTCTGTTGACTGACTTGCAATGTACACACACCATCATGATGATGTTTTTCATCATGTTTATACTAAACCCTATAAAGTTTTAATATTTAGCATACTTACGTAGCTATATATACATACAGGTCTGCTATGCTAAGTTTTCTTTTTTAATCATGTTATTATTACCGTCAGTTTGGATCTGTATTATTATACTTATGCATATTAGCTATATTAGTTTTATATGGGAGGATATACGTACTTACATAATACAACGTGTTATGAAAAGTGATTGATGCATGGCTAAATTAGATTGATTCGTTATCTTTTGGCCTTCCCCGCTCAACTATAAAAGGAGAGAGCAACCCACAGGATCTCACTACCAACTTACTCTCCACATCACTCAGATTCTCTCGATCACAGCTGCTACAGCCTTAATTTTCCTCACTTGAAAATTTGGTTTCAAGCATGAAGACTATTATCAGCGTTATTGTGCTCATTGGGGTCTTGATGATGGCAGTTAATGCCAAACCATCTGATACTTCAATGGATCTTGCCAACTTGCTCAAGCAGTACAAGTCCTCTGAAAATGTTGAAGCCATAGCTGAAAATGACGATGATAGCAGTGATGATGACGATGCTTTGGTGAAGATTATGATGAACGAGGTTATGTCGAGTGTGACCGAACCAGATGAAGACAGTGATGGTGACATGTTTGCTATAATGATGGGCGAAGATGACGACGAAGCAAAGGCCCGATTTCAATTTTTCAGAAGGGTTTTTAGGAGGATTCGCAGGGGAATAAGAAGGTTCGGGAGGAGTCGCCTTGGAAGGTTTGTGATTAATCGAGTCCGGAGCCGCATCTGTCGTGGAAAGAAATAAGAGAATAAAAGGAAATGAAATATGAACAAGGAATATAGCTACTTTTCGTTGTGTAGTAATCATAGTTACGTAGATCAAAGACAATAATTGTGCAATATTTGTAGGACACGTACTCCACTATAATGATTTTGAGAGTTTGATTGTGAGTACAATAATTATTTTAAAAGGAATCAACTTGATACATTCCACTCTGTAATTACTACCGCCTATAATATGATTACTAGTGGGCCTTGGGACTGAAATTTGGTTAAAATAGCTAGAGATAGTCCAACCAAGGATCTGGATTTTCATCAAAAGCAATTTTGTATTATAATACTTCACTCCTTCACAACGACATTTCTTGCTTGCAGAGGGACAAAGGTAAAGATGTGTACAGACTGCATTTATGGCAGATCCGATACCCTCACACAATTATGTTCAGCTCTACAGCTGAAATGTAAATTTTTGGGTTGTTTTGTATTAGCCTATACTGGGAAGAAATTGGCCATTTCATTTGCATCCTGTTGGGCAGGGCTTACTTGTGATGTCATATCGTGTGAACTCTCAAGTTGGTAGTTAACACATAAAAAGACAAAAAATAAACTGGGGAATGATTAATTTTTTCCACTTCAGTTACGTACATGTATCCATTAAGCTTTAACACTTATGATAATTATAGCTTGTCATAGAGTATAAGCAATTTACTATATATAGATACTAGCTAATTAGCTATAGCCTGCTGCATTGAACTGTCATGCAGTAAAATGCATAAAATAATCATGTCATGTCATGCATCTTTGCAATAGTCATGCAAAAAATAACGTATTTCTATCTAACAGAATCTGGTAGCTACGTATAGCTATAATAATTCTGTTTCTCTTGAAAGTGATAAAGTTTCCTTTGTGAAAGTATGGACAGGAAAATAAACACTTATCTCATTAAAATCATTCATTAAGCTTCAGGCATGGTTGCTATAAAAGAAGGCAATTCATGTTAGAAGGACACTTTCAACCTCTTAATCACTATCTCCTGACTTCCTTACTAGAAAATTCCCTTCTCCTGCTTAAGAGAAATGAAAACCATCTTCAGCATTGTCGTGCTCATTGCAGCATTGATGGTGGTTAATGCCAAACCATTTGACATATCTGCAGAACTTTCCAACTTGCGGTACAGCCTTTCTGAAAAGGCAAAAGCTGCAGATAAAACAAAGGCCGCCATGGCAAAGATTATGGTTAGTGCAGTGATGTCAACCATGGCTCAAGACAGTGGAAGCTTAGTCACTTTGATGGGTCTTGAGGATGATGATAGCAAAGCACTGGCCAGGTTTCAATTCTTTACCAGGCTTTATAATAAAATAAGACGATCCCCATTATTAAATGAGCTTGTCGGTGTGGTTAGAAGGCGATTCTGTAGCAGTGGTGGAAGTAACACTACCGCCATGGCGAAGGTTATGGTCAATGCAGTGATGTCAACCATGGCTCAAGACAGTGGAAGCTTGGTTACTCTGATGGGTCTTGATCAGGATGATGATGGTGAAGCACTGGCCAGGTTTCAATTCTTTAGCAAGCTTTATAAGAAAATCAGACGATCCCCACTTTTAAGTGAGCTTGTTGGTGTTGTCAGGAGACGATTCTGTAGCAATGGAAGTGGAACTGGAAAGAAATAAGTTGGCTATACACTTCCGGATCATTGGAAAAAACAAACTTAATTTTTTTTTTCTTAAAGCTTGATAGGACAATTTTTTTGTTATGGATAACAGTTATAGAAATTATATCCAGTAGCTATGATCACTGTTTCAGAACTCTTTTGTATGTATGTGTTGCAATTGAAGTCAGCCATGTATAAAAGGGAATTTTCTGCCCCCAAGTTTCATGAAGAGTCCCTCTTCATCTCCGTGCATGCTCAACATTCTTACCCCCAACTACGATATTCTGGTTACCGGAATTTTTTTCATAGAAAAAAAAAAAGATCCATGCAGTTACTGGACCTACTTGAAATAGCTACACTCCATGAAAGTGAAGCTATTTCTATCTGAAGCTAGGGTGTACGAGAGTATTGCTTTCTTTTTAAATAAACAACAATAGCAATGTTGAAATTATATTTCTTTGCAAATATTCTAGAATGCTTGAGAAAATCTTTAGAGCTATTGTCACAGTCCATGCATCTGCCACAACCAATGTCTTTTTCAACCAAAATCAGTTTACGTGGGGCATTTTTGATGAAGTAATCCCAGCTAATGAAAGGAGCTCGGTTTCTTGAAACAACGTATTCCTCCCATTCATTTTAATTTACAGTGCTGTATAATTGAAAGTAACACTTACTGAATTTAATTAAGTTATCATCAGGTGCATCACAAGAACCTGATTACACTTGTATAACTATACGTGATTTCAGGTAGTGTTGTGTAATAAACAGAAACTTTCATAAAGTAATCATTTGTAAACTGTGTCTCACACCTCTGATATTCTAAGACTATTTATACCATAAACTGAAATGTTATGAGTATACTTTGATTAGAGCTAGCTGTCACAAATAAACTGTAATTAATTTTCTTGCCAACTTTGAGTATCGATTAAAAATTGTTCATTAGCTCTTTACATGTCATTACTCATCTACGTATGCCGTGGAACCTCATTATGTGTAAGCAGTATCCTGCATGATTTAGAGGGGTGAACTCTATCATTTCAGGGATAATAATGTAATGGGGTAGCTTGAGATACAGTTCTGATAATTTTTGCATTTCAGAGAGATGGGTTCCACTGTATACCCTCTAAAACCTTGAGAATTAACTATAATATATACCCTCTAAAACCTTGAGAATTAACTATAATAGTTCCATGTCTAAAACCCTAATTGAACTCTCTTGCTAAGTCATTACAGCCATTGTACTCTGTGTGTCTCAAGTCTAAGGATATGGAGTCAAAAGTATTATACTGAGGTGTATACATACATCGACATAGGTCTTTATAATTAATCGAGGGTAGAAATCATGTTTTAGTCAAAGTTTACTTTTGCCATGACTGATGCTTTACAATAAGATTTTCTGCCTTTCGAACTTTTTTTTTCAGAAGTAGAAAGTGTGAATAAAGTTTGATTCCTACCCTCGACTGTCACATACCGTAATCATAAATTTTCGATGGGGTTTTATTTTTGTTTTTTTCGTAGTCGATCAGAATCCTCGAAGATAATAAACGTTCGTACGAAGTCTTAGTACTATGATGTCATATATGATGACAATGCACATGCGTGTGCGATGCAATATCGATAGCAGCTGGAAAAAAACCTGGAGCAGATAGTCCGTGAGACGAAAGTATCATGCTTAGCTACCTGTCTCTCTTCTACAACAAAGTGTCTCGCCTTTCGTAGCAGTCTAGATTTTAGTTAGGCATCACCAGCCCAGCTTTTCTTCTTTTGGGGGGACTATATATATCTATCTAGATTTCTCTGTAGTAGCCACGAATCACGAGAAGGTAGCTATCATGCATGTCACTCGGCCCCAGCAGCATGCAATGATATAGCTATTATGCGCATGCATTATTTTCCATGTGCTTGCTACAAAAATTAGACCTGCGGAAATTTTTTATTATAGGAACAGCTCTGGAAATCACAAAATTTTAAACCTCCGAAAATTTATACGATTATGGTATGCTTTTCTTTATGCTGTCGATACACCATATATGCACTGACTCAACTCATACCATGGGCCCTATAGCTATATCAACTATTGTATTGATCTGACATCAGCAATTCATTCATAATAATTATGTTTTATCATGATCATGCAGACTATATCACTACCCAGAATTTCACTTAGGCAGTTTATAGCTCTGAAATGTACTTAAAAGTATTGATTACTATAGACTTAGTTTTGGGATTAGATTCTGTTGACTGACTTACAATGTACACACATCATCATAGTGATGTTTATCATCATGTTTATACTAAACCCTATAAAGTTTGCATAGTTACGTTGCACCTCTACCATCAAGGCACTCGTTTCCAAGTGATCGTGACCTCTTAATCATGTTATTCATATTTTACCGTCAGTTTGGATCTGTCTTCCGATTTATGTATTATACTTATGCATATCCTATATGGGAGGATGTGTACGTATATATACTTACATGATACAATGTGTTATGAAAAGTGATTGATGCATGGCTAAATTAGGATTCGTTATCTTTTGGCCTTCCCCCGCTCAACTATAAAAGGAGAGAGCAACAGGATCTCACTACCAACTTACTCTCCACATCACTCAGATTCTCTCGATCACAGCTGCTATAGCCTTACGTAATTTTCCTCACTTGAAAATTTGGTTTCAAGCATGAAGACTATTATCAGCGTTATTGTGCTCATTGGGGTCTTGATGATGGCAGTTAATGCCAAACTGTCTGATACTTCAACGGATCTTGCCAACTTGCTCAAGCAGTACAAGTCCTCTGAAAATGTTGAAGCCACAGTCGAAAATGACAATGATAGCAGTGATGATGACGATGCCTTGGTGAAGATTATGATGAATGAGGTTATGTCGAGTGTGACTGAACCAGATGAAGACAGTGGTGGTGACATGTTTGCTTTAATGATGGGCGAAGATGACGACGAAGCAAAAGCCCGATTTCAATTTTTCAGAAGGATTATTAGGAGGGTTCGCAGGGGACTAAGAAGGTCTATGAGGCGTCGTCCCATTGATAGGTTCTGTCGTGGAAAAAAATAAGGAAATGAAATAGGAACAAGGAGTTTAGCTACTTTTTGTTGTGTAGTAGTCATAGTTATACATAGATCAAAAACAATAATTATACAATTTGTAGGACACGTACTCCGATTTTTAGAGTTTAATTGTGAGTGTATTATAAAAGGAATCAACATACATTCCACTCTGTAATTACCACAGCCTATAATATGATCACTAGTGGGCCTTGGGAGTGAAATTTAATAGCTAGTCCAACCAAGGATCTGGATTTTCATCAAAAGCAAAAAGAAATGGTTTTGTATTATCAATACTTCACTTTTCACAACGACATTTCTTGCTTGCAGAGGAAGGACAAAGATGTGTACAGATTGCATTTATGGCAAATCGAATATTTTTACCGATACCCTCACATAATCATGTTCAGCTCTACAGCTGAAATGTAAATTTTTGGGTTGTTTTGTATTTGCCTACTGGGAAGAAATTGGCTTTGCATCCTGTTGGGCAGGGCTTACTTGTGATGTCATATTGTGTGAACTCTCAAGTTGGTATATAAAACATAAAAAGATAAAGAATAAAATGGGGAATGATTAATTTTTTCCACTTCAGTTAGCTATGTATATGTATCCATTAAGCTTTAACACTTATGATAATTATAGCTTGTCATGGATTATAAGCAATTTACTATATAATCTCAGCTATAGCCTGCTGCATTGAACTGTCATGCAGTAAAATGCAAAAAATAATCATGTCATGTCATGCATGTTTGCAATAGTCATGCAAAGATAATAACTTGTTTCTATCTAACAGAATCTGGTATATTATAGCTATAATTCTGTTTCTCCTGAAAGTGATAGCTAAAGTTTCCTTTGTGAAAATATGGACGGGAAAATAAACAGTTATCTCATTAAAGTCATGCATTATGCCTTCAGGCATGGTTGCTATAAAAGAAGGCAATTCATGTTAGAAGGACACTTTAAATCTCTTAATCACATTCTCCCAACTTCCTTACTAGAAAATTCCCTTCTCCTGCCTAAGAGAAATGAAAACATCTTCAGCATTGTCGTGCTCATTGCAGCATTGATGGTGGTTAATGCCAAACCATTTGACATATCTGCAGAACTTTCCAACTTGCAGTACAGCCTTTCCGAAAAGGTAAAAATTGCAGAAAAAGGTGATAAAACAAAGACCACCATGGCAAAGATTATACATAGCAATTTTATACAGATTTTTTGCTCTATTTTTTACTGCACTCAATAGAAAAAAGTGGCTAACTCTCTGTGGAGAGAGAGAGAGAGAGAGAGAGAGAGAGAGAGAGAGAGAGAGAGAGAGAGAGAGAGAGAGAGAGAGAGAGATTTATTACTGTAGCTACATTCCTTAATTTAGCCAAGAGTCCTGCTATACCCTCAAAATTTTAAGCCTTGAATTATTATTAATGGTGCATGTATGTGTGTACATATATAGCACTAAAGCAGAGGCTAGCTGTAACCATTGGTTTTTTGTTGTCTCTTGGAATCTTTTAGCCTTATAGCCACATAAAATTACTTTTATGCTAGCTGAATGAGTATGATAATTTTTGCTACATGTGTTATATACGTATTAGATGATGATGTAGATAGCTAATTGCTATAGCTACATAATAACTATGTTGAAAATTTTTTCCATGTAAATGTACATTGAAAAATTTTAAAGCTAAGTACAAATACAAATTGGCTACTTATTTCATAATAAACTTCATACAAGTAGCTAACTATAAATTTTCCAAAATTTACAATATCACAGCAGAAATGAAAATGCAGAATAATCATAACTGTGGAAGTGTGTTAATGAAACACTGACAGTCTGTAGCTATCAGTTATTGTTTGCTCATCTTGAAAGTGACCCTTCCTGGCATGGATCCAGCACAGTATAAAAGAAGGCTATTTTATCAGAAGAAACTCACAGGACCTTCATACTCTTCACTTACTATTCTCATCAGACTCTCCAAACGAAATTCAGTTCTCATCTCCAACCGAAATGAAGACTATTTTCAGCATTATTGTGCTCATTGGAGCCTTGGTGATATCTGTTCATGCCAAACCGTCCGATATGTCAGATTCTATGGATCTCACTAACTTGCTTAAGCAGTACAGTTCCTCCAAGAATATTGAAGCTGCAGCTGAAAGTGATGATAATGATGCCATGGAAACCTTAGTAACGATGATGATGAATGAAGTGGTGAAAAGCATGGATGAAGATAGCCTGGTCACCCTTATGGGTGTTGATCAGGATGATGACGAAGCACTGGCCCAATTTCGATTTTTTCGTAGAATCATAAGGAGAGCAAGAAATTTTATAAGAAGGTCCCCTGTCGCAAGGCGTATCATTAATCGTGTCAGGAGCCGAGTATGTAGTGGGAAGAAATAAGCACACTTTCAAGAACAAAGGAAAAAGAAAGGAGTTTGGAATTAACTTTTTAGCTGTAGTTGTGATTATAAGTAGATGAAGACTATAATTATATATATTTGGTTTGGTTGTTAAATCCTTTGATGCATATTTAGGAGCGCAGAGATGCAAGGAAGGCATTATCAATTTCATAGGGCTGTTCTATAATAATTACATATATAGCTCCTACTCTCAGTAAAGACTATTTCCATCACCTGACTTGAACTCCGTGAGGATATAAACGCTTGCCGGAAAAAAAAAATAATGCAGTTAGCTAGCTAGCTAGTTGCAGAAAGAATTCTCTCTTAGGTAGCTATATGTAGAACTAAGTGCTCATTTCTTCACAGTATGTAACAGAGGTGTTTGAAGCAAGATTCAATTGGTCAGGCCCGAAATTGAAATGTAATCCCCAAACCATACAATTTGCTATATTCATAGGACACTTCTAAAGTTATTGATTGATAGCTACATAGTAATTAACCTTAAAAATTTTTTTCCCCCAAAATATGGTCAGGCCTGAGCCTGACTGGCCTTACCTGTTCCACTGCCTATGCACTGTAACTAACTAAATCCAAACTCTTGGACTAGTAACCATAATCATTGTGTTCCTGAAAATGATATATGTTTTTAAATCAATTTTACTAGATGGAAAATAATTACTTGGGAACAGTCACATAACTAGCTAGCTACAGTATATCTACATGTACACAACATGTCTAATGAATGAGTATATTCCTTGGTAATTAACTACATATTTATAGCTGCACATTTGGAGCATTAGCTTGAGTAACACAAACTGTTTTTTAGCTAGCTACTCTACGGTAGAATTTATCAAAAGCATACACACATGATATAGTATGAAGCACCTTCATGCTAATTACATTCTTTAATATTACATATGTAGTTATATACATGTACACTGCTAATTGCAGTGACTGATAAAATCATACCTTACCTGAGAAAATGTTTTGTATAATTATAATTATGTATGTAGCAAGGGATCAGTAATAAAATTGGTATCACATACAGTCCTATAGTTTTATAGAAAGGTCTTTTCCTTGAAGAGGATTTAGCATTACTCCTGTTTATTTGATCTTGTAATCTGGTTGTGTAGGTGGTATGTCAATGAGTTGTTTAGTTATCATAATAGCCAGCTAGCTATTCCATTATGAAAGTGTATGACACACTGTGGCTTGGTTTTGAATCAAGCTACAATGTTTTTCCCCCTTCAGAGTAAACATGCATCTTATAGTTTCTTCAGAGTAAACATGACTTAGTTAGTAGCCAGTTATAGCATACACAATAATAATATTATTCTCCCAAATCTTTATTAGAGTTGTTGGAACACCATGCATGGAGAGAGTTCTTTTAATTATATTTCCACACACCAGTGTTGTGGTTATTATACCTGACTAATAGTTATTATGGTATAGCACTAGGGAAGGCAGGGTCAAAGGTCATAAGATTATTATGAAGACGGTTAATATAAAAAAGCAACAAATCATTTTGTGTGAAAATTCATTTCACACGACTAGCTATCAATACTTTAAATTCAGCATATTTTTTGTGTACTACAAACTAAAACTAGTTGCCCCCCCCTCTTCTGAGATGGAATCCTTGAAGAAACTAGACCACATGGTCACTCCATAGTCATTGGTAATCACTTGTTCCTTAATTTAGCTAAGAGTCCTGCTATACCCTCAAAATTTTAAGCCTTGAATTATTATTAATCACACTATAGCAGAGGCTAGCTGTAACCAATGCATTGATTTTTTGTTGTCTCTTGGAATCTTTTAGCCTTATAGCTAGCAGCATAAAATTACTTTTATGCTAAATGAGTATGGAAATGCTCCAAAATTTTTGCTATGCCTCCCACCAAGCTGGTTTAATTGTTCATGTCAGTGTAAAAGTTCTATTTGGTTTAGGCAGTGATGAAGGGATTATTATTGAAGGCAGCATAATTTCGATGTTTGTCCACAGAAACTGCTATAGGTAAAAGTACAGACTAACACTAGCTACATGGCCTTATTTTTTATTCATGTTTTTTTGGGCGACAGACACATGCGTTATATTTGATGATGATGTAGATGGCTAATTGCATAATTATGTTGTAAATTTTTTCCATGTAAATGTACACGTTGAAAATTTTTTAAAGCTAAGTGTAGCTACATACAAATTGGCTACTTATTTCATAATAAACATCATGCATACAATTAGTAGCTGTTATTTTTTAGATATCCAAAATTTATAACATCACAGCAGAAATGAAGATGCAGAACAATCATAACTATGCAAGTGTGTAAATGAAGCACTGACAGTCTGTAGCCATCAGTTATTGTTTGCTCATCTTGACAGTTATCTTTATCTAACAAATAATTTGTGTTTGAGATTTTCCTGCTTACCTTCCCATGGTATGGATCCAGCACAGTATAAAAGAAGGCTATTTCTTCAGAAGAAAGTCACAGGACCTCCGTACTCTTCACTCATCAGACTCTCTGAGTGAAATTCAATTCTCATCTCCAACCGAAATGAAGACTATTTTCAGCATTATTGTGCTCATTGGAGCCTTGGTGATGTCTGTTCATGCCAAACCGTCCGATATGTCAGATTCTATGGATCTCACTAACTTGCTTAAGCAGTACAGTTCCTCCAAGAATATTGAAGCTGCAGCTGAAAGTGATGATAATGATGCCATGGAAACCTTAGTAACGATGATGATGAACGAAGTGGTGAAAAGCATGGATGAAGATAGCCTGGTCACCCTTATGGGTGTTGATCAGGATGATGACGAAGCACTGGCCCAATTTCGATTTTTTCGTAGAATCATAAGGAAAGCAAAAAATTTTATAAGAAGGTCCCCTGTCGCAAGGCGTATCATTAATCGTGTCAGGAGCCTATTATGTAGTGGGAAGAAATAAGCACACTTTCAAGAACAGGGGAAAAAGAAAAGGAGTTTGGAATTAACTTTTTAGCTGTAGTTGTGATTATAAGTAGATGAAGACTATAATTATATATAATTGGTTTGGTTGTTAAATCCTTTGATGCAATTTTTAGGAGCGCAGAGATGCAAGGAAGGCATTATCAATTTCATAGGGCTGTTCTATAATAATTACGTATAATAATTATAGCTCTACTCTAAAGACTATTTCCATCACCTGACCTGATCTCCGTGAGGATATCTAACAAATGCTTGCCGATAATAATAATACAGTTAGCTAGCTAGCTATAGTTGAAGAAAGAATTCTCTCTTAGGTGGCTATATGTAGAATAAGTGCTCATTTCTTCACAGTACATAACAGAGGTGTTGGAAGCAAGATTCGATTGGTCAGGCCCGAAATTGAAATGTATCCCCAAACCATATAATTTTGCTATATTCATAGGACACTTCTAAAGTTATTGATTGATAGCCACATAATAATTAACCTTAAATAATTTTTTTCCCCAAAAATATTGGTCAGGCCTAGGCCTGACTGGCCTTACCTGTTCCACTGCCTATGTGTAACTAACTAAATCCAAACTCTTGGACTAGTAACTATAGCTATAATCATTGTGTTCCTGAAAGTGATGTTTTTATATCAATTTTGCTAGATGGAAAATAATTACTTGGGAAAAGTCACATAGCTAGCTACAGTATATCTACGTATACACGACATGGCTAATGAGTGAGTATACCTTGGTAACTAGCTACATATATATGTACATATTTATAGCTGCACATTTGGAGCATTACGTAGCTCGAGTAGCTAACACAAACTGCTTTTTAGCTACTCTATGATACAATAGCTTATTTATCAAAAGTATATCATACGTATGAAGCACCTCATGCTAATTACATCTTTGATAGCTGCTAATTGCAGTGACTGATAATCATACCTCCTTACCTGAGAAAATGTTATGTATGTACGTATGTACCAATTAAGGGATCAGTAATAAAATTTGTATCACACACAGTCCTAAAGTTTTATAGTAAGGTCTTTTCTTTGACTGTTGAAGAGGATTTAGCATTACTCCTCCTTGTTTACATGATCCTGTAGTCGTATGTCATTGAATTATTTTAAACCATTGATTTATCATAATAATTATCATGAAAGTGTATGACACAATAGCTCAAAAGTATATTATATCATAGATATAAGAGGTTTACGGGATTGGAAACGGATCACGTGCTCTCGTTAGCAACTAACAACCGAGGCGCGTTGACAGCTGAATGACATACACTTTTGTCAAAGTTGCTGTTCTGACAAGATCCATGAGGTAAGACTTATGCCAATGATACTATAATACACTAGGGCATAGATTTACTGTATGAAATAAATTTTAGCTCAGATTTTCAAGTTTAATCCTACAAATACTACTGTAGTGGTTAATGGGACTATAATCCCTCTCACGCTTGATAGAATCAATTGCTGTTGCCCATTTTCTGATCAAAAGGCATGTAAACTTTAGCTACACGGAATAGTAATGTTAGTTTTTGTATTAGCTGACATATATTGTCTCTAGCATTTGCAAGTGGTGTTAAAACTGTAATCCCTCTCCCAAGAAATAGATTAACAATATTGCAACTGTATTAGTTATTTCAGGGAAAGGATAGAACAGTAAATGGAATTGGTGCATTCGTTTTCTATACAATAGTCATCCTATGGAGATGGCAAGCTTACTATATTTCCCCCCTAATATCCATAGGGTCCACAGGACAGCTGACTGAGCCGAATTCTTGAGGTGGATGGTGTCAAAATCCAACAGCCAAAAGCTGGAAGTATTGCAATAATGCTGATGAGGGAGAACTGAGCAGAAACTGGCAGATAACTTTGGGGCAAAATTATCTAGCTATAATAATGATGAATTTATGTCTAATTTTAATACCAAAAGTCATTCTGGCCTTTCTTTCAAATCAATCACATAAAATTAATGTATAATGAGCAAGGATAGGTACTCATAGTTATAATTACAAGGAAAAAAGTTATGAATAATTAATAACTTCCTTCCTCAGACTCTCCAACTTCAACTCTCTGACTCTTCACTTCTTCAATACCTTCCCCTTAGCTTACTTGTACTATTCTGTGAGCTGTAGGGGCAGAACATCACTTTAACTGCCTTGAAAGGAGTGAATATTGATCTCCTTTCACGGCCATTAATATAATTAATGCTGCATGCGCGTGCGCATCTGTCAACGTGCCTCGGTTGTGCAGTTCATTGGGCGTTTCCAATCCCGTAAAACCTCTTATATCTATGATTATATGAAGCACATCATTATATTTATTATATAGTTATTATTATACACTACTAATTGCAGTGACTGATAATCATACCTTACCTGTGAAAATATAATTAGTTATGTATGTAGCAAGGGATCAGTAATAAAATTTGTATCACACACAGTCCAATAGTTTTATAGCAAGGTCTTTTCTTTGAAGAGGATTTAGCATTACTCCTCCATGTTTACTCGATCCTGTAATCTGGTTGTGTATGTAGGTGGTATGTCAATAAGTTGTTTTAAACCATTGATTTATCATAATAGCCAGCTAGCTATTCCAAAATTTTGTATCACACACAGTCCTATAGCTTTATACCATTACTCCTCCATGCATGTTTACTCGATCCTGTAATCTGGTTGTGTAGGTGGTAGCTATGTCAATAACCATTGATTTATCATAATAGCCAGCTAGCTACTATTCCATTATGAAAGTGTATGACACTGTGTGGCTTGGTTTTGAATGAGTAGAAGCAAGCTACAATGTTTTCTTTCCCCTTCAGAGTAAGCATGCATCTTATAGCTAGTTTCTTCAGAGTAAACATGACTTACATAGTAGCCAGTTACAGCATACACAATAATGTTTTCCTAAAATCTTTATTAGAGTTGTTGGAACACCATGCATGGAGAGAGTTCTTTTAATTATATTTCCACACACAAGTGTTGTGGTTATTATACCTGACTAATAGTTATTATGGTATAGCACTAGGGTCAAAGGTCATAACACTATAATTATGAAGAAGGTATACAACAAATTATTATGTGAAAATTCATTTCACACGACTAGCTATCAATACTTTAGCTTACAAACTAAAAACGAGTTGCCCCCCCCTTCTGAGATGGAATCCTTGAAGAAACTATATAGCTGACTACATGGTCACTCCATAGTCATTGGTAATTGCCACTCTCAGATGACCAGTGACCAGAATTGTCTGACCAATCAGCTTTTGATGTACCTCTCCCATTCCATACCCAATAAGGCAGAAACACCATGCTAAAGGTGTGGAAGGCTGATCATGTCAAAGATGTGATTCGTTCTAACAATAAGAGCTCAGTCCCTCCACTGAAGTATGCTCTATGATTATCATAATAATAATGTTAGAGTAAGTATTCCCAACATCTCAGGATATAATTATTGTTATGTCATCACTAGAATCTGAAATACCACACAAAAACACTACATTTACGTAAACAATACAATCTGGTGTATTGCTTTCTGATCTGGTGCAGCATGTTTCAAGCTACACTGAAAGGAACACAAAGTTAGATTGGCTGCCACTAAAATAATGGTATCCCAGTGCACTCTGTGCAGGATCTGGTGTGCATTGGTTTGGAAATGTTTCCTAGGTTATGGCCTTCTAGCTTCAATATCTGTGACTTGGCTGGGACAGTAGAGTTGTGCTTCCTGACCTTTCACCTGTTTAAAAATATGATAGCTATTGTCTCAACAGCTTCTCTCATCAGTGACACATCTGTAATGTAAATAATCATTACATGTAAGTAAACACTTACTGCCTGTTTCTACTTGGTACACTTGAAAAAAAATATAGTGATATTCCAGTCGGCCTAGCCAGAGAAACAAAGATTATCAAAAATGACAGAATCCCCCCACCCTCGTAATCAAGCCTGGTTTTACATGATGATGCAGTCAAAGTACATAATTTTGGGGTCGTACGGCTTGGTTTGATATGATGCTGCAGTCGTACTACATGGCTGTAGTCATAGCTAGTTCAGCTTAATTTTGGCTTAACTTAACGTTTTTATTTAGAAGAAAAAAATTTTTTGCACTCACTTGTAGCTATATATACCTATAGTTACAAGTGAATGCAAAAAATTTCTTCGAAATGAAATGTGAAGTAGGGATGCTATTATAACTGCAGCTTCATTATGAAAACCAAGTACTGCAGCATCGAAGCAGTATGGCCCAAAAATCTAGCTGGAATATGTATTATAACTGCATGCAAGAGAGTGAACTTAGTGAAGTGACCCTTACCCATCATCAAGTACGAGATACTATTCCTACTTCACTCCCTTGGCCCTTGATCATGGGAGTGAAGTAGGAATAGTATCTTGTACTTGATGATGGGTAAGGGTCACTTCACTAAGTTCACTCTCTTGCATGCAGTTATAATACATATTCCAGCTAGATTTTTGGGCCATACTGCTTCGATGCTGCAGTACTTGGTTTTCATAATGAAGCTGCAGTTATAATAGCATCCCTACTTCACATTTTTATTTTGAAGAAATTTTTTGCATTCACTTGTTTGCATTCTTTTTCTTTGTGATTATGAAATTGATAGACACTAAAGGCTTCCTTGATTGAACTAAATTTATTTAATGATCAGTATTTCATTCTGTTCAGGGAGGAGAGTTTGAAGGATGATCATCTGCAGTGTAATGGAGTACTGAAAGGAGTGAACATTACAGCATTAGCTAATTGTTACATATGTGATCACTGAAATAATTATTGAGATGGTACGTATGTCTTGCTTGAGGGAGGAGTATGGGGAGTTTATGCATTTGGTGTAGTGATCATAATAGTGGATGCCATGATTGCCATCAAATGGCCACATCCTGTGCAGGTGTTATATGAGGAGAACTGCTATTAATTGCCCCACCCCTTTTATGAGGTAATATCGCGAAGATTTTTTTCATACGAGGCTGCAGCACATTATAGATAGCCCAGCTAGATTTTAGGCTATCCCTACTTAACCTTTTTATTTGAAGAAATTTTTTACACTCACTTGTTTCTATCCTTTTTCTTGGTGCTTGAAGTTGAATGAGGGAGGCTACAGTACAGTACTATACAAAGCCAGCTCTACATAAACCTCTTTTGTAGGTGCATACAGTGTCTCTGGTTGAAGAATTTGTTTAGCTATTTAAGTTTTGTTGATATAAAACTTTACAGCAACAGCAATGTAAATGACATGTACACGGCATGGTGAAGTGAGCTGACTACACTACAGCAAAGTACTGGCTATAATGCTACTATAGGATGAGCATCTGTACTGTAATTCAGCAAGGAGTGACTGGAACATCATCGCTAAACTTAAGCTTACGTGGCTCCGCCCATAAGCCCCGCCCCCTTCAAAATGGCGTAGAAAGATTAGCAGTGTTCCGAGTGCTATCGAATAGTGAAGTAGAGCCTTAGTCAAAACTAATAGCAAAAGATCAGCCTCTAGGTGCCGTTCTAACAGATGGCCAAAGCAGAATTTTGATGACTATAGCCAGTAAGTCGGTACGTCGATCTGATTATTATTATCCTTATTATTAGGCCGCTATTTATAGAATCCTAGTTTCCTGTCCAAGAAAACATCCACAAGTGCTGCGGGCGGGCGGTTATTATAATTATTCTATTACTGCTTCGTTGTTTGTCTCAAGGGTCCTGTCTTCATCATTCACTAGTCTCGCGGCCCGCGAGACTAGTCATTCACCACGGGCTTTCCTGCAAATGTGCGGGCTCTACTGTGCGCATGAGCAATGGCAGGCGCTAGGCAGTAATATATTTTTTTGATGCGGTGACATTTTCAATACGCGGGCGGTGGACAGGAAACAATCATTCTATTAATAGTGGCCTTATAAAGAAAAAGAACGAAAGGTCAATTTTAGAACTCGTTTTTTTCTTATGTTAGCGAATGAATTTTTGGCTTTTGAACATTCTCCTCTCTTCTTTGTAGATATAATAATTCACTGTAGCCTTCTGAGAACCTGTAGAGTAAGGGTAGAAGAGAAAGAAGAGTTTTTAGTTTATACTGTCCTATGGACTTTGACCTGCCATCCCTACTTAGAGAGTGCTACCGCACTCTCTGATAATAGCTAGCAAAAGAGAGTATAAAACTTGATAACAAAGAAATGCTGAATACATTTGGAATATTTCCAAGATTAGCTATATAAATTCATAAATTGCACGATGATTTATAATAAATTGTGCCTGTATGATATAGCTACATTCAAGTAGCCATAGCTACATGCATAGACACAGCAATTTTGTACAGATTTCTTGCTCTTTTTTTTTACTGCACTCAATAGAAAAAAAGTGGCTAACTCTCTGTGGAGAGAGAGAGAGGGAGAGAGAGAGAGAGAGAGAGAGAGAGAGAGAGAGAGAGAGAGAGAGAGAGAGAGAGAGAGAGAGAGAGAGTGAGAGATTACTGTACATTCCTTAATCTAGCCAAGAGTCCTGCTGTACCCTCAAAATTTTAAGCCTTGAATTATTAATGGTGGCACTATAGCAGAGGCTAGCTGTAACCATTGGTTTTTTGTTGTCTCTTGGAATCTTTTAGTCTTATAGCCGCATAAAATTACTTTTATGCTAAATGAGTATGGAAATGCTCCAAAATTTTTGCTACATGCCTTATATTTGATGATGATGATGTAGATGGCTAATTGCTATACACATGTTATAAATTTTTTTTCCATGTAAATGTACATGTTGAAAATTTTTTTAGCTAAGTGCTACTTATTTCATAAATGAAGATGCAGAATAATCCTAACTATGTTAGTGTGTAAATGAAGCATTGAAAGTTTGTATATCTATTAGTTATTGTTATTTTGCTCATCTTGAAAGCGACCATGATAAACTCATCAGTGATCTTTATCTCACAAATAGTTTGTGTTTGAGGGAGAATCGATAATCTCAAGAGGATTTTCCTGCGGTATATAAAAGAAGGCTATTTTTTCAGAAAAAACTCACAGGATCTTCATACTATTCACTTACTATTCTCATCAGACTTTGAGCGAAATTCAATTCTCATCTCCAACCGAAATGAAGACTATCTTCAGCATTATTGTGCTCATTGGAGCCTTGGTGATGTCTGTTCATGCCAAACCATCCGATACATCAGCTTCTATGGATCTCACTAACTTGCTTAAGCAGTACAGTTCCTCCAAGAATATTGAAGCTGCAGCTGAAAGTGATGATAACGATGGCGTGGAAACCATGGTAACGATGATGATGAACGAAGTGGTGAAAAGCATGAATGAAGATAGCCTGGTCACTCTGATGAGTGTTGATCAAGATGATGACAAAGCACTGGCCCAATTTCGTTTTATTCGTAGATTCATAAGGAGAATAAGACCTGTTGCAAGGCGTATCGTTACTCGTGTCAGGAGCCGATTATGTAATGGGAAGAAATAAGCACACTTTCGAGAACAAAGGAAAAAGAAAAGGAGTTTGGGATTAACTTTTTAGCTGTAGTTGTGAGACTATAATTATGCATATACGTAGCTATAGCTATAATAATATATATTTTTGGTTTGATTGGTTTTTCAAGCAGATAATATTTTAAATCCTTTGATGAATTTTTACGAAGGGCATAGCTGCACAGAGATGCAAGGAAGGCATAATCAATTTCACAAGTAAGGGGGAAAATATTTCCGTAAAATTAAAATTAAAAAAAAGAAAGAAAAAAAAAAAGTGCTCAAAAAAGTAAAGAAACAAGGGTAGGGATCAAGGATGGAAATGGGATCACTCTTTGTTCTATTCTGTATATCCAGCCAACAATCCCTACATGTTAGTATATCCCTACATAGAGAGAGCTACCACTCTCTCTGATAGCTAGTTCTATAGCTCTACTTTAAAGACTAAATTCCTTGAGGATATCTAACAGACCCTTGCTGGTAATAATAATACAGTAGCTATGTGTTAGTTAGTTGAAGAAATTCTCTCTTAGGTAGCTATGTTTAAGAGCTCATTTCTTCACAGTACATAACTAACTAAATCCAAACTCTTGGACTAGTATATAACCATAATCATTGTGTTCCTGAAAGTAAATTTAATAGATGGAAAATTATTACTTGGGATGGTTTCATAGCTACATAGCTATACAGTAGCTATGTATACATGAGATGTCTAATGAATGGTAACTAGCTACATGTCTATAGCTGCATGCATGTTTGGAGCATCAGCTCGAGTAACACAAACTGCTTTTTAGCTAATCTATGATACAATAGCTTATTTATATGTATACGTAGCACCTCATGCTAACATTTACTCCATCCTGTAATCTAGTTGTGTAAGTGGTATATAGCTATCAATGAGTTATTGTTTTAAACCATCATAATAACCAGCTATAGCTATGACACTGTAGCTATAGGTTTTGAGTGAGTAGAAGCAAGCTACAATGTTTTTTTGTTCTTTTTCCCTTCAGAGTAAGCATGCATCTTATAGTTTCTTCAGAGTAAACATGACTTACGTACGTAGTAGTTGCAGCATACACAATAATGTTCTCCCGAAATCAACACCATGCATGGCAGGGTTTCATCTACTGGGGGGTGCAGGGGGGAAGCTTCCCCCCCCCCCAAACCCTCAATCTTCCCCCCCAAAGTAATTCATGAAAAATACTTAGTTATAAGCCACCATACATGTTAGCTATATCAAGTTTTTTTTTTCCTTCCAATACTGAGTGATACTATCTAAATCTTCTGAATTCAGTTTCTTCACCAAGTCTGTGCACATTATTCTTAGCTGCCATTAGCTAATATCCCAAAGTAGTACAGAATAAATTAATAACATGCAGTGCCTAAAAAAGTGGGTGTGGTCAAGGATTCCAAGGAGTTCTTCTCCCCCAAACAAAAAATCCTAGATGAAACCCTGCATGGAGAGAGTTCTTTTAATTATATTTCCACACACAGGTGTTATGGTTATTGTAAGGTATAGCACAGGGATGGCAGGGTCAAAGACTATATGAAGGAAGGGTGGAAGCACGCTGTCACTGTTCACTCCATAGTCATTTGTAATTGATTAATGGCCACTCTCAGATGATCAGTGACCAGAATTGCCTGACCAATTGGCTTATGATGTTCCTCGCTCCATACCCAATATATGTAAAGCAGAAACGTACACCATGCTAAAAGTGTGGAAGGCTGATCATGTCAAAGATGTGGTTCGTTTTAATAATAAGAGCTCAGTCCCTTCCCCTTAGCCATGCACTGAAGTAGTACTCTATGATTATCATAATAACAATATGTATTCCCAACATCTCAGGACATCTATAATCACTAGAATCTGTATTGCCACTAAAATAATGCTATATATCCCAATGCACTCTGTGCAGTGCTTTGTTTACGTAGCTAAAGAGAATTTGATAGCTACACTGTTTTTCTTGAAAGTGTTTATATTTTGGACAGGAAAAACAGTTACAGTATCTTAATGAAATCATTCACAGGCATGGTTGCTATGGACCATGGAGGCATGGTTGCTATAAAAGAGGGCAATTCATGTAGAAGGACAACCTCTTAATCACATTCTCCCAACTTCTTTACTGGAAATTCCCTTCTCGATCCTGCCAAGCAAGAGAAATGAAAACTATCTTCAGCATTGTCGTGCTCATTGCAGCAGCATTGATGGTGGTTAATGCCAAACCATTTGATATAGCTGCAGAACTTTCCAACTTGCAATACAGCCTTTCTGAAAAAGTAAAAGCTGCAGAAGATGATACCGCCGTGGCAAAGATTATGGTTAATGCAGTGATGTCAACCATGGCTCAAGATAGTGGAAGCTTTGTTACTTTGATGGGTCTTGACCTGGATGATGATAGTGAAGCACTGGCCAGGTTTCAATTCTTTACCAAGCTTTATAATAGAATAAGACGATCCTGGAGACGATTCTGTAGCAGTGGTGGAAGTAACACTACCTCCATGGCAGAGATTATGGTCAATGAAGTGATATCAACCATGGCTCAAGACAGTGGAAGCTTAGTTAATCTGATGGACGATGGTAAAGCACTGGCTAGATTTCAATTCTTTAGGAGGGTATATGAGAGAATCAGACAGTCCCCATTTTTAAATAGGCTTGTTGGTGTGGTCAGGAGACGATTTTGTAGTAATGGAAGTGGAACTGGAAAGAAATAAATAGGCTATACACTTCTGGATCATTGCAAGAAAAAAAACAAACTTGAATTGTTAATACTTTCCCCTTAGTTATTTATATATAGCTTAGATAACAGTTATAGATATTGTGATAGTACGTAGCTATGATCACTGTTTCAGAACTCTTTTATTATTGCAATTGAAGCTACGTAGCCGTATAAAAATATTAAAACATCCACTGTGTGGCTATTGTATGGTTCAAGTAACTGGAAAAAAAATTCCGGTACAGCGGATTTACGTTCCGTTCGAATATTCCGTATGCCGTGCAAGGGAAGCGTATGCTTTGTGCTTACATACATTTATATTTAAAAACAAGGCATACGCTTCCAGTGTACGGCATACGGAATATTCGAACGGAACGTAAATCCGCTGTAGCTGGACAGAGATGAAGCATGCAGACTCGTCACGAAGCTTGGGGCAGAAAATTCTCACCCCATGCAAGAAAACTTATGTAGGGTGTATGAGACTATTGCTTTCTCCTGCCAACTTTTTAATGTGAGCAACATGCTGCATGATTCAGTGCTGCTTCATTTATGATGTAACTGTTTTGCAAAATTTAATTACTGGTATAGCTAAAGCATATATAGAGTATACAGTGCATGGAATGAATGGTACAAAAACTCTAGATGAAAATGGATCCTGTGTGGCATATTGTGGAAGAGAATTGAATATTCAAGAAAGCCTCTTCTAGTATCACATAATAATAATAATGATCAAGTGCTACAGTAGAATCTATCAGTCAAGTATCAACTTTTTTGCAGTGGCTCTATTAATTGGTCCAGTAACTGGAGCTAAAAGTTCCAGTAGCTAACCAACCCAGTGCTATTGGTCCAGTAGCTAACCAGAATTTTTTATGCAAAAAAGTTCCAGTAACTACTCAGTGCTATTGGTTTAGCTAGCTAGTAGATTTTTTTTTTCAGTTTTTTTTTTATACCAAAAAAAGTTCTGGAAAATTTTCTAGTTTTTAATTATAGAGAGGGAGGGAGGGAGGGAGGGATTAGGAGTGAGGAATGTTTACAATTAATCCTTTAGCCTACCCTCAATAAATAATTCTCTCTATTGCATGACGGTGTGTACATATAGCACTATATATAGCAGAGGCTGCAAGTTGTACTGTAGCTCTAGCAGAATGAATCCACATGCACTCGTCCCTCTCCCTCATTAACAAAAACCTAGCTGAAACCCTGGAAAAGGTGGGGATATAGCCATGCGTGTGTTATAATAGGGTCATAAATCCACATTCCTTTGGTTGAATAATGATCTTACAGATTCTAGCATCTCAATTGCTACCCATGCATGCATTGACACAATAGCTATCTCACTATGAATATGCTAGCATGGATATAGGTGCATGTCTGTCCATATGAAACTATATTTTCTCTTGAAAATCTTTTAGCCTTATAGCTAAGAAAATGCTTCACTTGCATAATATTGTTATGCTAAATGAGTAGCTATGCCCTTTCACGGAATGGTTCCAAAATTTTCTTAGCTAATTGCTACACTATTCAATACTAAATACTATTTTGAATGTATATTTTACATACATGTATTGAAAAATATTTTGGTTTCTATATGTGCAATATTATTGCTCTTAGCTACAAGTTGGCTATATACATATTTAGCTATCCAGCGTAAACTTTATATGTAAAAGTAACTGTTTATTTAATTTTTTCCCCCAAAAATTTACAATATCACAGCATACAGAAAGTATACGTAATCTATTGCTGAAAATGAAGATGCAGAATAATCATAACCATGCAAGTGTGTACATGAAGCACTGTAGTTAGCTGCACCTATCAGTTATTGCCATCTTGCTCATCTTGAAAGTAACCATGACACAACATTTAGATACAATCTGAGTAGCTAATGACATAAGCTGCCTTGTAATGCTTGCCTTTCTGCTATGGACTATTTCCATCAACTTTCTGAGGATATCTAACAAGTAATAATTGAAGAAATAATAATTATTTTCTCTTACTGAATGGACTATTAGTAACCATCATCATCCTGAAAGTGATGCTTGACTTAAAATTTATTAATTTGCTACATGGAAAGAAAATTTAATGGCTCTAGCTAATTATTACTTGGGACAGTCACATGGCTACACATGAGTACCTATAGTTCCATACATACATAATTATCTGGATACCTGCAATGCAGTATCCATTATGTAGCACAGTAATACTTGCTCTAGATTCATCATAGTATATATATACCAGCATTACAGTGTAGTACTGGCTATAGTCTAAAATATAAATTTTGTGGAAGCATTATACATGCAAATCTTAATGAGATAAACACAAAAGTTAAATCTTGAACTGCTTTCTATCTAGCTACTCTACGGTACAATAGATTATTAATTTTATCAAATCAAAAGAATATGCACACAAGATATGCAGCACCTCATGTATACATCTTTCTTTCTTCCTCCCAGCTCACATGATCATAATAGTCTGTTGTGTGGGTGGGTAATGGTATGTTAATGTAATTTAAACCATGATAGCTAGCTACTATATTTTGGAATGGTTCTGCTATACAGTTTGCTATTCCTTAAATCTAACAGCTAGATTATTGAAGAATGCACACAAGATATCATACATGCTAATTACATCTTCTTTCTTTCTTCCTCCCAGCTCACGTGATCATGTAGTCTATTGTGTGGGTGGGTATAATGGTATGTTGATGAGTTGCCATTGATTTATCATAATAACTATAAAGTATAGTTTCAGCTATTACAGTTATTCCATATTATCAATTGAAAGCATAGCTATACAGTATAATGACATTGTAGCTAGAGAATCAGGTTTTGAGTGGAAGTTAGCTAGCTACAATGTTGTTGTTTTTTCTTGCATGCATATCTGACATTTTTCATGACTTATATTTTCTCCCAAAATCATAATCAGTTGGAGAGAGTTCTTTATTAACCCTCAGTGCATGCGTGAGGGTTATAGTAATCGTTTGTGTCTGTTTGTATGTCTACATCTAGGAAATGACGCACTTACCACTCTTGAAACACACATCAACACGAAGCAGCTAAAGTTTTATCAGACTAGAAATCTTTCAAGTTTCTGTCTCACTAGTATAGTCTGTCTGCCACACAATTCGCCAACGAAGGTCCTCACTGTAAGTACTACAACGAGTAGGCTCACAAGAAGTCATTGCTATGGAATTATAATGAGCATGCGCGTGGCGCTTCCCATACCAATAAGGTGCAAGAACCGTGCAAACCTCTGTAATTATCACATGATCAATCGTTATGCACATGCGTGCAGCTCACTCTTGCATGTTGACTATTGCTGGTGGTTGTTCTGGTATCTACTAGGATCAGTAGCTAAGTTATTAACGTCTTCTTTATCCACCCATAATTATTAGTTTGCATATTCGAAAGTTACAATGTCCTTGTAGTTATATCTTCCGCAAAAGCAAAAGTTTGATTTTGAAGCCAGTGTTGCTGATTTACAAGGCCAGGGTTGTGTCTCCACCACTAGGCAAATATGACTGCCAAATGGTGCAGTTATATGATTTCTGCCAAGATCAAATATCATCAAAAGTATTGCTTCGTGCCAAGGACAATGACAGTCAGGAACAGATAATACAGCATTTGGCGACATCATTAATCAGTTGGCTATTGCCCCAAAGACCAACAAGTAACAGTTACAGATCTCCTAGGAGGACCCCAATCCATGAAATCCAGATAAGCAAATCATAACATTTGTACTACAATCACTTAATTGGACACTGACATTCACTTTTCTTCATTTTTCTTTGCTCTATTTCAATCTTGCCCCTACCTTATCTGATTCCCCATTCTAAAGGAGGACCTGACATTTCTTTATTCTATTTCAATCTTGCCCCTACCTTATCCAATTCCCTATGCTGGATACATTTAAAGCAGTGGTGCATGCTGAGGGTTTGCACTACTGTGCTTTCATTTATATTTTTCAAGGTAAAAGTATAGGGCATGGTCAAGCACAATTAATTTTTAACTTTGTAAGGGACTATATATACATGCAGTCATGCAGTGATATTATTTTAGCACTTCTGAATATTTTTTTGATTGGTATTATTAATTAATAGAAAGGTTTTTTCCATAATTATTATCCTGCATGGGTAGCTTTACTGTATAGAAACCTTCGAGGTCCACTAGTCACTTAATTGCCATGATTATTTCCCTGATTCAGCATACCTGCTACATAATATACTTGTCATCTCTAGTGCATAACATCCATATCATCCCATGGGAAATGGTGTGTGCAATAATAAAATCTGGCCATATTCAGTGGTTGTTTCCTAACCAACCTACGTAGTAGTGGTTAAACTGTTACATGCATGTTTAACCACGGTGGCTTAACTGAAACGACCACACTGGCTTAACTGAAAAGTTTTTTTAAAACCCTTCTGTTGAAAAAATGGATGAGGTTTGCATTAATTAATGTGGACAGGCTAAAAAAGTCCAACTGCAGCTGATTCTTAAAGGAAATCTAATCCTCCTAGTGTCAAGAAGAAGTGCATCAGTTGCTAATGAGCCACACTCTGTTTCACTCAATAAGGATACCCTAGTAAATGAAAATTTGTAATGAGGGAGAATATTATTGTCTACCATTATAAGCTTGTCAGACAGTATGTGTGTATACAGCATAATAATTATAATTGTGTACCAAAATGGTGTGGTAAAAGGATACATGCATTGCTATTGTATGGTATGTACAGAGTAAGTAATTAATGGGTGGAATATGACCGCGAAAATGATTTTTCTATTGGTCAGCTAAAAGTTTGCAATTTCAGTAATGCAACATACAACATACACTGTATTAATTAAAAATTCTGAGTAAAGAACACTAATAATTGAAACCATGCAGTAGTTCAGAAAGTTTTGCCTTTAATTAAAGCCTTGAGAAATTCTCAAATGCAGCACCTTGCTGCCCCACTTTATGTGTGGTGAAGTTTGAATTTGTGGCTGCCCCCGTGGTGAAGTTTGTGATTGTATCATGAAGCCTTATCATTGATCTAGCAATCCAGGGATTTCCTATATTCAATAACATGGCTCTCAAGTTACCTCTCCCCCACTAGCTATGCATGATAATGGATATGAGACTTAACTAATCATCTTTCCCACAAGACTTAGGTGTGTGTGTCTGTGTGTGTGTGGGCACTAGTTCATACTCAAGTCAAAGCTTAATTTATACTATTAACACATTATGCATGAAAATTAAAATTAATGACATGTGCAGTAGAGCACGTGGTGAAAGAAAAAAAGACTGACATGAGAACCCTCAGCCATCAGGTACATAATTTAAGTCTATGCACACAAACAACTAATTGGACTCACATTCACACACACAATATCCTTATAAGTTATTGGTAGCATAATAAAAAAGGGACTGTATGATACGTAAGAGTATAATTATTATGGAGTATTTTTGGTATGCCATTGTGCAGGCATAGCTATAGATATGTACAAACATTGCACTGCCATCTGCTAATCTAAGTAACTCTAAATAATAATGTGGAACAACCATTTTAGAAAAGATTTATTAGCAATACATAAAAGGTAAAAATATTCCATTCAAGCATTCTAATTTCCACCCTTGAGTGAAGAAGAGTGGGGGTACATTGTGGTTAGTATCAGGTGCTTTTCCCACACCTGCAGGGAGAATGGCGTGGCTGTATGCACTACAATTATTAGCTGTAGACGATAGGAATGTGCTGTGTATACTCTGTATAGCCAATTTAATTATTCTCCAGGGTGAAATCTCCATGGGCATGCATGCATGTTAATCTCCCTAGCATTGCACTGATTTCCTGCAAGGCTAAGGAACTATAACAACACACAATATGCTAGCTTACTGCAGGGCTGGATCCAGGATTTTTATATAGATAGGTGGGGTTGCAGGACTAGGAGCACAAACCATAAGGAAAGGTGCAAGAAGGAGCATAGCTATTTGGAGGACCCATGTTGGCTTCACTGCACTCAAACTTGAAGTGACACATGCAAGGGCACACCTCAAAATCACAATTAGTATGCACTGAGTTTAATGTGTGACCTTGAAAATGTAAGCCAAGTGCTCTAACAATGTCTACCACAAAATTTAATCATTAATTTTTAAAGAATTGACAATTTTTGGGAACTAAAAGGGGGGTTGCAACCCCCTCAACCCCACCCCTGGATCCAGCCCTGTAACTGTAATAGAAATGAAGTGCTTAAATACTACAAACCACTTCTTTGCTGTCAATCCAGGCTCTTCAGTTGTTTGTGTAGTGAATCAATATGCAATGTGATCACCTCTATAGATTTGCATGAAAGGATCACTCGGCTCCTTACAATGAGATATAGCTACTGAAGCCTGATAATCAATAGCTATAACCTCTATAACGCTGGATTCCAAAATTAAGCTTCAAATTATTATTTTTCCAAGAACTCCTTTTCCCATGGAAGTATGAAATTTTTATATTCGCAAGCCCATACCCTATTATTATTGTTATTATTATTCGTGATGTCCTTGGGTATAGCTACTGAGCATGTTCACTTGCTCATACCATGGTTTTTTTATAGATGCCAGTTGTTTTTTTGTTGTTTTTTTTGTTTGGTTTTTTGTTGTTGTTTTTTGTTGTTGTTGTTTTTTGGGGGGGGGGGGGGGGGGGAGCAGGAATGTTTCTTTCCGCCCTCTCCAGTAGATAGAATGGAACTCAGTTGTGCATGCAGTACTGGTTTTCACTCTTTGCCAATTCTGTACATGGGTAAGCATGCACACTTGCTCCACATCCTGTACTGCATAGCTGAATGCCCACATGTTTTGCAATCCTCCATGATAACATTGGAGTATGTGCTAATTGCTACTATAAAGCAAGAATTTCCAATCAGTCTAGTATGGTATGAAGAGGCCTGTTCCTAAAGGGTACCCATCAATGGTGTTTCTAATACTACTGCAGCACAATGCAGATGTATGGAAGTCAAGTACACTCATGCACAGTCTTACATAGATGTAAAGTAGTTGTAGTTACATATACCATGATTATTATTTATAGGTTTGCTGCTTTTGAACCTCCTGCAGTCCTAGTGAGGTAGCTGCATACATTATGTTATTATTATGTACATAATGAAGGCTAAAGCATAAAAAGCAGCTGGAAATAAATACCCGTGTAGAATTCAGCGCACAATTACACGTATGATCTGCTAAAACGCGTAAATACGTCAAGCTTTGCGTTTATGTGTTTGGAGATACGTGCTAAGCGCACTTTATCGTATAATTCCGCAGAAAACGGCATAAAAACGGAAATAATCTCACGTCTACACGCGCCGTTTATTGTCGCGATTTAGCGTGTTTTAGCATGCTAATGTGCGATAAGGTCAACACGGGAAGTGCATCTGATTTATATACACTCTTTAGTCTGTCAGAGTCAATCTCTACATAATACATACCAGTGTTCTCCCCACATACCCTTAAGCATAGGGTATGCCTTCAAATACATCTTCGCCTTGATGTGGCCAATAGAATACTTGATGTGTGAAACCCCCCCTATTCTTTCACTAATATGTAGGGAGAACACTGCGATACCTTATGTTACGTCCTTGAGAAAATTACTACAGCTGACTCAATAAAACCAACTGAACTTAAATATTCAGTGGGAATAACACTAAGTGTCCAGCTAGATACAGTACGTAACTAAAATTATTCTTTCTGTTCAATGCAGCTACAAAAATTAATGTCCATTTTCAATTTCATGTAGTATATCCATGAAAGGTTTTATTTTCCCAATCTGATCAGAGTGCGGCAGAAGTTTCTTGCGACTGTATAAATACGGCGACCACGATTATAGATGTGGCGAGCACGATTGATTAAGTTGCGACCACGACTATAGATGCGACGACCACGCCTTCGAACCCTTCTGATGAAATTTCTAACTCCACGACGGGCCTTTCTTTTAATTGTCCTGAAGAATTTTAATTTTGCTACTGCTTCTTTTTCATTAGTGTCATCTGACATCAGGGAAGCCATCAAGCTATCATCTTCACCGTCTGATTGAGTTATACTGTTCATGATTTCATCCGTCATGGCATTTGCAAGTGCTTCAGCCTCTTCGTCATTATCCTCTTCTTCATCCCCTTCTACAAGGACTTCATCATCATCATCATCTTCTTCAGAAAGGACAGCCTTCTCGTCAGCATTATCACCTTCAGCTAGGACCTTTTCATTAGCTTCTGATTGGTGAAGCAATTCAGCAAGTTCCTTGGACATATCAGTACCCTTGGCATTAACTGCCACCAAGGCACCGATGAGAAGAACGATAGTAACACTGAAGATAATCTTCATCTTGTCACATAGAAGTAATTGCAAAAGCTTGAAGATGTGACAAACTCAATGCATCTGTTGCTCTTTTATACTCGAGCTCTAAAATGTACCGTGTTATATGTGTGTTATGATAATTATTTTGATAGTAAATTTTTATGCCATATCATGTTATATGGCCTAATGGAATTTCCTTATGGCTAATCCTATAATGTGAGTGGGAAGATGCAGGTACTCATATTTGTAATAATAATTACTCATCCGAATCTCTCCTCCGGACTGATCTTGTAAGAGGACCCGTGTTGACTTTATCGCGCATTTGCACGCTAAAACGCACTAAATCGCGACAATAAATGGTGCGTGTAGATGTTATTTTACGCGAGATTATTGCCCTTTTTTTGCCTTTTTCTGTGGAATTATATGATAAAGCGCGCTTTTGCGCGTATCTCCGAACGCA
The DNA here is from genome assembly GCA_963924555.1 of Crambe crambe. Classification (NCBI taxonomy): domain Eukaryota; kingdom Metazoa; phylum Porifera; class Demospongiae; order Poecilosclerida; family Crambeidae; genus Crambe; species Crambe crambe. The sequence continues at coordinate 5,668,286 of OZ004588.1, forward strand.
CAAACGCAAAGCTTGACATATTATTGCGTATTTACGTGCTTTAGCAGATCATATGTGTAATTGCGCACTGAATTCTACACAGGGATACATACTGGTCCTACAGTTGAGATTATATAGTCCTTTTTTTTCTCCCCCCCCCCCTCCCCCACAACTGCAGCTGCAGAATTCTATAAAAAGTAGTAGAGTAACAAGATTTTCAAATGGACTGGTCTAACACAATTAATTCAAAAGATCAAAGCATTTTACGCCATAGTCTATTATTTCTCCCAGATATGTATAGCAATTAACTCCTTAGCATTAGCATGAGGATAATTGGTGCAGTGATCAGAGCTCTGATCATTGGCTGAATATAAGGGCCACCCCTTCCTCCCAAACCCCACCCAATTAGGTCATTCATGTCAATGTTTTGAGTAGGATCCTATAATTAAGATAATGAGTTAAGAATTACAAATATCAAGGCATTTGGCTCTAATTCCTTTGTGCTTCAAGAACAGGGGAACTGCATACATATAGGGAACTGCATACATATAGGGAACTGCATACATATAGGGAACTGCATACATATAGGGAACTGCACTTATTAGGTAAGCATACGTAAGATCAACAATCCACAAATTAACCAAGCAATTATAATGAATCCAGGCTCTTCGTTAGCTACCCGTGTTGACTTTATCGCGCATTTGCACACTAAAGCGCGCTAAATCACGGCGCGTGTAGACATTATTTTACGCGAGATTATTGCCATTTTTACGTTGTTTTTTTTTCTGTGGAATTATACAATAAAGTGCGCTTAGTGCATATCTCCGAATGCACAAACGCGAAGCTTGACGTATTTACGTGCTTTAGCAGATCATATGTGTAATTGCGCGCTGAATTCTACATGGGTATGCATCTAATGGCTTAATTGCCATGCCATATACACATATGTATAGGGTATGAGGTTTCTCTTGTTTGTGTAGTGAATCAATATGCAATGTGATCACCTCTATAAATTCGTATGAAAGGATCACCCAATAAACACAATAAAAACTCCTTAACCATAAAATTAATCGATTTCCAACTTATTAAAACACAAATAGGAATTAATAAAGAGACGAAAATTGAGAATTTTAAATTAAGTACCCTTAGGAATTGAAGCATCTTGAGAGAGAGAGAGAGAGAGAGAGAGAGAGAGAGAGAGAGAGAGAGAGAGAGAGAGAGAGAGAGAGAGAGAGAGAGAGAGAGAGAGAGAGAGAGAGAGAGAGAGAGAGAGGATCATTCAGCTCCTTACTTTAAGATATACTGAAGCCTGATAAACAATAGCTATAACCTCTATAACACTGGATTCCAAAATTAAGCTTCAAATCATTGTATTCGTGATGTCCTTGGTAGCATGTTCACTTGCTCACACCATATTTTTTATAGCTGCCGATTTTAAGGGTTTTTTTTTTTGTTTTGTTTTTTTTGTTTTTGTTATTGTTTTTTTGTTGTTGTTTTTTTTGGGGGGGGGGGGGAGCTGGAATATTTAAGGAAGCTTCTTTCCGCCCTCTCCAGTAGATAGAATAGAACTCAGTTGTGCATGCAGTACTGGTTTTCACTCTTTCAAAATCTCTGTACATGGGTAAGCATGCACACTTGCTCCACATCCTGTACTATGTGCACTTGAATGCCCACATGTTTTGCAATCCTCCATGATAACATTGGAGTATGTGCTAATTGCTACTATACAAAGCAAGAATTTCCAATCAGTCTAGTATGGTATGAAGAGGCCTGTTCCTAAAGGGTACCCATCAATGGTGTTTCTAACACTACTGCACCACAATGCAGATGTATGGAAGTCAAGTACACTCATGCACAGTCTTACATAGATGTAAAGTAGTTGTAGTTACATATACCATGATTATTATTTATAGGTTTGCTGCTTTTGAACCTCCTGCAGTCCTAGTGAGGTTTAATTATTGTGCTGGACCAATAGAATTGTTGTATTGGACAAAATTAATTAAAATAGCTGATTTATAAGTAGCTACTTTTAGTATGCCTGTGGTCATGGTAGTGTTTAGTATTATAGTCTCCATGCAATTTACACATCCTAAGCATGTTCCTCACTACTGCAGGGAAGAAGAAAAAAAACTCTAGCTGCATACATTATGTTATTATTATGTACATAATGAAGGTTAAAGCATAAAAAGTAGCTGGAAATAAATGAGTGCATCTGATTAGTTTGATTTCTATATATACGTACTCCTTGGACTGTCAGAGTCAATCTCTACAAACGTGATACATACCAGTGTTTTCCCTGCACACCCTTAAGCATAGGGCCCACTATGCCTTCAAATACATCTTGGCCTTGATGTGGTCAATATATAAAATGCTGATTTACCACAAATACCCTTTGATGTGTGAAACCACCCCTATTCTTTATGTAGGGAGGACACTGCGATACCTTATGCTACGTACATCCGTGAGAAAATTATTACAGCTGACTCAATAAAACCAACTGAACTTAAATATTCAGTGGGAATAATACTACGTAAGTGTCCAGCTAGATACAGTACATAACTAAAATTGTTCTTTCTGTTCAACACAGCTACGAAAATTAATGTCCATTTTCATGAAAGGTTTTATTTGCCCCATCTGCGGCAGAATCTTCTTGCGACTGTATAAATACGGCGACCACGATTATAGATGCGGCGAGCATGATTATATAATCTGCGACCATGACTATAGATGCGGCGACCATGCCTTCGAAGTTTTTTGATGAACTTTTTAGCTCCACGACGGATCTTGTTTCTGATTTTCCTCAAGAATTGAAGACGTGCTACTACTTCTTTTTCATTAGTGTCATCTGACATCAGGGAAGCCATCAAGTTATCATCATCTTCACCGTCTGATTGAGTTACACTGTTCATGATTTCATCCATCATGGCATTTGCTAGTGCTTCAACCTCTTCATCATTATCCTCTTCTTCATCGCCTTCTACAAGGACTTCATCATCATCATCATCATCATCATCTTCAGAAAGGACAGCCTTTTCGTCAGCATTGTCACTTTCGGCAAGGACCTTTTCGTTAGTTTCTGATTGGTGAAGCAATTCAGCAAGTTCCTTGGACATATCAGTCCCCTTGGCATTAACTGCCACTAAGGCACCGATGAGAAGAACGATAGTAACACTGAAGATAATCTTCATCTTGTCACGTAGAGTAATTGGAGAAGATTGAAGATGTGACAAACTCACTGCATCTGTTGCTCTTTATACTCGAGCTCTAAAATGTACCGTGTTATGTGTGTGTTACGATATTTTGATAGTATGCCATAATCATGTTATATGGCCTAATGGAATTTCCTTATGTGAGTGGGAAGATGCAGGTACTCATGTTTGTAATAACCATTATTACTCATCCGAATCTCTCCTCCAGATGGATCCTGTAAGAGGATATACATACTGGTCCTACAGTCAAGCTACAACCAGTTAATTTACACTACATACCACAAACTTATACATTATGCATGAAAATTAAACGACATGTGCAATAGAGCACATGGTGACAGGAAAAGCTGAATCAGATATGAGAATCCTCAGGCATCAGGTACATAATTTAAGTCTATGTAGTATAACACACAATAACAACTACTCAGACTCACATTTAGATAGGAAAACCCAATCAAACCTAAGAATCAACCAACGTGGTAGTTTGCACACCGAAAGCCAACAGACTAAGCATGTGTCACTCAAGACAAGAAAAAAAACAATAGTCAAGTTCAAGAGACTACAACAACACAGTCCGGACTCCTGTGGGAGTGGCCCCGCCCTTTTCGTAGCTGGCCATAGGTCGGGAGACTAATGGGACCGAAACCTATGGTTGGTGATGATCGAACTGGGTTCTCCCCTGATGACCAGATAAGAAGCTCTTAAAGAAAATAAATTCTCAAAGAAAAACTCAAACAACTCAGTAGAACACACTATCTCAACATAAGTATAGTAATGATCCTAAAGGTTTAATTATTAAGTTAATTAGGTGACCTCTACCTGTGATAAAACAATGGACAAAGATCTTACCAAACTTATACTTTTAGCTATGTTTCTCTCCTTTTATTTTTCTTATGATTCTAACACACACACACACACACACACACACACACACACACACACACACACACACACACACGCACGCACGCACGCACGCATGCATGCACACACATACACACACAGCTGCAGCTGCATAATTCTATAAGAGGTAGAGTAACAAGATTTTCAAATGGACTGGTCTAGCACAATTAGATCAAAGCATTTTACACCATAGTCTCCTAGATAGCATTAGCATGATGATAATTGGTGCAGCGATCAGGGCTCTGACCATACAAGGAGCACCAATTAGGTCATTCATAACAGGATTTCATCTGTTTTGAGTAGGATCCTATAATTAGGATAATATGAGTTAAGAATTATGGATTTCCTTTTGGCTCTTATTCCTTTGTGCTTCAAGTACATTGCATACATAGAAAACTGTAAAGCACTTATTAGATAAGCATATGTAGCGCCAGCAATCCACAAATTAATCAACCTTATTATTGCAATGACAATTGGAGTATGACGTGCATTATGCATATGCTACATACTGTATACCATCAGTTTAACGATAATTGAGTTCCTGTCTGGAACATTAGCCAAAATTATAGCATCGAAGTGGTAGGAAATAAGTTTATCTTTTTTGTCTTCATATTTTTCTTTTTCTCGATATCTTTCATAATGATTATACTTGTCAAACACTAAAACTGTGGGTGGGAGAGAGGCAGACATCGAGATCAAAAATCCTGACCTAGGGCACTTCAGTTGACTGAACAGCTTGATGCGAAGTGCATCTACGTAGGGCTCCATCTCTTGTTAGCAGGTAGAATAGAGTCTATTCTTCATTCCATAAGTTTTTCTACTTTATTGCTCACAGTTAAATTGAGTCCAAAACAGGACATAATCTAGTTGATCATGAATCAGCAAAGGCTACCTGATACTAGTCGAATTAGCCTACGTAGTTACACATTCTAGCTCTCTGTAACAAACGGGCTATGGTAGGTATAATGGCCATCTTTGTAGAGACGCTTCCTCCCTTTCAGTAGACTGAACAAGTCACAACCCCAGAACACCACACCTTCTGCTAATTACGCTATAGGATTGTTTTTTTTTCTCCATTACCTAGTTTAAATATCAAGGTGAGAATTGCCAGAATTTCACACACCCCCATGCTAATTCCGTATTAATTAATACACAATATATGTGAGTGTTGAGCCAATAACTTTGCGATTGCTTGTTCAAATTACAGCTGGTACCGGTATTTTTTTTTTGTGTATAGTGAATCTTAATTATATTCATTGCTTGTTTGATCACCTGAGTAGTGCAATTAAATTCCATAGTCACCCAATAGTGTAGACTGCTATGCATACTGTAGATAGGGAAATTTCGATGTTTTTTGATATGTTTTCATTGTCATGTTCAAACGAAAATTAATTACATGACCTTATACAAAAGCTAATTAGAAATAAGCTGTAACAACTATAGCTATGAAAATTGTAAACATGAATTAAGTTATCTAATGAAAATTTCCCAATTTAAGTATGCTGGGGGGGGGGGGGGGTTTTGGTTGCTCGCTGAATTATGCTAGATTATGTAATGGAATCAACCACACCATGCATGAGCCTTAATATTTTTCTCATCTGTGTGTGTGTGATGTACATGCAATGTAGGACAAATCTTGTTGTAGTTATATACAGCTACATGGCAGTGGCATGGAGGGGGAGGGAGGGGGGGGGGGGGGAATTAAGAATTTTAGGTCTCCTATAATATTAATTATACATGTACAATCTGAGAGGAATTTTTGATATTATGATATTATAATTATATAGGTTTTAATAATTATTATAATGTGAAAATTACACTTGAATTGTTTCTTTGTGCATTAAGTCGACAGTTTTCATCACCTGAAAAACTAATAGATTTTTTATATCAAATTAGATTCAATTCATACACATGTATAATAGTTGGACTATAATTATCTCTATGATTATACGTAGCTAATTAATTTAAGCCCCATGCAAGTTCTGTAGTATAATTAATGAATGCCTAGGACCCTGTCACATAACTCCAGCTGCTGATTTAAGCCCCAAGGCCCTTAGCTAGTAATTAATGAATGGCAAGCTGTTGCTTACACATGCTGGTTTTCCATAGCTCTATAATTATGCCAGCATAATTTTGGGGATAATCGGGACTTCCTGGAATCAAGCATAATTCCAGAATAATGGGGCATATTTTGAGCATAATGAGAGCTGCTGCAAGCAAAGATTTCTTATGCTCATTGCCTGAGGTGGTTTCTTGCTACACTGTGATACTTATCTAGGACTTGAATCATGAGTGATTTTCTCACATATGATATGATACAGACAACTACATGCAGCTGTTAGTTTATGGCAATGGCTGGGCAAGCATTATTAGCTTATTTGGTGGGGAATAATTGGTCAGTGCATTTGAGGGAATAATTGGTGCATTCAAGGGAATAATACGTAGGTAGCATTGTGGAATAGAAATAACTACCTAAGCCTATTGCCCTATATAAACAGGAAACCATAAAACCATAAGAATGATGTCTGCACTCAAAGTTCACATGATTACATACTTCTGCATAGGAGATTAAATATAAAATTCACTTATACTACATTGCACATGTGCATAATAATAATTGTCTGCACATATACAATGCAGATTTTGTACTTACCATCGATTTCAGATTCGTTGTCCAAATTTTTCGGTGCATGTGCAGATTTTGGAAGGAATTTTAACACATTTTGAATGAAACTATATACATGCATGCACTGGTTACATTTTGGATAACCAATGCTAGTGTGTGCACTTGTCAGTAGACTGAGCATATGGAGTTCCCACAACCCACAATCACAAATATTGTGTTTTTCATAGCTATACACATACTTGGGGAACATATAGCTACATACATGTGCATGATAAGAAGTAACTGAAAAGCCTTATGTTACTATACAGTGCATGGAGCCTCAGTTATCTGGACACCTTCATCCAAACTTTTTTCCAGGCTGCCGGATAAGTAGATACATAACTGAAGTGTACTTAGCTAGCTTCTTTAGATGCATGTAGCTGACCCTCTGAATTTTCATTCAATAATGGATTGGCTTAACTGCATTTGCTTGATATAATATCATTATAAAACCAGTTCATAGAGTGGCTGACTAGCTCTCTGCTGGTGTTTCAAATAATAATTTTGTCAAGAATTGATCAAGGGATCAAGTGAATGCTTCAGAAACTACAATAGCTAACAATTTTTTTCTTTCTGTTCAAAAATGTCCATTTCAATATCGTAGTATCCATGGAAGCCATTATTGGCTGATACTGCGATCAAATCTGCGGCGACCGTATCTGCGACGAAGATAACGACGACAGCCACCACGAAAACTGACACGACGGCTACCACGACGACTGACATGACGGCTCCCATGACGACCGCCACGACGACTGCCACTATGGCTAAAACCATGACGGTGACCAAATCTGCAACGAGCATGGCGACCATGACATCTCGAGAGATGCTGATTTGCTACTATTTTTTCATTGCTGTCATCTGCCATCAGGGAAGCCAGATCTGTTTCTGCAAGTGCATCAGCATCTTCATCTTCATCATTGCCATCATCTGCCATCAGGGAAGCCAAATCTGTTTCTGCAAGTGCATCAGCATCTTCATTTACATCATTGCCATCATCTTCTTCTGCAAAAACTTCATCATCACCGTCATCACCATTATCAGATTCAACTTCAGCAAGGACCTTTTCATCATCAACATTTTCATAACCTTTGGCAAGGACTTTTTCGTCAGCTTCTGATTGGTGGAATTCAGCAAGCTCCTTGGACACATCCTTAGCATCAACTTCCACCAAGGCACCGATGAGGAGAATGATAGTGACACTGAAGATAATCTTCATCGTGTCAAAATCGCAGAACTCTTCTGAGTAATATAGCAGTATAGAGTGCCATTGAGGACAAAAATAGATTTTTTAATAGCATGGTGATGTTTTATTACATCACCGTGATTGCATGTTGGATTAGGGATCTTTTGGTTGAATGAGGGATGTTTTGCTTAGTGATGTTCTGCATAGTGGTGTTCTGCAGAGTGATATTCTGCATAGTGATGTTCTGCAGGGTGATGTTCTGCATAGTGATATTCTGTATAGTGATGTTCTGCAGGGTGATGTTCTGCATATAGTGATGTTGATGTTTGCATAGTGATGTTCTGCATAGTGGTATTCTGCAGGGTGATGTTGTGTATAGTGATGTTTTGCAGGGTGATGTTCTGTATAGTGGTGTTCTGCATAGTGATGTTCTGCATGATTTGACTGTCAGAGTTACGTAGCTTTTCTAGCTACGTATGTATACCTTACATTCTTGATAAGATTACATAGCTAGCTAGTTGTGATTATTATAGCTGGCTCTATAAATTATGTAATTTTTTTTCTCAATAGGAATACAAAACGTAGTTAGCTAACCAGCTAGTTAAATAGCTAAAGATTATACAGTACATGACAAAATTCTGTTCATCAGCTGTAAAATTAATGTCCATGTTCAATTTCATGTAGTATCCATGGAAGGCTTATTATTTGCCAAAGCGGCGGCGGTGCTTGAAGAAACGTCTAAAACGGTGCAAATATCTCCTGAACCACCATTGAAGACGTGCTACTGCTTCTTTTTCATTACTGTCAACTGCCATCAGGGAAGCCAGCAAATCATCATCAGATTCTGATTTCATGATTTCATCCATCATGATTTTTGCAAGTGCATCAGCATCCTTATTGTCATGACCTTCAGTAAGGACCTTTTCTTCATTATTATAACCTTCGGCAATGGGCTTTTTGTCAGTCTTTGATTGATGGAGCAATTCAGCAAGCTCTTTGGACAAATCAGTATCCCTAGCGTCGACTGGTATCAATAAGGCACTGATGAAAAGAACGATAGTGACACTGAAGATAATCTTCGTAGTTGTCAGTTGGTTCCAAACTATATATCGAATTGATGAATTTATCGTCTGTCAAGGTATTAAATGAAGAACTGGCTGTGCTGATGATGGATCCAGGTCTCGACTGCCTCTCTTTTATACTGTGCAGGTATCATTTATAGGGTAGTCACCAAGCAAGTCTGGAGAAGTCTCCTAATGCCATGGATATAAATCTCCGGGGCTTACGAAAAGGTGTTCGGACAGACAGTCCACAGACAAGTGGATGTGACAAATAGAGTGTAAAGGGCCCGTCAGTTGGCCTGGGATGGGTCAGGCATCCCACCCACATGAGGGGAGTGGCCCTTGTAGTTTTCCAACCTTTTCTCCATCTCAACATGAGTTACGGAGACTAGTTAGTTAGTGCAAAACCCGCACGATGTTAACTAGTGATTAGCTGCACCAATTTTTTGATGTGGGAAAGGGAAAAAGAAATACTAGCCAAGTACATACAAAAAACCTGTCGTGAGACAGAGACACAATCATTCCCTAATGGTGGCCGCTATAGCTAGATAGGTTCCTCTGTAGCTGCATGGCTAGATAAATTGAAAACAAAGATTTTTCAATAGTAGCTAATTCAACAGGAATACGAAACATCTACGTAGCTTGCTAGCTAGCTACGTAACCAGCTAGATACATAGATAGCTAAAATTAAGCTACAGTACATGAATATTGTTCTTTCTGTTCAGAGCAGCTACAAGATTTAATGTCCATTTTCAATTTCATGTAGTAAGCTATCCATGGAAGGTTTTATTTGACCATGCGCCAGCAGCGACAACTATTATTAATATGGCGACCATGAATGTGGTGAGCATGATTGAGCAACTACGATTATAGATGCAACGACCACGATTATAGATATAGCTAGATTCGGCAAGGACTTTTCATTTGTCTCTGATTAGTAGAGTGATTCAGAAAGTTCCTTGGACATATCAGTACCCTTAGCATCAACTGCCACCAAGGCACTGATAAGAAGAAAGACTCTAAAATCAGTGTGTAGCTACTATAATAATTGTGTGTGTACGTGTTACCATATTTTCCTAATGGCCTAATTGGATTGGTGCTCTGAGCCTATCTCATGTGGAATCAAATTGCTCTGATAAAAGTAAATTAACCATCGAGGAAACATAATAATGCATATATAGATCATGACACCATATCTCATTATGCAGAATCAACTTGAAGGAACAATAGAGGAAACTAGTGATGTATCGTCAGCTCACTAGTGAATCAACTTGCTGTAATAACAGTAAACCATGGAGGAAACTAGATTGTGATGGGTCATCTGTTTAATTACGTACACATAATCTAAATGCTCTGAATGAACAGAAAACCATGAAGGAAATGATATCTCATTATGCAGAATCAATTTGCTGTAATAACATTAAACAATGGAGGAAACCAAATGAAAAAAGGCTTCAAACCACTCAATAGTTATAACAAGGAAATGGTAAAAGACAACTAGATATTGTCACAACTGTAGCTAGTTGGCTGTACTGCTTTTTAAATTTCCTTCCATGTGAAGTACAAAAAATTTCATATACGTAAGCTAGCTAATCAAGATAAAATTTCTGCATTGTCAAAAAAGTAAAAGTAGCAACCACATTAAGAAAAAATTTGTTCTAGCTAGACATAAGGTTCAAAAAGTTCATGAACAAGAGAGTTAAGTTATCCCTTACCCCTCCATATTTCAATATATATCCACACCCATATTACCCAACTGCTTATCCCCCCTTTGAATGTTCTTTGACTGCACTTGTTGAGTCATGCAATAATATCACGAAATACTATGGCAAATTCTATGCTCTGTCATGAGTCTAACATACAAACTATTATGAGATGATGTAATACCATGTGGAAATACGTACACAACTAAACATAATACTGTCACATCTGACATCTCCCCTTTCAATGATTATAGCAAGTTTTTGGGGAAGGGAGTTATACTCTTGTTGAGCAAGTCTCTTGTCCTTTGAGGTGGCTCGGTTTTTTGCTCTCTACATATCTGTTGGTTATAACATTGTACTACTCTTTGAAATAGCCCCAGGGTAGACTGGGTCATTTTTTGGAGAAGGAGCTACAGTACAGTGAGATGTTATTGATTCCTCTACACACTTCTTGAAAGGTGTCTTCACAATATATGCATGAAACGAGGTCTGCCTGCTTGGGATACCCCTTCAACCCGTCCCCCCACTGTTGGTAATCCAGACATCGGTATTAGAACCTTGTCAATTTGAGGAACTAGTGTTTGAATTGAACGGCACATGAATAACCGTGCAGGGCTTAAGGAACACCATGGAAGAGGAGTAGCTCGGTAATTTACTGTGTGAGTAAACGTTTACTCTGAGGACTGCTGGTAACATGTCAGAAAGAATAGGTCTTGTCAAATTGAGGAGATTCATGTGGGATATACTGAGGACCATTGTCGGTACATAACACTTCTGGGAGTCCATACCTTAAAAATATTGCCTTAATGCATGCAGAGATAACAGCACTGAATGTTGTGAAAATCAGTTTGATAACCTCAAGGTAGCGGGAGAAATAGTTGATCACTAAGAGTGTACCCCATGTAACTCAAATAGATCTGAACCTGCTATTTGCCAAGGGTAATCTGGATTACGTATGATATTTTGAGTGGTTCTACTTTTGCACAATCATATAGCACTGTTGTAGCTACCATTCGTTCCACTTCCTTAGAAATTCCTGGCCACCATATGGACATTAAGCATCACACAATACCCTGATGACCAGCGTGGATCTTTCCCAAGGTTTCCTTTGATTGAGGGATAAGTATGTGATTGTTAAACTCAAAGAGTCCTTTGTGGATTAACTGCTAGAGAGCCTCGCTGCATGTTTCCAGTATGGGATCATAGACTTTTCCACAAAGTGTTTTTGGGGCCAGTAACCAATGACTTGGTTGCAAATTTCATCTTTATTTTTGAGCTTTTCAGTATAACTTTCCAAATAATCCTCACAAGCTAGCTGGTATACATAGTTCTCCACTTCCTTGGATGATCTTTCTGGAATGTGTTCGGGGTGTGAGAGAGTGCATCGGCAATGTGCAGCTCTTTCCCTGCCATGCACATGGTGGATAGAGTAGTCATATTATTTTGTTCAGGAGGAAGATTATATCTAAGCTTATTGTGCTGAGGAGAGGAATAAGGGACTTGTGATCAGATTCTATCAAGAATCTGTTCTCACAGTCCCATGTGATAGCAAGTGCTGCTGCATGAGCATATCTTTCTCTGTCTCTGACAAGCATATGCTATGGGTTTCCAATCTTAGCCAGACTTCTGGAGAAGAACAGCTCCCAGGCCGAGTGATGAGGCATCTGCTGAGATTCTTGGAGAATGAAAAAGGCTAATTCACTTTTTACATTTTCAAAAGCAGCTTACTCTTTGGGACCCCATATAGCCATGATCTCTGGACTGTAAGAACTTCTCAAAGTGGTTAGCTGAGTTTGATAGGTTGGGTGAAAAATTGACAAATATTGTTTGGAGGCTTTATTTGAAGAACTGCTGTATTCTTGGTTATGTCTGCTAACTTGTATATATATGGCACATTGGTCGATTAAATGACCTATTGTTTACATTTGAGCGTGATACTTAACTATATAGCGACTTCTAGGCACTTCAACACTGCGATTAGCATCTCATCACACTCAGTCTGTCTACTCACATAATTATACTGAATGTACTGATTGGAAATAATTGTATTCATAGTTATGTATGACTGTAATTATATGAGTTGGTTTCAACCTAAGTGTTCATGCAGTGTTACAGTCTCTATGCAACTTACACATCCTCAAATAATGCTTCATACCTCTGATCCTCTCTATGTAGTGTGTTTTCTATAATGGTCATAGCAATTTTGATGGGGAAAGCAAAAAGCAACAACAAAAAATAAACCAAATACATACTCACAAATGAGAGCTAAAGCATAAGAAATAGCCATAATTTTTTGATGTTCAATTTCTACCTTGGAAAGTTGGACTCTAGCTACAGCTATGTCCCTTAATATAGCTACTGTAACAGTATATTACATCCTTGAGAAGATCAATCATAGCACTAGCTATAGAGCTGGCTTGATGAATTTAATACAAAAATCTGAACTTTTTTTCCAATGATTCAATAGGAATACAAAACATAGTTAGCTAATCCTCTAGATACGTGAGCTACAGTAGCTATATCATGACTAAATTGTTCTTTCTGTTCAGTGCAGTTAATATCCATATTCAACTTCATGTATAGTATCCATGGAAGGCTTATTCTTTATAATTAATAGAGTTGCACACACGCCTTGCAATACCGCGACCACGTGAGTATAGACGGCGACCATGATGGTACATTTTTCTGCCTCCTCCTACGAGACGTCCAACACCACGGCTGATCTTTTTAAAGAGATTCCTGAAGAACTGAAGACGTGCTAATGCTTCTTTTTCATTACTGTCATCTGCCATCAGGGAAGCCAGCAAATTACCCTCACCATCATCTTCACCATCTGATTGCATTACACTTTCCATGATTCCATCCACCATGACTTTTGCAAGTGCATCAGCATCTTCTTCATTGAGATCACCATCATCACCTTCAGCAAGGACCTTTTCATTGGCTTCTGATTTGTGGAGCAACTCAGAAAGCTCCTTGGACATATCAATACCCTTAGCATCAACTGCCACCAAGGCACTGATGAGAAGAACGATAGTAATGCTGAAGATAATCTTCATTTTTTCAGAATTATAGAACTTCTGGACATGTAGTGTAATTGCAGAAGCTTGAAGATAATGAATAACTCACTGCATCTGTTGCTCTTTTATGCTCAAGCTCTACATAAAATGTATATGTGTTTTATGTAAAAAAATTTGCCCTATCACTTTATATGGGATATGGATTTTAATGGGAAGATGCATTACATTGGGATTAGCCACTATAATCAAATTGCTCTGATAATAATTAGTAGAGGAGGAAACTAGCTACTTACATAGAGCATGATATCTCATTATGCAGAATCAACTTGAAGGAACAATAGAGGAAACTAGTGATGTATCGCCAGCTCACTAGTGAATCAACTTGCTGTAATAACAGTAAACCATGGAGGAAACTAGATTGTGATGGGTCATCTGTTTACTTACGTACACATATTTTATGTGGAAACTAATTGCTCCGAATGAACAGAAGGAACTCATTATATATGCAGAATCAACTTGCTGTAATAACAAAGGAGGAAACTGAATACACAAGCAATGAAAAAAGACTTCAAAACTAGCTAGCTGGTTGTACTGCTTTCTAAATCACAAATTTCGTTCCATCCAAAGTGCCAAAAAATTTACATATAACCAAAGATAAAATTTCTGAAATACTAATAGCAAGAAATTGTCAACTTCTATGCTCTGTCATGAGCCTAACATACAAACTATTAGATAATACAATGTCATGTATAATTAGCTAATGGAAATAGCTACACAACTAAACACAATACTGTCACATGATTATAGCAAGTTTTAGGGGAGGGGCTCTTGTTGAGCAAGTCTAGTTTGGGATCTTGTCTTTCGAGGTGGCTCTTCAGATGGGAGTATTTGGTGGCAAGGTTTTTTTGCTCTAGCTCTGCCTAGCTAGCTGTTGGTTTTAACATAGTACTACTCTTTGAGGTAGCCCCAGAGTCTGGGGTTACCTCAATGTCGTCAATTCCTCTACACGCACTCTTCCTGAAGGTGTCTTCACGATAATTATGCATGAACGTAGTCTGCCTGCTTCGGATACCACTGTCCCTTTGATGCTGCCACCCCCCCCCCCCCCCCCCCCCCCGTTGACTGTTAGTAATCGAATCATGAGTTGAAATAATATTTTTGCACTTTTTCTGTTTCTTGTTCCTTCTTCAAAAAATTCCATATATGTAAGAACACTCGGGAATTAGATGCTTGTCAAACTAGAGTTCAAATTGAATGGCCCATGAATAACTGTGCAGGGCTTAAGGAACACCATGGAAGAGAAGTAGCTAGCTCAGTAATTTACTGTGTGAGCAAACTTTGGACTGTATGTTCAGCCTGTCCATTACTCTGAGGGTATTGAGGACTGCTGGTAACATGTCGGAAAGAGTAGGTCTTGGAAAATTGAGAAGATTCGTGTGAGATATACTGAGGACCATTGTCCATACATTCCATATCTTGCTTTAATGCAGAGATAACAGCACCAAATGTCGTAGAAGTCAGTTTGATAACCTCAAGGTAGTGGGAGAAATATCACTAAGAGTTAACTCGAATAGATCTAGCTATTTGCCAAGAGTTATGATAATTATTTTGAGTGGTTCTTTTATTTTTTACATTTTTAAAAGCAGCTTGCTTGTTGGGACCCCATCTTTGGACTAAGAAGTTTTCGAAGTGGTTAGCTGAGTTGTGATAAGTTGGGTGACAGATATTGTTTGGAGGCTTCATTTGAAGAACTGCAGCTGTATTCTTGGTGAGGTTACTTGTATGTCGCATTGGTCCAGGGGAGGCTCAGCCACTCTCTGGTTGGGAGGGGGGGGGGTAATTAAAAATAGCAATGACGCAATGACCAGCTCATTTTTTGGGGGGGGGGGGAGGGAACCGCCCCCTGCCCCCCTGTTGAGCCTCTCTTGTGGTCTTTTTTTTTTTTTTTGCATTTATTTCCATTTTGAGTGTGATACAGCTGCTTCTAGGCACTTCAACACTGCTCGATCTCATCATGCTGAAATATTAAAAATGTCATCCATTACACAGACAACTCCTGTTAGCCCCTCCAAAATTTGAGTTTGGAAAACTATAATCTATGAATAGCCACCACAACATTAAGTAGAGCTATGTGCATTCACATCCTAGCCTGAAACCTGTAGGAAACTTGGTACGGAAATTCATAGGATACACAGGGCATGGCATGTTTCTGTGTTTCCTATTCAAAATCTCATGAAATATGCCATGCCCTTGCGTATAATATCCTACATGTGTTCCTCTTGGAAAAGCAAGGAAAATCTCATTTTTTCATATCATAGTGTAATCAAGCTATGTATAATCACTGCAACTAATCGTGCATCAAGCCCTATTGATCATATATTACTATTTAAACAGGAAACCATAATCACAATAGTTACTATTTATGAAGTGTCCAAGAGTGATAAGGTGATGGGTATTCGATTTCTACATGCACAATAGCTGTACGTGTCATGTATGAAGGACTATTCAGAAGATGTCGGTGAGCAAAATGAAAGAGCTCTAGCTACAGCTATGTCCCTTAATTATGTAGCTACAGTACGTTACATCCTCGAGAAGATAGCTGTACAATTATAGCTGGCTTGATGAATTTAAAACAACTTTTTTCAACAAAATATAGTTAGCTAATCAGCTAGATACGTAAGCTACAGTAGGTACACAACTAAATTGTTCTTTCTGTTCAGTGCAGTTAATATTTTCATGTAGTATCCATGGAAGGCTTATTATTAACCAATAAAGCGGCAGACACGCTTTGCGATTTTGCGACCACGAATGAATAGACGACGACCATGATGGAAGATTCTTCTGCCTCCTCTTATGATACGTCTAACACCACGCCGGACCCTTTTAAAGAAACGCCTGAATAACTGAAGACGTGCTGCTACTTCTTTTTCATTACTGTCATCTGCCATCAGGGAAGCCAGCAAATTACCCTCACCATCATCTTCGCCATCTGATTGCATTACACTTTCCATGATTCCATCCATCATGACTTTTGCAAGTGCATCAGCATCTTCTTCATCGAGTTCACCATCATCACCTTCGGCAAGGACCTTTTCATCGGTCTCTGATCGGTGAAGCAATTCAGAAAGCTCCTTGGACATATCAGTATCCTTAGCATCAACTGCCACCAAGGCACCGATGAGAAGAACAATAGCAATGCTGAAGGTAATCTTCATCTTGTCGGAGTTGTCTGTTGATTTCTTGTTGAATTTATCGTCTGTAGTGTTTGAAGGTAATGAAGAACTGGCTGTGCTGATGGTGGATTCAGGTCTCAACTGCCTCTCTTTTATACAGTGCAGCGATCATTTATAAGGTAGCCATCAAACTGAGAAGCCCCCTCCATAATGTATGTACAAGACCTATAAAATACAATTAACACCTATTCATAAGGAATATAGCTAGAATCCATACCTTTACTTGTAGCTGTTTGTGGCAGTTTAAAATTAAATTTTTTTGATCTTAATTTCATGCTTTAAAGAAGTCCTTGAGTCCAGGATGAGGTTCCCATTTTGATTCCACCTACGCAATAAGGATGTAAATGTAGCATCCAGAATTCGATTAGCCAGCCAATTAGACTACAACAAATCTCACTTCTAAGTATTACATAACATCCCTAGACACACCAACTTTTTAACTCCCTTGGACCCATAATAGTAGATTTAAGGTACGGAGATAGTCCAACCATTATAGAACGCATGACAGAAGTTTGGGACAGTTTCATCTAAACATTAATAAATTCTTATGACATTGTATTGCATTCCATTTATATCTATGACTGTCATAATTAATTTCCTTGCAACTGTTAAACTGATGTGAAAATTGTATATTAATTCACACACATGCCACTGCCAGTGCCCCCGGCCCCATACAGTGGACACTTTGGGACCAGATACGTATTATTTTCGTCCCTATTTTCCTTTAAATAGAGATGGTCTCCACTCTTCAGAAGTTCAATTTGTATTAGCAGTATGGTTTGGAATATATGTAGCAAATTTACTAGGGGTTCCAGTGTAATGGAATAATAATTCCAATGAACAATTTTTTTCCTACTTACAATAGTAACTACAGAATATCCATGAAATTAATGTTGTAGGAATGATTAGCCAAGAGGTAGAGTATTGTTCATCAGTTGTGGAGTCCAGGTTCACTAAAGTAAACAAATCGAACAAAATTTGTACACTCATGTCTCAGCACTTTTCCCCCCAGTGTCAGAATTAATAAGTATTATCTAGGTGTTTACATAAAATCACTCCAAATTACATCAAAAGCTTTTTGTACAAAAGTTACAAAAGTGGCTAATTAAATTAAGTCCTACGTAAGCTGAAATGAAGTGTCTCAAATCTCTCATCAATAGATTCATGAGTGGTCATAAGTAGCTAGACATGAACCTGTAAACATATCCCGCTTTAGTCTAGATAAAATTCCTTGCAGTGTTAATCGGTTCATTCCAGGCCTTATAGGCTAAACATGTGTTTAAAAATAAATTATACTACAAGCATATACAGCACAAACACTTACAATCGTGCTAAAATAACAGCTACAACTCAGGAACCAAACATGGGAATGAGTCTTATTTTGTGTAACTACCTAAAACATTAATTTTGTTTTTGTTCATAACCAGTCCAGAATTGAAACTTATCTTGATGGTTATAGGAATAATAAAAACCAGTTATAGAATTCCAGTGTTCACTGAGATGTTTACATGAAAATAAAATCTGTTCATTCTTGGGGCTGTAGCCATATGGGATGGGTTTTTACGTGTTGCAGGAAAAGAAACTTGCTGACCATACTCACTTTTCATTTTCACGTCGATTAGCTAAATCTCTAAACCAAGAAGTGATAGGGTGCCATTGACCATTGATTGGTCACCTACTCCTTCTGCTCCTGAATCCTGATACACCCCCGCATAATACTCTATTATAGAGAGGAAAAATTGTTAACCATGTTCACTTCTATAATATGCAGTCATACCCATTTTAAACACCATTGTCGAAAATGCTTTCATATTATACATACGTACGTATAGGAAGGCCATAGAAATTTTATTTTAATCATGAGTGTTGTATAGAGACTAATAATTGTACGGGGACAGTGGAACGCTTCTTAACTTTTTAGGGACATATGCATTGGGATATTATCCTCTCTCTCTTTGCAGGTGCTTAGAGCAAAAGCTTGACTTTGCATTGAAAGGTGTCCAGATGTCCAGATCTTTTATTTTCGAGGAGGGTCCTTTAATTTGTCAAAGTTACTTAATAATTATTATTAGACATGCTCTATAATTAGAACGTAACATAATTCTTCACATTCTTACATTATAACAGTAGACTTAAGGTGGACATTTGGTGCAGAGATATAATTATTATGGTCCAACCATTATAGAAGACAGTTTCATTGGATTGAATTCACAGGATGGCATTCAATTTCTTAATACATGTTCATGTCCTGTTAGATACACCTTTCAACCATAATGCTAATACAAATTGAACTTCTGAAGAGTGTTAACCTCAAAAATTAATAAGGACGAAAAATAACTGGTCCCACTACCATAAATTGGGAAATTTTTCGTTAGATACATAATTCATGTTTAACGTTGTTGTTGGGCTTATTATGTACAAGGTAATTAATTTTCATGTGATTAATAATTATTTTCATTATTGAACATGACCACGAAAATAAATTAACATGGTAGCCACCAGTGGCACAACATTTAATATAATGACTGTTAATAGCTAATGCTAATATCCTCACCAACCCGTAAGTGCCTAAAGCCATAGAGAGGTTCCTTTTTAGCATATGGTTTTGTTTCCTTCTAATAGTTTTTTTGTTGTTGTTTTTTTTTTTTTTTGCATGTGTACTGACAGTATTCATGACATGATGTCCTGACAGTATTTATTTTGACCCACTACTGGCATAGCCCAGAATGTTATGGGAGTCAAGTGTACATAGGAATAATCATGTCAAGTGGTAGGTGACTGGATGTTACTTCAAGCACTGATATATTTATGTATATACAATTTTTGACAAGGTTGAGACTAGCTACAAAATACACCATGTTGAGGGATAATCAGTTAGCTATAAAGTAAAGTATTGTTCAACAGTTACTGAGTCCAAAGCCATTTCTTCCGCTTATCTGAGACTTATTTGCCACGAAGATAATGACGATGGCACACTCGCCTCCTTATGTAGCCCAAAATGCGATAGGCATGACGATACTTGTGATAATAGGGGCTGAAAAAGTGTCTAACACGACGACGGACACGCTTAACAATCCTCCTGATTAGTTGAAGTTTTGCCGTTGCTTCTTTCTCATCATCACCCATCACTGAAGCCAGTATGCCATCATCTTCTCCATCTTCTGACTGAGTGATACCTTTCATGATTTCGTCCATCATGATTTTTGCCAGTGCATCACCTTCTTCTTCACTTCCATCGTCATCCTCAGCTTCGGCAACGACCTTCTCATCAGTTTCTGATTGGTGGAGCAATTCAGAAAGCTCCTTGGACACATCTGTTGCCTTAGCATCAACTGCCACCAAGGCACCAATGAGAAGAATGATGGTGATGTTGAAGATAATCTTCATCTTGTCGGAGTTATGGATGTCTTGCGATAAACTTGATGAGTGTGAAGCTTTGAATGATGGTAGTGCTAGTTGTGACTGCCTCTTTTATACTGTGCAGAAATTCATTATTAGTGCAAGAGTCAGTACAGAATATTAACTAGATTATTCACTGCACCACGCCCTGAACGCGCGATCGTTTATAACTTAATATTACTGTAAACAAACAAGTATGGGTACTTTTTTATGACTATAGAAATCTGTCTGATTCTATATATTTTATATTTTTATGCACACTGACTGTAGTAGCTAAGTGGAATGTACAAAATCCCCCTCTGTAATTATTGTGATGACTATACTTGTCCACATATGCATCAGAAAAATGACCTTGACAATTATTACATATTTAGACACTTTCAGTTTCTGCACCCGGTGGAATTAACGAATCTCAAAATAAGAACTATTGTCTGAATGCATTTCATATATTGTGTAAAATTTATTATAAATTGAAGTTCTCTTCGCTGATTATGAACAGTGTATAAACGCAGTCTTTGGGGTAAGTTCCCCTGTGAGATATGATGAGGCCAAGCTAGTTCCTGTTTCTATCACTATAATTATTTCATTTACTAGCATTACGGATTTAAGTTGACCACGAGTAAATACACATGTAAAAAAATACAACAAAAAAACAACAACAACACACACACACAATGGGAGGTAAAGATTCATGGCTCCTGTAGCCATTGGATGGGTGTTTGTGTGTTTTAGAAAAAGAAAAACTTGCAGACCATGCTCACATAATCACTAGCTTTTTGTGTAGTAATAACATATTTTCATGCTAATCACTTGCGTAGCTCTATCATGAAATCACAATGAAAAATTCCAGGTTCACAAAATTCTTCTATTATAGCTCTCACAGAACTGGGGGCATGTGTCCACCCTCCTCCAAATATTTTAACAGTGTAGTGCACTCCCTGGGCACATACTCCGGGGAACCCCATCAAAGTATTGTGAGGCACCAGAATGATTATTACATATAAAAAGTATTACACATAAATGAATAACTCTTCTGTATGAAAACTTTGGTTCAGGTATACTCTGAACAGAAGATAGTTGCACTTGTCATACTGGAAGTTCATGGGTGGTAGTTACATTCTTTTGTGGCCATGTGGTTGCCACCAAAGCTTGTGGTTAAGAAATGAAAAATATAATTATTAAATTGACATGCTTCAGTTTTCCTTTATGAACCTGTTAATAGATCCCACTTTAGTCTAAACAAAATCCTTTGCAGTGTTAACTGGTAGACTTCCAGGCCTGCAGGCCACTTATTTGTCTTAATTAATTCGATTTTGGCTGTTTACAAGGAAGGAGGAAAGTCATCAATTCTTGGGATGTCAGTACATAGTTACATAAGTGCAGCTCATGAAAACTCGGAGCCTCAGGGTACACAAATGCTTCATGCCAGAGGATTTCATCCATCTAGAACTACCATCTCATGGAACCATGGTACTAAGTACACATCAAGCCCCTCCATATGCATCCCCAAAGGTAGCTACATACTAGCTATATGTAACATGTTTATCCAGGAAGAGGTTTAGTGCAACACAGTGTGTCAGGCTGACACATTCAGCACTCTTGAGTATAAACAAGTGACACTGGTATCATATCCTCTCACACACATTTAGACACTCAGTTTGATGCTCATGCAGGTTATAGTCATTGTCTTATATACCCCTCCCCTAACTGAACCATGTGCTATAATATTATTACAAGCATAATAATAGCACTGCTAACCACAAATACTTATACAATTGTGCTAAAATAACAGCTGCAACTCAGGAACTGAACATGGAAATGAGCCACTACATAAATTTTGTTTTAGTTCATAACCAGTCCAGAATCTCCAAAAGTATGGAAAAATGAAAGTATGAATCTTTTTATAAAGACTCGTTATAATTTTGATAGAAATTAGGAAGCTTCATAACAACAAAATCATTTATAGAATCAATATTCTGTTTACCACGAGAATATTCTTCATTCCTGGTGTGTGTAATCCGTTCTAGAAAAGTGACTGTCTAATATTTAATTTCTAGCTGCCTTATACCAAAGATTGGGGACAGTTTTCATTAGGCAGTTCAAAATAAATTACTTATTTAATGGATTTCTCTGCCCTGACAGAATTGAAATAAATTTATCCCAGTATATTGCTGTTTATCTTTGTATAGCTACTAGTATACTGCTGTTTAGCTGTTTATTTTTGTATACTAGAACACGTGGCCATACTAACTCAAAGGGACAGTGTACTAAGGTAGTTTGTGTTTAAGTTTTATTTCGTCCTGCCTGCCTGCCTGCCTATAAAAAAATCTGCTAAACAAGTAGCTACTGCCTTACAGTGAGAAATAAAGAATTCGTTAGGTGATTTGTTCAGTGAGACTGAAGTTGGAGCATTCTAACTGCTGGCGTATGTAGATGTAACAGATACACATACAGTCTCTAACCCCTGTGAATGCACGCTGACGGTTAATTATAAGGTGAATGGAATCAATAATTGGATTTCTAGCTACTGCGGTTTTATGGAATCTTGCAAAATGCTGAGTGCGCATGCTCAACTTTGAGCCTCGAAAATCTCACCGGAGAAGGTGAATGGCATGCTAATAGGTTAGAACTATACTAGAACAGTCACTAGCTAGCTCTTCAAAGCTACTTCTCTAAAGTTCTTTCCAAATCTGAGTGAAATTTCAAATTTTTAAGTTATGCGCATGCGTAGTAGTCGGTTTACGGACGACGCCTGACGATTAATTTTTGCAAGATTCCATAAAACCGCAGTATACTTTTGGATATGTGGATTGTAGATTACATACATGCACTGATACTGAATGCGAATATAAATGGGTGCATAGAAATTCAGGGCTGACAGGAAAAAACTTGCTGACCGTGCTCACTTTTATGTATTTTCACATGGGAATATGTGTTTCAGGAAAAGCTGACCATGCTCACTTTTATGTGATCATAATTATTCATTTTCACATCAATTAATTAAATCTCTATGAAGAGCAATGTATGTAAGCAAGTGTATAATTGCTGAAACTGAATATGAATATAAATGGGAGCATAGAAATTCAGGACTGTAGCCATGCATGGGATGGAAAAGAAAAGTGTGCTGACCATGCTCACTTCTTTTATGTGATCGTATTCATTTACACACCAATTAGCTAAATTTCTATGAAGAGCTATGTCTCTATGAAGAGCAATGTATGTAAGCAAGTGTATAATTGCTGAAACTGAATGTGAATATAAATGGGAGCATAGAAATTCAGGACTGTAGCCATGCATGCATGGGATGGGTGTTTATGTGTTGCAGGAAAAGAAAAGTGTGCTGACCATGCTCACTTTTATTATGTGATCAATTGTATTCATTTACACACCAATTAGCTAAATCTCTATGAAGAGCTGCAAGAAGTTATAGGGCGCCATTGTAATGTTTCTGAAACTGAATGTGAATGCATAAAAATTCAGGGCTGTAGCCATGGGAATTAGCTAATTATGTGTTGTAGGATAAAGAACTTAACTAACTTTCATGTGATCATGTTCATTTTCACACCAAAATAGCTAATTATTAGCTAGATTTCTATGAAGAGCTATCTATATATATATACATAGTGGCAAGAAGTGATAGGGTGCCATCGAAATATTGCTGAAACTGCATAGAAATTCAGGGCTGTAGCCATAGCTACGTATGTGTTGTAGGAAAAGATAAGTCAGCTCACTTTTATGTGATCATAAATATAATTATGTACGTAGGCAAGAAGTGATAGGGCGCCGTTGAAATATTTCTAATCATTAGTTGGTCGCCTACTCATACTATACTCTATTATAATGCCCCTGCACAATGTACTCTGGGGGAAAAATTGCTGTCCACACTCACCTCTAGCTACGTATATGCAATCACACCCATTTTAAAACCACTCTCAAAAATGCTCAAGACAATTATATAACTGAAAAGAGGCATAATTATGCATAGCTACATGTAAAATTATAATGAGTGTGTATAATGAGTACATAATCATGTTGATAATTATAATTATATGCAGGCACAGTGGCTTAACTTTTTTTAGGGACACATGCATTGGGAGATTATCCTCTCTCTCTTTGGAGGTGATTGCAGCAAACAGGGGACTTTACCTTGGATGCATTGAAAGGTGTCCAGATCTTTAGTTGTTTTATTTTCAAGGAGGGTTCTTTAATTCATCGGAGGTTCACTGCATGGTAGCTATAGTAATGGTAGCTGATAGAATGCCTGGAATTTGAACTTTGAGCTCTGTAGTCTGCCAATGATCAACAGCAACAACAACAACAACAACAACACTTCTGAATGAGACCTAATGCAGCATGGTAATGAATGTATGGAATCACCACTTTGATCTGATTACCTGTGGAGGGAGCTAGCTATGCAGGATGTGCCACAGCTCTGATTCCCTGTTAGCTAGCTACCGGCTGTGGGCATGCTTACGTATGTACGTATGCCACTGTTTTGATTCCCTGTGAAATAGATTTTTGTCGTATGTACCCTGTGAGAGTTATGTATGCAAGATGCATGCTTTTGATTACCTGTGAAAATATCTATACATTTTAAAGAGTTATGCAGACCCTGTGACTCTACGAACACATAATAATGTAAGGATTTGTACTGTAATACTGTGATAGGTCATCCTTACATGAGAGCACTATTGCACTCTGAGATAATTATTGTTTCCATGGGGAAGAAAACTGGGATATTTGTGCTACATAATAGCTAGCTATGTTGGCTATATAAGACCATGTGGCTACAACCTCATCTAGCTATACTCAGAGCTGCACTTTGGGACTTAATATATGAGGTTAATTAGTGGCATTACTAGGGAGAAGAAACATTATTGGGTGGATGCACGAACTCTTTCTATGCAGTCTCAATAAACCCATTAAAATCAGTAGACAGCCACACCACAGAATCCTCTGCATAAATCTTCATAGCCATGGCAATCTAATAAACGATTGAAAATTGCAATAGTAATGATTCCATGATCAGGAAATGCCAGTATTTTGCAGGATGCAGCTTTGCTACCTTTACTCTGCTAAATCTTTGAAGTTGACATCTTGCAGCTATAGTCATGGACTTCTATTTTCACCAAAATAATCACATTAGAATTTCCTTTTGCTGTTATTTATTTATTTGTGAGGAGTAAACTGTTGCTAAGGAAAGGTCTTTAATCTATATAATAATTGATTTTCGAAGATGGTCTGACTGACATGTCTGGTTTTGTAAATTCACAATAAACGCACAGCTATGTAGCTATTGACCTTAAGATTTTATGCATGTGTATGATCTACAATGAAAAGGATTCCATGTACCTTTCCTCACCTGCTCCCCACTTTCACCACACCTCCTCCCCACCTTCACCCTCTTCCCATCTGCTTCCCCCCTCCCCACCTACTCCCCACCTTCACCCTCCGCACCCTCCATGCACCTCCAAACTACTGCATGACTTTATCTAGCTAAATAGGCTATTTTGAGTGTGGTACAATTTCAGGACAACCAAATGAATATGAAGTTCAAGATTAAAGTATTGACTCACCAGCAGGACAGACTCCCCCCGTTCTGTAAGGCCAGAGTTTCTGATGCACTGAAGGTGCCTATGTAGCATAATAATCTTTAGCCATGCCTGCTGATTTGGTATGCAACATAACTGATTAATTAACTGGGCCAGGGCCCACTAAATTTTACTCTTAATGGCTAGCTAACTGGAGTTGCAGATCACAGTCAGATTCTGTGGTATGATAATGGGAGTTAGAAATGAAGATCCATGCAGGAGGAGTCTTATCAGCAGCAATGAAGTCCCAGGAGTATATCAATTGCAGCAGTAATGAAGATATGAGTCATTATAATTACCCAAGTTTTATGTACACAACATTTATTATTTATGTTTATTTTATGAAGTTTATGAACTGGGACCACTGCTTCTACTGATTTTCCAAGTAGCTAAGGTTTTTGAAAGTAGCTACAATCTCCATCTGAATTATAATGAGATTCAGTTTTTTTGATTGGAAATGGTCTGGTGATGGTCACGTGCACTTTTATGACGACAGCGGAAGGGGCTTGGATATCAACCCATTACGGTCCGAGAAAACTTGGATTAGCATAAAAGTAGAGCATGAAGACTGTGAGGTTATCGCTTCTCGGCCTATTGGCTAAGATCAAGTAGAAATAACTGTTCTTTAGAGTGTAATAGCTCTAATAGAGGCATTGCCTCTACGCTATTACTTCAATTTTTGAAGCTGGGGGCGTGGAATGAAGCTTGCTTCGCCCGCCCCACGGGTTGCCCTGGTATAGCACTACTTCCAGGCGCGGCCCATTTTCCCTCTTTATAGAGGGATTATTTCAATTCATAAACAAAATCAAGAATTGTAAGTCCTCTCGATTATACATGTAGTATAGGATTGTGTTTGTGCAATTAGGTTCAAACTTGCATGCATGAACTTCGCTTCAATAAAATTTATTTTGGCTTTTATATCTGCTTTATAATCACAAGATCTGACTCATGTATACGTCTAGCATGCAGAGCTCTGCATAGTGTGCTTCAATTATGCGCAAGGAAACCACATTATGGAGAGTGAGTAATGGTGAAGGGAGAAGTGACACAACAACTTTGGTGCAGGTTATGGGATTGTGTAGGGACTGTGGACCAAAGTTTGTGGCAGGACTTAGTCTGGCATAGCTGCCAGACTAGGCAGGACTGTGGGCTTTCGTGAGTCACAAACTTCTATCTGGTTCAACTTTGCAATGAACAATTCAACAGCTAGCATGAACTTCAGCAACTATGTGATATGAAATAAAAATCAGTCAAGTCTCTAACAGTGCACAATGCCTGAAATGTGACATTAATGAACTTGACACTGGATCAAACCTATTGTCTCATGATTACTGATCACTCTACTGCGGAAGAGGTTAATTTGATAACACGCAAGACTATCCACTGACTTCAATTCATAATTGTAAGTGATGGTCAGAACCCAGACCTTCTATATGTGTTGTGAGTCAACCTCCTACATGTGTCTATGTTAAATCCCTGTATATCTACATCTGTACTGTGTCATGTATCACCCTCAGATAGCATTATATCATCCTCCCATCCTGTGTCTGTAGCAACCCCCAATGTATCAACATCTGTACAATCCCCTGTGTTAACCACTGTCAGCTCCATGTTATCCCCCGATGCTATAAGAATGTCACCTTCTCATGTATCTTCCTCTGTGTTACCTACTATGCCCACGTCTCTCTCCTTTCCTACCCCTGTTTCTATATCACCCCCCACAACCTCTATATGCACCCCTGTATCTCCCTTCAATGTATCTCTCTCACCTAGTGCTATCAATGTATCACCCTCTAACATCAGTCTTGACTCACCTATCACTTCTGGTCACTTAACCTCTGAATCACCACCATCTATGCCGTCGTTGTCCGATTCCATATCTCTCTTACCACCTCCATGTGTCCATTTACCTATTTTGTCTCTACCCTCTCCTACTCTCTCACCACCTCCCCCCACCCCCCAAATCCCTCTGTCCCTTTCAACCTTTCTGTGTCTGTGTCCCCCCCACTATTTCTTCATCCTCAAATGTGACACATTCTACTAATTCCACTAACTAACTTATTCCCCGTCTGTAGTTCCTTTCTATCCATCTGCAGGTCTCTCCCTCTCTCTAGTCACTCTGCTCTCGCTCAACCCTCCCACCACTCAACCTGGGCTCCCGAGAGCTCCACCAATACCATCTGCCGGGTCCCCGAGGGCCTCGTCACATCAATCAACATTGCACAAATCTGGGCCATCAGAAGCTTCACTGACACCTTCATCTGAACCCCAGAATTATAGCTCTCCACAGACCGAGAATGTCCAGCAAGAGGACAAAGAAGAAAGATTAAAGGACTCCGGAATCAAATCCATGACATCTTTTCTGAACTTGTCTGGACATCTGTTGGAGCGTCCTCTCTCTGCCGAAGATTGGACCCAGTTTGTGTCGAGAACTGATGCTTTGATGGATGAACTAGAAAGGTTGAAGATTGCACAACCAGCTCGCAATCCCACTTCCCACTGGAGAAGGAGAAGAAGACATAGATTGGATGCCAGCAGTCAATCACCCAATACTGATGAGTCTAGTGATGCCTCGACCCTGTCCACCTCTGCTACAGATGATCAGCAGTCCACACTCCCTACTACCATTACCCCTGCCAACTCAACCACTTCACAGCATAGAAGGAGAAGGGCTGCAGAAGCCAAGAAGATTCAGAGGTGGTAGCTATAGAGCAAACAAAAAAAGATGTATGCGATCCATCATGGGTGAGGAGACCAAGGCCTGTGAAATTGAACAGGGACGCCTTCTTGAACATTTCAACAACCCTGCTACCCTTCTTGGTGAGGTCGCCCCTGAGTGGCTGTGCAATGAAGGAAGGACCGATCAGGCTGCCATGGAACATGACCTCACTTACAACCTGGAGGTCGACGAAATTGAAAGCCAACTCAAGCGTCTCCCCTGGCAGTCTGCTCCGGGTCCTGATGGCATTGCATATCACCTATGGAAAGCAACACCAGGAAATGCGACACTCCTCACCAAGTTGTACAACACTTGTCTCATCAATGGCCAATTTCCTCCCTCATGGAAGAGAAGTAACACCATTCTCTTCTACAAGAAGGGAGATGAATCTCTACCAGCCAACTGGAGGCCAATCTCCCTTCAGCCGACTGTCTACAAAATCTTTGCAGCGGCCATGGCCAAACATCTAGCTTCATGGGCCATAGGAGAAGGGAAGATCTCATCGACACAGAAGGGTTTCCTTCCTATGGAGGGATGCGCAGAACACTGCTTCCTGATGGAAAGCCTGATTTGTGATGCCAAGAGGAGGAGGAAAGATCTGCGAATCCTTTGGTTAGACCTGAAGAACGCCTTCGGTTCAGTGTCACATGATCTCCTGTGGTTCATGATGAGACGACTGGGAGATTCTGCCAAATTCATCACCATCTGCAAAAATATCTACTCGGAAAGCTCCCAAAGAGTGAGATGCTCCTCTGGATATACGGAGGATATTTCCCTGAGAGTAGGAATAAAGCAGGGCTGCCCGCTCAGCCCGCTCCTTTTCAACATTGCACTGGAGGGCCTGCTCCCCATCCTAAGGGAGAAAGGTACTGGATACCAATTTCACAACGGGGCCACAGTGAAACAACTAGCATATGCTGACGACCTATGCCTAATAGCTAAGAGCAAAGACGAGATCACCAACTTGCTAAAAGTCGTCAGCATCTTCTCCAGCTGGTCTGGATTGAAGATGAATGCAGCAAAATGCGGCTGCTTATCTATCAACAATAGCAGCTCAAGAAGAAGGTATGTGGAGTCTTTCTCTCCTCCATTTGAAAACCAGGCCATCCCCGCCCTCCGGTGGGAGGACACCTATAAATATCTAGGAGTGGAGATCGGAAGGCCGAGGAGAGGAAACGTGGACCCACTACTCAAAGACATTGAAAACATAGTCGAAAAAATCAAAACTTGCCGACTGGAAAAAGGTTGATGCAATTAACACATCTGCAGTTTCAAAACTGACATACCAACTCAACTCTTCCTGCCTCAACCGTTCCTGGGCATCCAAATTGGATTGCCTCATTCAAAATAAGACCAAGAAGGCTCTCCATTTACCAGGAAGAACTATATCCTCATTCTTCCACCTTCCATCACACAATGGGGGGGGGGGGGGGGGGGGGGGTATCAGATCTGTGGAGGACAGCCTAGAGGCAGCCATGATCACCAGAGTTCTCAAATGTCTTGTGTCGAAAGACCTGCTGATATCAAATTTGGCGTGGGACCAAGTGAGAGCTACCATTACGAAGAGAACAGGAGAGCCTCCTCAAGATATCCAACAGGTCCTAACCTTCTTCCACACCCCACCACCACCAGGAGAATACTCCAAGGGTGATGTTAGATCTGTATGGTCGATGGTAAGAAAAGCACTCACATTCCTTGATGTCACCATAGATCACGACAACAACACTTATCATCTTGTATTCGATTCATTCTCAGCACAGGCAGGTAGATGGAAGGCAGTAACTGCAGTTCTTAAGAGAGCACGGGAACAGTGCCGATTGAAGCTAGTGCTGCAATGTCAAGATCAGGGTCGATCGTTTGATCTAATCTCAAGAAACCAATCATCCAATAACTGGATTGCAGGGGGGAAGTAGCTACATCTTGTTTGCAGCCCATCATTATGCTATTAAGGCCAGGCTGAATCTCCTTCCAGTGAAAACAGTAGTCAGGAGGACAGGAAAACAACTCAACACTACTTGCCCAAATGAAAATGCAAATCCCAACCGGAAACACTTGGGCATGTGCTGAATGCCTGTACTCCAAACACAGGATTGATGAGGATGCGACACAACTCCATCTTGCAATGTATAGTGAAAGCCATCCTGAAGGAAGGAAGAAATGTGTACGTCGAGCAGGCCATCTCACCAGAAAATCTTAGGCCGGATATAGTCGTTCACAACTCTTCTACAGGAGAGGCCGTTGTCGCAGATATCACTGTACCCTATGAAGCAGATGACAACGCATTCACTAAAGCCAGACAAGAAAAAGAACAAAAATACAATGGGCTAAAAGAGTGGATGTTATCTCAGGAATGCTACAGTAAAGTTTCGATCCATGCATTTATCGTAGGATCCCTTGGAGCATGGGACGAAGAGAACGTCCACTGCCTTAGAGCACTACACATTGCAAGATCATATACGCCCGTTTTCGAAACTCTGCACTGTCGATGCAATCAATGGCATCTGGAAGTCACGGAGTGGCAGAGTGAGGGGAGACTAAAAGACTTTATCATTTATCATAACTTCTCTATCTATTGCCACATGTTTGTTTCTCTGTTTGTGTGTGTTTCTTTTTTGTTATTGTTGTGGTTGTTTGTTTGCTTTTTTGTTATTACATAGTATAGTTATCCTCACTACATGTGGGAGAGGTATTGGTTAGCGATAACCTCTCAGTTTCACACTGGGCTTGTACCTTGTCTTTCTTGTTATTTTCAATGAAAGAATGTTTAAACTGTTCTTTAGAGTGTAATAGCTCTAATAGAGGCATTACCTCTACACTATTACTTCAATTTTTGAAGCTGGGGGCGTGGAATGAAGCTTGCTTCGCCCGCCCCACGGGTATTGCACTACTTCCAAGCGCGGCCCATTTCCCTCTTTGTAAAGGGATTACTTCAATTCATAAACAAAATCAAGAACTCTCCATTATACATGTAGCTATAGGATTGTGTGTGTGTGTGTGTGCAATTAGGTTCAAACTCGAAGAAAGGTTGCATGCATGAACTTCAATCAAAACTTGTTTTGGCTTTTATGTCTGCTTTATAATCTATTTCGCCACAGGATCTGGCTTCATGTATAGGTCTAGCACTGCAGAGCTCTGCATAGTGTGCCCACTGACTTGTTTTTTCACCAGGGTCCACTGTTTTCATTTCATGTCTGTATTTCTGTTGTTGATGCCTTTTCTGGGCCTTTAAATAATAATCTTTGAACCTTTGAAAGTACCATGAGGAGGATATCTTGAACTCTTGTTCACTACAGTTGACTGGCAAAGGCCTTTATGCTGACCATCTGTTTAATAGCCAGAGGAAAGAATGAAATTCCCTGTCCATGCCTTCTTCTAGTCTCGCACAGGCAGGCAAGTTGAAAGGCAGTGGCCACAGTCTTCATTGAGAGAACAGCTCCGATTGAGTCTCATCCTCCAGTGCCGGCGGAATCAGGTCAATTTTCAAATTTCCCGCTATTAATATTGAATATGTGAGCATGCGCGTACTCTAATAGGGGGCGTGACACCTCGTTTTCTTTTTTTCATGCCTCCACGTGTTAAACATGCATGCGGCCCAGTGAGTGGTTTTGAAGTGTGGTCTTGAAGAACGCTGGTGTGCTGCATGCTGATATTAGCCGTGGAAGAAGAGCCGTAGTGACACATGATTCAGTCAGTGCAGCTAAATTTCGCTTGAACTAGTGAGCTAGGTTGCTGCACAGCACTGTGTGGGTTTCTGTCACAAAGAAGCAGAACAATATAAATTATGGGAAGTCCAAGAGCAGACAAAGCAGAATTGGATAGAGTGTTTCGAAAGGTAAGCGAGATCTGTGAATTTAGTTGGTTGATTCTCTCTCTCTCTCTCTCTCTCTCTCTCTCTCTCTCTCTCTCTCTCTCTCTCTCTCTCTCTCTCTCTCTCTCTCTCTCTCTCTCTCTCTCTCTCTCCTCTCTCTCCTTTCCCCTCCAGTATGCCACTTTGCAGAAAGATGAGGAGTGGTTTATGACTCGGGAGGATTTTGTATGTCGTTACCTCCAATTAGTGGATTCATCAGCTCCCCCTGAGGTCATTGAACTTCTTTCTGAGGTTGCTGACACTTCCAAAGACAGGTAAAGGTTCATGTACAAAGCATGCACATGTGTATACATATGTACATGTGTACAATTAAATGACCATGTATACTGGACTTAGTCTTGTGTGCCCGCCCTCCAGAAAAAAAGGAAGGATCTGGTATATTACGTATTCAAATCTCGTATCTTCCTCCAGAATTTGGAGGAATGTACTTTGGCTGTACTTCTTATGTAGCACCTGTTGCCCTGCCCAATTTCGCGCACACTTATGATTGTAAGGCAGCTCTTGCCACTGCAGACAGGCCTCTCTCCTAGAAACTCCAGGAGAGTTCGAAGGGAACTCTTATTCAGCTTGTTTTGGAAGAGTGACCCATAGCCTTTTCCTCCCAAGTATCCTCCAGCAGGTGGAAAGCCCACTTGGGTGGGCTCTAACTGGAATCAACCTCCTCAACATACTCCAGCTCCTTGAGTGAAACCTAAAGCAACTGCAGCCTTGGGTTATTCCATTCTTGTAAGCAGCTGCGGATTATTTTTTTATGCGTAAGCTTATGATGAGTTGTAATGATATTAAATTTTTGATATGAGATTTGAATACGTAACATACCAGACCCTTCCGATTTTTTTGGAGGGGCGGGCACATGAGACTGTACTGGGCTGTGGTTATATATAGCACAGCAGTGGTAGCATTATGGGGATGTGCAATGTTGGCTGCTTCATGATTTTCTTTCAACCATTTAATGTTTCTCTTTCAATTTTCCTAGAAGTGCACCATGCATAAGTGCACTGCTAAAAATAACTGGTCAAATTCATGGTGTGGTAGTAACACCCCCCCCCCCCCTCCCCCCCGTACATGATTATCTGATAGCTGTATAGCTATAATATAGAAAAATTAATGTCCTGTTATTGTGAACCCTGATATTTATTGTTTTCCTGGGGTCCTGGGAGGTAATGACAATATTGTCAGGTACTGTGATCTGTAAGTACGTCCAGACATCTATCACTTCAATCATAAGGATATTTTATGTATTAATTTTTCTGTTGTTGAATTGTGATATAACCAGTTTGATTCCAGTTTTTACTATCTTTTATCCGTTCAATAGTTTGATTTCTCAGGATGAATTTCGATCATTCGCATCTCTTCTCTCCACTCCTGATGCTATTCCAAGGCTTGCCTTCAAACTGTTTGACTTGGACAACGAAGGACAAGTCTCCTTTGGTGAGTACCATAGTATGTAAATAAGTGAACCAGAATATTCATATTCTCTGAATATCCTGAGAAAGTCGGTGAGTGCCATAGTATGCAGATAAGTGAATCAGTATTCTCTGGATATCCTGAGAAAGTTTGGCATTGGTAATGGTGTGTAGATATTGTACCCAACCGGCTAACCTGCATGGGAACAAGAATTAGTAACTCGGTATTCTCCAAGCCTACCAGAGCCCCGTTTACACGTGGATTCTAACCCGGATTCGACCCGGATTCGCTTCACGTGTGAACAGTACCAACCCGGATTCCAATCCGGGTAGCCCAACCCATATCAATTAGGTGGATTGGAATCCGGATTGAATCTCAACCCGGGTTGGGTGCGCATGTAAACACGGCTTAGGATACTATGGACTTTGTATCCAGATACTCGGGTTTGTAGTCGTGTATAAATGCAAGCCACTATGACTGAGTCCGAGAATGCAATTAAAGCAGGTTCACATGTTCCTTATGCTATAAAACCCCCAGGGCCACATGGTATCCTTTGATCTTTTGTGCCAGAAATATCATTCTTCAACATCCTAGGCTTGAGAAAATCAGTATCCTATTCTCTAGGTATCCTGGAGAAAGCTTGGTATGTGTGCAATGTGGTATGCCATTGGTAGTGATCATAGTGATAAAGGTACTTGTATAGTAGGAGTGATAAAAAACCTGGAGACCAGACAAATGAGTTGTCTACTATAATGTTGAGTATTAAGAAAATCCCGTCTAGTATGATCATACCATCCCACTGTTCTGATTGAATACAGGCCCTTTATGATCATGAGCAATTGAAGGCTGGAACATGCTTAGCACATACACATTACATTTCCTCTGCATGTACTGTACTGCAGTGCTGAAGGTTTGCACTTCAGTGCTTTCAATTTTAATTCATTTGAATAGTGACTCAGGGTTTAATTTTACTTAAGGGGGGTCAAATGCCTAGTGAAAGAGGGGCAACTACAAACCAGTACATGTATGTGGAACTCTATGATAATCTCATTACGAAAGCTAGCTAATTCCTGGGGGGGGGCAGAAGTCCCCCCTCGCCCCCCCTTGAAATAAACCCTGAGTGACTCTAAAAATTGATCTGTTTCCAAAAGAATCGTTCAAAAGAAAAAAAAACATTCTCTCTGAGGCAGCAGATGGTGGCTGCGCTAGCAGTTGTCGAGTTAGCAATGAATGATGGGACTGTGGGTCATGTGATCCAGCAAGCACCTATTCTACCAGAAATCATGATGGACAGACATAGTGCTCTTCTTAGCTGGCTTTTCCTGTGCACTTTACTTATTGCTTTCTAGACCAGTCCCAATACCGTGCTTGTTGTTCTCTTTAGCCTGGTGTAGCTGACCCTTTACCATATTTCCCTCCAAGTGAGAGGAAAGGGTCTAGACTCGGGGATTTTGCCTCATGAAAAAATTTGAGTAGGGGATCTCATTATCTTGTCAATATGTATGCAGAGGAAGCTATACCAGCGTATAGCGGGTATATTTTGAGGGGCAAAAATTTCGCGATTAGACTGTTTTGTCTTATTTCGCGGGGAAATCATTCGCGGTTCAGAACCCCGACGCGACCTGGCCATGTGTGCACACAGAGCGAGAGCAACAGTTTCCGAATGGCAAGTGTATCTTTCGTTGTAGAGGCTATGATTAGAGGTTATCATGTTTATAACGATATCTGGACTGCTGTAGTAGGAGAAGAGTTAATTGTGAAAGAGAGCCAGCTAACGCTAGTGATCCTTTTGCCGTGGCAGTGATATGTTCTACTGCCTCAGGCTCATCAGAAACAGTTGGCCATGTGCCCAGAAAAAATCTCCTCAATCTGCTCTATTTTTCTTTAGCAAGGTGAGTCCATCCATTGTAGAGTCACAGGAACTAGACGCTACTCTAGTGATTTGCCTCAAGGTGGGCTGAAAATACCTTGCTTAATAACATTCGAAGGGACATAATGAAAGTGAAGAAGCTATTAAAAGGTGTGGTATTTTCTGAGCTAAACAGGATAATGAAAAGGCTAGTGAAAGAAGGAAACTGGATGAAAACTCTCTTGATCTTGATGCCATTTTGAATGGAGATGAGCTCTCTTGACAAGACTACAGAAAGTATAGTGCGTAATTTGTTGAATGCAAGTGCTTCTGTGGAGTATCAGAGTGGTTGCTACGCAGAAGCAGGAAGGAAGCAAGGATTGTGGGCTCTTTGAAGCAAGGATTGTGGGCTCTTTGTAATAGCAGTGGCAACAGCAGCTGCTTACGGAGAAAAATTTTAGCAGGTTTATTGACACTTACATCTAATGGTTGCAACCTGTCTGTACAAGTTAGCAAGAATCACAACCATATTAACATGGTTCTCTTGAAGAAGTTGAAACACTTTTTCCGTACACTGACCCTTAAACATATCAAAGAGAACTAAAACAGGGTAATTAGCATCGAGCTTCAAATCTTCTCTTTTCTTCTTGATGTATGGTAAAAGTAACAATTTGATATAGTCCAACTGAACATTGTGTCCTCATTAGACCAGTGGTTGGCACTAAACGTTACATGCCAATCAGATGGGAACTTGAAAGTTGGCAAGCACTTCTTGGTTTTACCTTTATATATCAGCTGGATTGGAAGAAAATCACCAGTAATTGAGCCATAAAAGACAGCTGTTATTTGTCTTCTATCGTCTATCCCAACAATTTCTACACGTTTTGCTCCTTCCTTCTCCATAGTCCAACAAGATACATACAGTCACATAATTAATTCCAGTCTGGTCCCAGTTAAAAATCAACTCATCAGGAATTTCATTCAACTCCATAACCACTTTTTGCCTCGGCACCGAAGTGCCGAGGCGCAGTGCTGGAAGCGATTATGATCGGCGATGGTGGTACGTTTCACGCGCACGCGCAATGATGCACGATGATGCGTATCGAGCACGTGCATTAATTTAGCTCTGGCTAGCTAGACAAAGTACTAAGGACAAACAGACAGGCTCAGCTCAGGCTCGCAGTTACTACGCGATAACTCTAGTACTGATGATTCTTGGCCGTCTTTGCCAACAAATCAAGCCCATTATCACATGCAGAGAACTGACTAAAAGACAGCAGTGAACAAAAACAACAGAGATTGACAAGGTACACGAACTAGTGCTTCGTTTGAAGTGTCAAAGAGAGAGCCATGGTGAAGGAGAATCTCAGAACTAAGACTTTGAGGCTTCCAAACAATGAGAGAATCCAGTACACATACTTCAATCAAGCTATGCTGAGAATAACCATTAAACGACAGTTGAACAGCAAGAATAGTGTGTAAATACTAATCTTACTACAATAATTATAAGCCATGTTGCTCAGTGTGCTTTATTTGGAACTCTCCACAGAAAAAAAGCTGAGAGAAATATTTTGGCAACATTTTGTGGAAACATTTGACCCCACAACCCCCCACACTTTTCATTAATTATGCCCACGAGTGTTCAGCCAATCATCCTTGTAGGACTGGTTTCAAGCCGGTGATCCTCAGTGTATCTTTATCGTCTCTTATATACCACTGTCACGTCGTATTCACTATAAAGCATTTAAAATTAAAATTAAATAGAGGTTGCACTTAAGTGCCGAGGCATTCCTAGTCTTTTTAAAAGACTAACTTGTTAATTATATCAAATAAAAACTGTGACTTCACTTCAAAATCTTGCACACTAACTTTAGCTTTCGTGCTGGCCTTTCTTTAACCATTCCCATTCAATGCAAATACTTTTAGCCCAGTCTTTAGTCAATGATATATGACCACCATTGCATTCAAGCAAAGAACTGTCCTTCCTCTTTACAATGCCTTCTGCACAAGCAATCGTGATAGCCGTATTAACTACGGCTCCACTCTCATGAAAAGCTGTCAAATATTCTCTTACTTGCTTATCTAGCTCATCTCCAAGAAGAAGAGGACGGCCTTTCTTTTTCTCTGGGAGTTTATCTATGTTAATAATATCTTCGTCTTCTCGTTGTTGCTTCCTCAGTTCAGATGTGTACGCACATTTCCATGTTCGAACGCTGCTTTCTTTAAGATGAGGAAATTTATCGGCATAATAGCGAATAGTAGATGCTCTGCTGCCCTTCTTCCAATCTGAGCTTTCTGCTCTGCCGTCAAAAAGGTGTACGGTCCCCGCTTGTTGCTGCTGCTAACCTTGTTTAAGACCACTTTCACACTCTTATTGGCAGATGAAATCGCAGTAGATGGTACAGTTTAGACAAAGGTCCTTTGGGGTCTGGAAGATCATCTTCTTTCTTCTTAAAATAACGAAAAGGAGCCATTTTTAAGACGAAGTCGAAACTCAGTTCCAGCTGCACTCTTGTTGTTGTGCCACGTGATTCACGTGGTTAAATATTCGCGGATGGAAGAGAAATCGCGAAATCCGCGAACGGTATTCCCGGAAATTCTTTGATCTATTCTTTGTAATGGCTCTTAGCCTTGGGGGACTCAGTCATGATTATCTAACTAAGAATAGTAGATGACATAATATAACTATGTCATTTAGTTAATATTACTGAAATCCTCGCTCCCCCCCCCCCCCTAAATGAACCCCTGCTGGGACTCACTAGTGTACATGATCCACTTCAGTAGGAAAATGTAGTGGTTGTGCACAGTATATTCAAACCACAGGATTTTGGCAGTGTGATTAGGCATGGGAGCACTGGAAAGTACATGCATTGTGTCTCAAGTTCTTTTTGCTACTGGCTCCTCAGATACTTTTCGTAATAGATCAAAACCACTTCATTAACTACTAACTCCATTAACTACTAACTCTATGGCTAAAGGTTTTACATGGCAATAAGTAACAGTAATTTGGAGACCAATATCTCTCCAGCCAACAGTTTACAAGATCTTGAGAACATCAGCAGTCTCATTCATTGAGCATGAGGAGGAAGAGAAACAATGTCGTATGCATATTATTTGTTTCTCTATTACAGATGTATACCCAAAGATTAAACAAAGCAGCCTCAGGTGAGATTTCACATGTCTTCGATTCTTCGCCCATGATGTTGCGATGGGGAAGATATAGTTCTTCCTGGTAGATGAAGAGCCTTCTTTGTCTTCCTCCGAATGAGACAATCCAATTTGGATGCCCAGGAGCAGGAAGAATTGAGATGATACATCAGTTTTGAGGTGTATTGATTGCATCAATCTTTTGCCAGTGTATAAGTTTTGAGTTGAGAATTTTTTTTCTACTGTGTCTTCAATTTCTTGGGTCTACACTTCCTCTCCTCGGCCTTCTGATCTCCACCCCCAGATATTTATACGTATCCTCCCATCGGAGGGTGGGGATGGCCTGATTTTCAAAACGGAGGTAAGAAGGACTTCACATACTTTCCTCTTGAGCTGCTGTTGATGACCAATAAGCAGCCACATTTGCTACATTCATCCTCAAACCAGACCAGCCGTAGCAAGTTGGCTTGTCTTTGCTAAACATAGGTCATCACCATACACTAACTGCTTTACGGTGGCCCCCGTTGTCGAATTGGTAGTAGGTACCCTTCTCTCGCAGGATGGGGAGTAGGCCTTCCAGTGCAATGTTGAATAACAAGGGACTGAGTGGGCAACCTCACTCAGAGAGGGATATCTTCAGTGAATCCAAGTTTGGGAACTCCCCGAGTGAATTTCCCTGCAGAAAGTGATAAACTCCTAACCTCCCCATAGTAAATCGTGGGAGACTGACCCGAATGCATTCTTTAGTTCCAGCCATCTTTAGTTTCAGCCACATCCCTTGGCTTCTACCGCTCGCCTTCTCCTATGACTGGCCCTTGATGTATCGGGTGAGCATCTGTCCTCTCAATAAACTGAGACCACTCCCTATCTGGGAGGGGCCTCCCCAATAGCCAACCCAGGAAAGATGTCATAGCTCTTGCTCTTCTATCTCTCAACTTTCGACTGCATTGGTATGAAAGCTTCACTGTTTGCTCAGTGGCTGAATCTGTTCTTTGGGCAAAGCCCATATCTCTCCATGGCTAGGGAGAAAGAGTACAATAAATTATAGGAGTAATATAATATTATTATTAACTAATTAAGTATGAAGTGCATACTTGAAAAAATACATAGTTGAAAGTAATGATGAAGGTGATGGTGATGGACTTCTTCCTCTGCCTTCCCACCCCCCCCCCCCCCCCCCTCCCTCCCCTCCTGCCTTATCGACCCACAGCACACCAGTCTCAAGTTTTTGATCGCATCCAAGGTGCATGGATTGCAGTTCGCCTGTTTAGATCTTCCCTTGTAACTTTCGCTGACATACACGATATCATTAGTATCGATGGCAATACTCTGAGGTTCAACCGGTCCAGAAAATATCCTACGAAACTTCCCCTCAACTGAGAAAATTTGAATACAATTGTTACGACCGTCAGCAACATACACGTTTTCAGTGCTATCAAATGCAATACCACGTGGATTAGGTGCGTGGATTGCAGCTCACCTATTTGGATCTTCCCTCTGCCATGCTACGTACGTGAGTTTAAGTAACAGAGCTCTCACCCATTACTGTTCACAGTATCTATTGACTTGTCTCGAGTTTTTGATTGCATCCATGGTGCATGGATTGTAACTCACCTGTTTAGATTTTCCCTCTGCCATGTTACAAACAGAGCTCTCACACATTACTGTTCACAGTGTTAATTGACTTGTCTCGAGTTTTTGATTGCATCCATGGTGCATGGATTGTAACTCACCTGTTTCGATTTTCCCTCTGCCATTGTACATACGTGAGTTTAAGTAACAGAGCTCTCAGATTGCATCCATGGTGCATGGATTGCAACTCATCTGTTTGGATCTTCCCTCTGCCATGGTACGTGAGTTTAAGTAACAGAGCTCTCACGCATTACTGTTCACAGTGTTAATTGACTTGTCTCGAGTTTTTGGTTGCATCCATGGTGCATGGATTGTAACTCACCTGTTTAGATTTTCCCTCTGCCATGCTACGTACGTGAGTTTAAGTAACAGAGCTCTCACACGTTACTGTTCACAGTGTTAATTGACTTGTCTCGAGTTTTTGATTGCATCCATGGTGCATGGATTGCAACTCACCTGTTTGGATCTTCCCTCTGCCATGGTACGTATGTTTAAGTAACAGAGCTCTCGCGCATTACTGTTCACAGTATCTATTGACTTGTCTCAAGTTTTTGGTTGCATCCATGGTGCATGGATTGCAGCTCACCTGTTTAGATCTTCCCTCTGCCATGGTACATACGTGAGTTTAAGGGATTTAAGTTTTGAGTTGAGAATTTTTTTCTACTGTGTCTTCAATTTCTTGGGTCTACACTTCCTCTCCTTGGCCTTCTGATCTCCACCCCCTAGATAGTTATACGTGTCCTCCCATCGGAGGGTGGGGATGGCCTGATTTTCAAACGGAGGAGAGAAGG
The DNA here is from genome assembly GCA_963924555.1 of Crambe crambe. Classification (NCBI taxonomy): domain Eukaryota; kingdom Metazoa; phylum Porifera; class Demospongiae; order Poecilosclerida; family Crambeidae; genus Crambe; species Crambe crambe. The sequence continues at coordinate 5,709,645 of OZ004588.1, forward strand.
ACTCCACATACTTTCCTCTTGAGCTGCTTTTGATGACCAATAAGCAGCCACATTTGCTACATTCATCCTCAAACCAGACCAGCCGGAGAACTTTTTAGCAAGTTGGCTTGTCTTTGCTAAGCATAGGTCATCACCATATGCTAACTGCTTTACAGCGGCCCCATTGTCAAATTGGTAGTCAGTACCCTTCTCTCGCAAGATGGGGAGTAGGCCTTCCAGTGCAATGTTGAATAACGAGGGACTGAGTGGGCAACCTTGCTTAATGCCCACTCAGAGAAGGATATCTTCAGTGAACCCAGTTTGGGAACTCCCCGAGCGAATTTCCTTGCAGAAGGTGATAAACTCCTAACCTCCCCATCATGAACTATAGTAAATCGTGGGAGACTGACCCGAATGCATTCTTTAGTTCCAGCCACATATCACTTTTGGATTCTCTTGGCTTCTACCGCTCGCCTTCTCCTATTACTGGCCCTTGATGTATTGGGGGGTGGAATGAGAATGATCATAGGAAGGGGGTGGTGAGGACAGAGTGTTGTCTATGGTGGAGTCATCATCGTCTGTGGTCTGCTGTGCTTTTCTCGCTCTTCTTCTTCTTCTCCAGTGGTCCACTGTTTGCTCAGTGGCTGAATATGTTCTTTGGGCAGAGCCCGTATCTCTCCATGGCTAGGGAGAAAGAGGATAATAAATTATAGGAGTAATATATTAACTAAAGAAAGAAACAAGATAGAAGTATGAAGTTCATACTTGAAAAAATACATAAGTTGAAAATAATGATGGTGATGGACTTCATCCTCTGCCTTCCCACCCCCCTTCCCCACCCGCCTTACTCATTGGTCCCAAGTCGATGATGGGACCAGGTCCCATTGGTCCCAAGTCTATGTTGGGACTTGAGAGAAGCCACGCCCATTCCATACTAACCCTACATAGAGAGTGCTACCACACTCTCTGATATCATAGTTGCATGGCCACTCAATCTGATACACTCAATGAATTTCTATCACTTTCCTAAAAGAGCCTCCTTGCTTTTAGAAACACATAAGAATCGTATACATTGCAGAGGTAAAGGTGTTAAATTAAAGATTTTATTAGTGAATACAAATCAAATCTTTGAATGTGGTGTGACATAAATCAGAACAACCGAATACAGTTATTGAAATGATCACACACATACACAACTCCATCACTATCCACACATACACCATATGGAATAAAATGTCCTCGTTTCTTCTCAAATGATGTGATGAACTGACCCTTGGAGGTGAACACAGAAACACGATTTTTGTAACTTTCGCTGACATACACGATATCATTAGTATCGATGGCAATACTCTGAGGTTCAACCGGTCCAGAAAATATCCTACGAAACTTCCCCTCAACTGAGAAAACATGAATACAATTGTTACGACCGTCAGCAACATACACATTTCCAGTGCTATCAAATGCAATACCACGTGGATTAAGTGCGTGGATTGCAGCTCACCTGTTTGGATCTTCCCTCTGCCATGCTACGTACGTGAGTTTAAGTAACAGAGCTCTCACGCATTACTGTTCACAGTGTTAATTGACTTGTCTCGAGTTTTTGGTTGCATCCATGGTGCATGGATTGTAACTCACTTGTTTAGATTTTCCCTCTGCCATGCTACATATGTGAGTTTAAGTAACAGAGCTCTCATGCATTAGTATTCATTGACTTGTCTCGAGCATCCATGGTGCATGGATTATAACTCACCTGTTTGGATCTTCCCTCTGCCATGGTACGTACGTGAGTTTAAGTAACAGCTCTCACGCATTACTGTTCACAGTGTTAATTGACTTGTCTTGAGTTTTCGATTGCGTCCATGGTGCATGGATTGTAACTCACCTGTTTAGATTTTCCCTCTGCCATGCTACGTACGTGAGTTTAAGTAACAGAGCTCTCACGCATTACTGTTCACAGTGTTAATTGACTTGTCTCAAGTTTTTGGTTGCATCCATGGTGCATGGATTGTAACTCACCTGTTTAGATTTTCCCTCTGCCATGCTACGTACGTGAGTTTAAGTAACAGAGCTCTCACGCATTACTGTTCACAGTGTTAATTGACTTGTCTCGAGTTTTTGGTTGCATCCATGGTGCATGGATTGTAACTCACCTGTTTAGATTTTCCCTCTGCCATGCTACGTACGTGAGTTTAAGTAACAGAGCTCTCACGCATTACTGTTCACAGTGTTAATTGACTTGTCTCGAGTTTTTGCTTACATCCATGGTGCATGGATTGTAACTCACCTGTTTAGATTTTCCCTCTGCCATGCTACGTACGTGAGTTTAAGTAACAGAGCTCTCACGCATTACTGTTCACAGTGTTAATTGACTTGTCTCGAGTTTTTGGTTGCATCCATGGTGCATGGATTGTAACTCACCTGTTTAGATTTTCCCTCTGCCATATTATATATGTGAGTTTAAGTAACAGAGCTCTCACGTGTTACTGTTCACAGTGTTAATTGACTTGTCTCGGGTTTTTGGTTGCATCCATGGTGCATGGATTGTAACTCACCTGTTTAGATTTTCCCTCTGCCATGTTACGTACATGAGTTTAAGTAACAGAGCTCTCACACATTACTGTTCACAGTGCTAATTGACTTGTCTCGAGTTTTTGATTGCATCCATGGTGCATGGATTGTAACTCACCTGTTTCGATTTTCCCTCTGCCATATTACATATGTGAGTTTAAGTAACAGAGCTCTCACGCGTTACTGTTCACAGTGTTAATTGACTTGTCTCGAGTTTTTGATTGCATCCATGGTGCATGGATTGCAACTCATCTGTTTGGATCTTCCCTCTGCCATGGTATATGAGTTTAAGTAACAGAGCTCTCACGCATTACTGTTCACAGTGCTAATTGACTTGTCTCGAGTTTTTGAATGCATCCATGGTGCATGGATTGTAACTCACCTGTTTAGATTTTCCCTCATCCATTGTACGTACGTGAGTTTAAGTAACAGAGCTCTCACGCATTACTGCTCACAGTGCTAATTGACTTGTCTCGAGTTTTTGATTGCATCCATGGTGCATGGATTGTAACTCACCCGTTTAGATTTTCCCTCTGCCATATTACATATGTGAGTTTAAGTAACAGAGCTCTGACGTGTTACTGTTCACAGTGTTAATTGACTTGTCTCGAGTTTTTGGTTGCATCCATGGTGCATGGATTGTAACTCACCTGTTTAGATTTTCCCTCTGCCATGCTACGTACATGAGTTTAAGTAACAGAGCTCTCACGCATTACTGTTCACAGTGCTAATTGACTTGTCTCGAGTTTTTGATTGCATCCATGGTGCATGGATTGTAACTCACCTGTTTCGATTTTCCCTCTGCCATATTACATATGTGAGTTTAAGTAACAGAGCTCTCACGCGTTACTGTTCACAGTGTTAATTGACTTGTCTCGAGTTTTTGATTGCATCCATGGTGCATGGATTGCAACTCATCTGTTTGGATCTTCCCTCTGCCATGGTATATGAGTTTAAGTAACAGAGCTCTCACGCATTACTGTTCACAGTGCTAATTGACTTGTCTCGAGTTTTTGAATGCATCCATGGTGCATGGATTGTAACTCACCTGTTTCGATTTTCCCTCTGCCATATTACATATGTGAGTTTAAGTAACAGAGCTCTCACGCGTTACTGTTCACAGTGTTAATTGACTTGTCTCGAGTTTTTGAATGCATCCATGGTGCATGGATTGTAACTCACCTGTTTAGATTTTCCCTCATCCATTGTACGTACGTGAGTTTAAGTAACAGAGCTCTCACGCATTACTGCTCACAGTGCTAATTGACTTGTCTCGAGTTTTTGATTGTATCCATGGTGCATGGATTGTAACTCACCTGTTTAGATTTTCCCTCTGCCATGCTACGTACGTGAGTTTAAGTAACAGAGCTCTCACGCATTACTGTTCACAGTGTTAATTGACTTGTCTCGAGTTTTTGGTTGCATCCATGGTGCATGGATTGTAACTCACCTGTTTAGATTTTCCCTCTGCCATGCTACGTATGTGAGTTTAAGTAACAGAGCTCTCACGCATTACTGTTCACAGTGTTAATTGACTTGTCACGAGTTTTTGGTTGCATCCATGGTGCATGGATTGTAACTCACCTGTTTAGATTTTCCCTCTGCCATATTACATATGTGAGTTTAAGTAACAGAGCTCTCACGTGTTACTGTTCACAGTGTTAATTGACTTGTCTCGAGTTTTTGGTTGCATCCATGGTGCATGGATTGTAACTCACCTGTTTAGATTTTCCCTCTACCATGCTACGTACATGAGTTTAAGTAACAGAGCTCTCACGCATTACTGTTCACAGTGCTTATTGACTTGTCTCGAGTTTTTGATTGCATCCATGGTGCATGGATTGTAACTCACCTGTTTAGATTTTCCCTCTGCCATATTACATATGTGAGTTTAAGTAACAGAGCTCTCACGCGTTACTGTTCACAGTGTTAATTGACTTGTCTCGTGTTTTTGATTGCATCCATGGTGCATGGATTGCAACTCATCTGTTTGGATCTTCCCTCTGCCATGGTATATGAGTTTAAGTAACAGAGCTCTCACGCATTACTGTTCACAGTGCTAATTGACTTGTCTCGAGTTTTTGATTGCATCCATGGTGCATGGATTGTAACTCACCTGTTTAGATTTTCCCTCATCCATTGTACGTACGTGAGTTTAAGTAACAGAGCTCTCACGCATTACTGTTCACAGTGTTAATTGACTTGTCTCGAGTTTTTGGTTGCATCCATGGTGCATGGATTGTAACTCACCTGTTTAGATTTTCCCTCTGCCATGCTACGTATGTGAGTTTAAGTAACAGAGCTCTCACGCATTACTGTTTACAGTGTTAATTGACTTGTCACGAGTTTTTGGTTGCATCCATGGTGCATGGATTGTAACTCACCTGTTTAGATTTTCCCTCTGCCATGCTACGTACATGAGTTTAAGTAACAGAGCTCTCACGCATTACTGCTCACAGTGCTAATTGACTTGTCTCGAGTTTTTGATTGCATCCATGGTGCATGGATTGTAACTCACCTGTTTCGATTTTCCCTCTGCCATATTACATATGTGAGTTTAAGTAACAGAGCTCTCACGCATTACTGTTCACAGTGTTAATTGACTTGTCTCGAGTTTTTGGTTGCATCCATGGTGCATGGATTGTAACTCACCTGTTTAGATTTTCCCTCTGCCATGCTACGTACATGAGTTTAAGTAACAGAGCTCTCACGCATTACTGCTCACAGTGCTAATTGACTTGTCTCGAGTTTTTGATTGCATCCATGGTGCATGGATTGTAACTCACCTGTTTCGATTTTCCCTCTGCCATATTACATATGTGAGTTTAAGTAACAGAGCTCTCACGCGTTACTGTTCACAGTGTTAATTGACTTGTCTCGAGTTTTTGATTGCATCCATGGTGCATGGATTGCAACTCATCTGTTTGGATCTTCCCTCTGCCATGGTACATGAGTTTAAGTAACAGAGCTCTCACGCATTACTGTTCACAGTGCTAATTGACTTGTCTCGAGTTTTTGATTGCATCCATGGTGCATGGATTGTAACTCACCTGTTTAGATTTTCCCTCATCCATTGTACGTACGTGAGTTTAAGTAACAGAGCTCTCACGCATTACTGTTCACAGTATTGATTGACTTGTCTCGAGTTTTTGATTACATCCATGGTGCATGGATTGTAACTCACCTGTTTGGATTTTCCCTCTGCCATGTTACATATGTGAGTTTAAGTAACAGAGTTCTCACGCGTTACTGTTCACAGTATTCATTGACTTGTCTCGAGTTTTTGATTACATCCATGGTGCATGGATTGTAACTCACCTGTTTAGATTTTCCCTCTGCCATGCTACGTACGTGAGTTTAAGTAACAGAGCTCTCACGCATTACTGTTCACAGTGTTAATTGACTTGTCTCGAGTTTTTGCTTACATCCATGGTGCATGGATTGTAACTCACCTGTTTAGATTTTCCCTCTGCCATGCTACGTACGTGAGTTTAAGTAACAGAGCTCTCACGCATTACTGTTCACAGTGTTAATTGACTTGTCTCGAGTTTTTGGTTGCATCCATGGTGCATGGATTGTAACTCACCTGTTTAGATTTTCCCTCTGCCATATTACATATGTGAGTTTAAGTAACAGAGCTCTCACGTGTTACTGTTCACAGTGTTAATTGACTTGTCTCGGGTTTTTGGTTGCATCCATGGTGCATGGATTGTAACTCACCTGTTTAGATTTTCCCTCTGCCATGTTACGTACATGAGTTTAAGTAACAGAGCTCTCACACATTACTGTTCACAGTGCTAATTGACTTGTCTCGAGTTTTTGATTGCATCCATGGTGCATGGATTGTAACTCACCTGTTTCGATTTTCCCTCTGCCATATTACATATGTGAGTTTAAGTAACAGAGCTCTCACGCGTTACTGTTCACAGTGTTAATTGACTTGTCTCGAGTTTTTGATTGCATCCATGGTGCATGGATTGCAACTCATCTGTTTGGATCTTCCCTCTGCCATGGTATATGAGTTTAAGTAACAGAGCTCTCACGCATTACTGTTCACAGTGCTAATTGACTTGTCTCGAGTTTTTGAATGCATCCATGGTGCATGGATTGTAACTCACCTGTTTAGATTTTCCCTCATCCATTGTACGTACGTGAGTTTAAGTAACAGAGCTCTCACGCATTACTGCTCACAGTGCTAATTGACTTGTCTCGAGTTTTTGATTGCATCCATGGTGCATGGATTGTAACTCACCCGTTTAGATTTTCCCTCTGCCATATTACATATGTGAGTTTAAGTAACAGAGCTCTGACGTGTTACTGTTCACAGTGTTAATTGACTTGTCTCGAGTTTTTGGTTGCATCCATGGTGCATGGATTGTAACTCACCTGTTTAGATTTTCCCTCTGCCATGCTACGTACATGAGTTTAAGTAACAGAGCTCTCACGCATTACTGTTCACAGTGCTAATTGACTTGTCTCGAGTTTTTGATTGCATCCATGGTGCATGGATTGTAACTCACCTGTTTCGATTTTCCCTCTGCCATATTACATATGTGAGTTTAAGTAACAGAGCTCTCACGCGTTACTGTTCACAGTGTTAATTGACTTGTCTCGAGTTTTTGATTGCATCCATGGTGCATGGATTGCAACTCATCTGTTTGGATCTTCCCTCTGCCATGGTATATGAGTTTAAGTAACAGAGCTCTCACGCATTACTGTTCACAGTGCTAATTGACTTGTCTCGAGTTTTTGAATGCATCCATGGTGCATGGATTGTAACTCACCTGTTTCGATTTTCCCTCTGCCATATTACATATGTGAGTTTAAGTAACAGAGCTCTCACGCGTTACTGTTCACAGTGTTAATTGACTTGTCTCGAGTTTTTGAATGCATCCATGGTGCATGGATTGTAACTCACCTGTTTAGATTTTCCCTCTGCCATGCTACGTACGTGAGTTTAAGTAACAGAGCTCTCACGCATTACTGTTCACAGTGTTAATTGACTTGTCTCGAGTTTTTGGTTGCATCCATGGTGCATGGATTGTAACTCACCTGTTTAGATTTTCCCTCTGCCATGCTACGTATGTGAGTTTAAGTAACAGAGCTCTCACGCATTACTGTTCACAGTGTTAATTGACTTGTCACGAGTTTTTGGTTGCATCCATGGTGCATGGATTGTAACTCACCTGTTTAGATTTTCCCTCTGCCATATTACATATGTGAGTTTAAGTAACAGAGCTCTCACGTGTTACTGTTCACAGTGTTAATTGACTTGTCTCGAGTTTTTGGTTGCATCCATGGTGCATGGATTGTAACTCACCTGTTTAGATTTTCCCTCTACCATGCTACGTACATGAGTTTAAGTAACAGAGCTCTCACGCATTACTGTTCACAGTGCTAATTGACTTGTCTCGAGTTTTTGATTGCATCCATGGTGCATGGATTGTAACTCACCTGTTTAGATTTTCCCTCTGCCATATTACATATGTGAGTTTAAGTAACAGAGCTCTCACGCGTTACTGTTCACAGTGTTAATTGACTTGTCTCGTGTTTTTGATTGCATCCATGGTGCATGGATTGCAACTCATCTGTTTGGATCTTCCCTCTGCCATGGTATATGAGTTTAAGTAACAGAGCTCTCACGCATTACTGTTCACAGTGCTAATTGACTTGTCTCGAGTTTTTGATTGCATCCATGGTGCATGGATTGTAACTCACCTGTTTAGATTTTCCCTCATCCATTGTACGTACGTGAGTTTAAGTAACAGAGCTCTCACGCATTACTGTTCACAGTGTTAATTGACTTGTCTCGAGTTTTTGGTTGCATCCATGGTGCATGGATTGTAACTCACCTGTTTAGATTTTCCCTCTGCCATGCTACGTATGTGAGTTTAAGTAACAGAGCTCTCACGCATTACTGTTTACAGTGTTAATTGACTTGTCACGAGTTTTTGGTTGCATCCATGGTGCATGGATTGTAACTCACCTGTTTAGATTTTCCCTCTGCCATGCTACGTACATGAGTTTAAGTAACAGAGCTCTCACGCATTACTGCTCACAGTGCTAATTGACTTGTCTCGAGTTTTTGATTGCATCCATGGTGCATGGATTGTAACTCACCTGTTTCGATTTTCCCTCTGCCATATTACATATGTGAGTTTAAGTAACAGAGCTCTCACGCATTACTGTTCACAGTGTTAATTGACTTGTCTCGAGTTTTTGGTTGCATCCATGGTGCATGGATTGTAACTCACCTGTTTAGATTTTCCCTCTGCCATGCTACGTACATGAGTTTAAGTAACAGAGCTCTCACGCATTACTGCTCACAGTGCTAATTGACTTGTCTCGAGTTTTTGATTGCATCCATGGTGCATGGATTGTAACTCACCTGTTTCGATTTTCCCTCTGCCATATTACATATGTGAGTTTAAGTAACAGAGCTCTCACGCGTTACTGTTCACAGTGTTAATTGACTTGTCTCGAGTTTTTGATTGCATCCATGGTGCATGGATTGCAACTCATCTGTTTGGATCTTCCCTCTGCCATGGTACATGAGTTTAAGTAACAGAGCTCTCACGCATTACTGTTCACAGTGCTAATTGACTTGTCTCGAGTTTTTGATTGCATCCATGGTGCATGGATTGTAACTCACCTGTTTAGATTTTCCCTCATCCATTGTACGTACGTGAGTTTAAGTAACAGAGCTCTCACGCATTACTGTTCACAGTATTGATTGACTTGTCTCGAGTTTTTGATTACATCCATGGTGCATGGATTGTAACTCACCTGTTTGGATTTTCCCTCTGCCATGTTACATATGTGAGTTTAAGTAACAGAGTTCTCACGCGTTACTGTTCACAGTATTCATTGACTTGTCTCGAGTTTTTGATTACATCCATGGTGCATGGATTGTAACTCACCTGTTTGGATCTTCCCTCTGCCATGGTACGTATGTGAGTTTGAGTAACAGCTCTCACGCATTACTGTTCACAGTGTTAATTGACTTGTCTCGAGTTTTCGATTGCATCCATGGTGCATGGATTGTAACTCACCTGTTATCTTCCCTCTGCCATGCTACATATGTGAGTTTAAGTAACAGAGCTCTCATGCATTACTGTTCACAGTGTTAATTGACTTGTCTCAAGTTTTTGATTGCATCCATGGTGCATGGATTGTAGCTCACCTGTTTGGATCTTCCCTCTGCCATGGTACGTACGCGAGTTTAAGTAACAGAGCTCTCACGCATTACTGTTCACAGTGTTAATTCACTTGTCTTGAGTTTTCGATTGCATCCATGGTGCATGGATTGTAGCTCACCTGTTTGGATCTTCCCTCTGCCATGGTACATATTTGAATTTAAGTAACAGAGCCCCCTAGCCCTTTTAACTGAGCTTCCGTCAAGGAAACACTCCCTTTCCTCCTTCAAAAATTTTCGAAGAGCCATCACAATCGCAAAACAGCTAGAGCTGGCTATTAATCAAGTAGTCTTGATCTTGAGTGCGCAGCTCATTGCTCACTGCACGTGCGAGATACACTCGAGCCCCACCCCTGGGTACAGGCCCCCATAGCTATAGATATTTGCAAACATTATTGGCAGTTCCAAGACAGACTGCCAAACCGTCAAATTTAATACACCGCCAAATTTAATTCGTACACAGTATGTACTTCCTTCCAATGTATGAATCTCACTCAACTTGGAGTCCCAAAAATCTCCCTGGAAGTGTGCTAAGAGGTTAGTACTGCACTAGAACTGTCACCAGCCTAGACTGCAGGAATTCAAGCAGTACGCATGCGTAGTAGTCTGTTTGCGGATGGCGCCTGACGACTGATTTTTGCAATATTGAACCGCTGTTAGTAACGAAAGAGCAACAGTGAATGTGGCGTGCAAGCGCATCATTTCCATAAGGGTCATTATTCTAGTCACTTGGGTCCAGTATCCTACACATCTAATTTTATTTCATTTTTTATTTTATTTGTATTTTTTTTTTTTTTTTTTTTTTTTTTTTTTTACTTTAGAAAATTTCAAGGAGGTATTGAGTGCCACTACTATCCACAAAACTGTTCCGTTTGACTTCAACTCTTCCTTCGTCAAGCAGTATTTTGGGCAGGACAGGACGGCGTGTCTCGACTACTTTGAGTTCTCCCAATTGTTGCAGGTACATACGTACACACTCTGTGGGCTAATGAGCAGGGGTTTACCCTGTGTAATGATCAGCTGGGCTTGTCACTTTCACACAGTTTGTGACTTAATGATCAGGGATTTACCCTGTATGCTTAATTGGCTGGGCTCCCATCCTGTTTGTGGCCTGCTAATGATTAGGGATTTACCCTATGTACTAAAAGGAATAGACCTAGTTGTTACAGGTATGTGCAATTTATGGTTTGGATTTGCTGGGCCTGCCCTGATTAGTTGTTGCAGTTGTTGAAGTCCAGCAATCGGATTGGTCAGAGCTGAGTATTCTCAATCCCATAGCTACGTATGTAGCCATCCCTTGGGGCGTGGGTATCTATCCTTTGGGGCGTGGGTATAAAGGTTCAATCTTGAAAATTAGCCATGTCAGGTTCAATCTTGAAAATTAGCCATGTAATGTAGCCATCCCTTGGGGTGTGGATATCTATCCCTTGGGGCGTGGGTATAAAGGTTCAATCTTGAAAATTAGCCATGTAATGTAGCCATCCCTTGGGGTGTGGGTATCTATCCCTTGGGGCGTGGGTATAAAGGTTCAATCTTGAAAATTAGCCATGTAATGTAGCCATCCCTTGGGGTGTGGGTATCTATCCCTTGGGGCGTGGGTATAAAGGTTCAATCTTGAAAATAAGCCATGTAGTGTAGCCATCCCTTGGGGCGTGGGCATCCATCCCTTAAGGCATGGGTATAAAGGTTCAATCAGGGTTGGTGGTTTTGAAAGTTTGCATGCATGCTTTGTATACTGTAGATTTCAGGATGGTTGTCCATAAGGAATGAGAAATAGGTAGTGGCTTAGAAACTTGATCCTTTCATGTCCTATACAATCCATGCAGTTGTGTAAACCATAGGACAAAATGTATCCACCTATTCCCCAAACTTTCCTGACAACCAACCTGCAATGGACAGTAAACCCCTACATAGACTGAAAATAAGCCTCTCAGTATGCATCCCTTAAGGCATGGGTATAAAGGTTCAATCTTGAAAATAAGCCATGTAATGTAGCCATCCCTTGGGGCGTGGGTATCTATCCCTTGGGGCGTGGGTATAAAGGTTCAATCTTGAAAATTAGCCATGTAGTGTAGCCATCCCTTGGGGCGTGGGTATCCATCCCTTAAGGCATGGGTATAAAGGTTCAATCAGGGTTGGTGGTTTTGAAAGTTTGCATGCATGCTTTGTATAAACCCCTACATAGACTGAAAATAAGCCTCTCAGTATAATACAATCTCGTGTACTGTAGAATGATACACTTCACTGAGAAATGATTATATTCCCATATGAATTTTGATACAGTCATGGTTGTTGTTTTCAATCCAAGTTTTCATTATCAATATATAATTTTTACTCTATAATTACCATGAAAAGGTCTGATTCAGTTGAAATGAAGTGAATGGTGTACAACCTTTACTTACACTTGCTGGTTACTCAAAATCTCCCTAAAAACCAAATCTCCATTTCGCTTTCACACCCACACCTTCAATTGGGAAATTAGAATAAGAATCAGTTCATGGTATAATTGCTTTCTTACTTGTAATACTTACTGGTGATGAACTTTGAACAAACTAGAAGTTGAAGATGTACCCAGTGAATTCAAACAGAGTAACCTAGTATGTAGTATATGCACAAGGTGTGCACATGATATACACATGGTGTGCACATGGTATGCACATGGTGTGCACATGATATACACATGGTGTGCACATGGTATGCACATGGTGTGCACATGATATACACATGGTATGCACATGGTGTGCACATGATATACACATGGTGTACACATAATAGCATTATAACCTTTCCCAGGCTGCTTGAAATGAGGTATCCTGGACATGATAATGTTTCATTGGAATTTATGACTTAATAGGGAAATCGAAAATGTCTTGAGTTATTACTTTTGTACTCAGCCCATACTCATCTTTAATTTAGAGCTTACCTACTGAGCATGCTCGGCAAGCATTCGTCTCCAGGGATATGAAGCGTTCTGGAAGTATACCAGCTATGGAGTTTGTTTCACTCATGAAAGACATTCGTGGATTCAAGATGTCCAGTTATGTTCAGGAGAACTTACTCTCTGTAAGTGAGGTTTCTTTCTGTCATCACCAATACCAGATTTGATAAATTGTAGCATAGTATGCATATGACAAATCAGTACTTTTAGTTTTGACATCCCTTTCCTACTTTCAAGGTTGCTGGAGGTTCTGTGGGGAGAACAGTCAGCTACCCTTATTTTAAGGCCTTCAACCAGTTGCTGGGCAACCTGGATATCTTGAAGAAGGTGATAGAAGGTGCTATCTCAGAGAATAATGTGGAAAAAGTCACACAAGGTACATGAAGTTGAATGATAGACTTTATTCCTACTATACATTTTGAGGCACATGCCCCTCCCTCCTCCCCCTATGCACCTATGTGTGTTTAGAATCGAGTACTTCACTTTGATTTTTGATCTCTCTAGCCCAGCTGCTGAAGGAGTCACAGAAGTACGCACAGGTTACTCCATTACAGGTCTCCCTCATCTTCAACCTGTGCAGTATGGAGAATCACTCTTCGGGTACCATCTCATTAGAGGATTACTCCCGTCTCCTTCCTGATCCTTCCTCCTCCTCCTCTCTCCTGTCCAGAATCCCCCAACCACCTGTACAGACACAACCTTCCCAACCTCAAGAACAGCAAGAGGTACAGTATTATTATTAACAGGGTTCTCCCCAGGATTCATTGAAGGCGTAGGGGTAAGGCCGTGAAGGAGAGGGGCCCAATAATCATGAGATGGCTCCTAGTGTAGTCTGAAAGAGAAGCCAGTCACCAGTAATGGCATAAGGGGAAGAACTGAAGGCATAGTGGCAAGACATAAGGCCGTGAAGGAGAGGGGCCCAATAATCATGAGATGGCTCCTAGTGTAGTCTGAAAGAGAAGCCAGTCACCAGTAATGGCATAGGGGGGAAGAACTGGGCATAGTCTTAAGATCCAGGGGAAAACCCTGAGTAAGTACATAGACATAGAAGCAGGGCTCATAAATACCTTGAAGACGTACTAAGTTGTTGACAGGTACTAAAATTTAGCAGTTAGGGGTGCATACAGCCGTGTGTGATGCTTCTTGCTAAAGTCAATATCAGGTATGCAATTAGCCTCGGACCCAGCCTCTTTTTTCCTTTTAGGGGGATGGGGAAAAAGAGAGTCTAGTATCCACTGTTTGCGCATGCGCCAATATTTGAATAATCAGTAAACGCACATGCGATGACAAGTTTTTGGAGAGGCAACCAGCATCATCATAGAGGGTAGAATATCCTTCCCATCGTGGACTGTTTTGACAGCTCTGCGTTGTTCCTTCTTTGGAATAATGAGAAACGAAAAGCAGCAGCAAAACTATCGCTAGCAATGTGAAACTGTGCCCATTACTTATGACGATCATGTAGCGGAAATATCAGAGTGAATATCATGATACCCAAGATTTCTGCAAAAAATTGGCGCATGCACAAACAGTGAATACCAGGCTCTCTTTTTTCCCGGCCCCCCAAAAAGGAAAAAGGAGGCTGGGTTTGAGGCTAGTGTGCAATGAACTATAGTGCCCACAGTGGCCTTAAAATGATGATCCTTACCTCTCTCTTATAGCCAGAAACTGTGTCTGGCTATTACTTCAAGTTACCAGGCTCCCTTCCCTAGAGTTGGTAAAGGGTCAGCATGTGGGATAGTAAGTAGGTAAAGGGTCAGCATGTGGGTTAGTAAGTAGGTAAAGGGTCACCATGTAGGATAGTAAGTAGGTAAAGGGTCACCATGTGGGATAGTAAAAGGGTCAGCATGTCATAATAGTTCTGTTACTGTGTATAATGAGTCGTCTTTTTCCCTTTAGGTCTCTACTTCACGGTCAACTCTTTTCCAAGCACTAGAACCAATCTACAGGTTTTCCCTCGGGGCAGTGGCAGGAGGTATATATGTACATGTAGTTACCCAAAGCTGCAACAGGCGGGGGGTGGTCAACCCTTCCTCGCCCTCACAAAATAATAATGCCTCAGCAGGGACTATTGTAACAGCCCGAACTGCAAATATGCAGGCAAAACTGCACAGGTAGTCCATCACATAACAGGACATTTTCATCAACACTAATTTAATAGGCGAAGTAGACTTTGTGTTTGACTTGCTTTTTGTACTTGTAGCCACTGGAGCAACGGCAGTGTACCCCATCGACCTGGTCAAGACACGCCTCCAGAACCAGAGAGGGGGATTGGCCGGAGAGATCATGTATAAGAACAGCTTGGACTGTTTCTGGAAAGTCTTGAGAGGAGAAGGAATTGTGGGTCTTTATAGAGGTGAGGAGCTACAGTGAGAGAGGTCTTGGAGGAGGGGGATATGAAAAGGGAGGAGAGAAGGGAGTGTCACATTTGTGGGGGGAGGTAGAAAGAGAGTGAGTGAAAAGTGAGTAAGGAATCATCTTCTCCTCCTCAGGTTTGCTCCCTCAACTAGTGGGTGTGTCTCCTGAGAAGGCCATCAAACTGACAGCGAACTTTACAATGAGAGACCTACTGAGGTCAAAGGATGGCTCATTGGCCCTGTGGAAGGAGTGCATAGCTGGAGGCTGTGTAAGTTTCAGTTCTAGGAATATATATAATTATATGAGCTTCCAATTTCCATTTAGAGATTTTGTCAGCTTAATTGGGATGAGCCCACACTAGGAAGTTAGCTGGAGGATATTTCTATGGTTTATATTAACGTACGTATGCCCGTTCTATTCCATTGCATAATGACCTTGGGTGAACTGAGCATGCGTGTCGCCCCACAATACTTGTATCCCTAAATAGACTTTAGACTACAGTGTACTATACTGTGTAATTCAAGTATGAATTATCTAAACAGGGTGGCCTGCCCTACATTTAGTATACTGGGGAAAATACTGGATTCCTACTTGGATTCTAAGGGGAATATAGCCCATTCAGTGTCGGGTAGTACTGACTTTCATATGTGTGTTAAGTGACCCAATTGAATGTATGTTTTGTGTGTGCAGGGTGGGATGTGTCAAGTGATGTTCACCAACCCCTTAGAGATCGTCAAGATCCGTCTCCAAGTGTCGGGGGAGATGGCACAGACTGCAAAGCTGGGAGCTGTCCAAGTGGTCAAGGACCTTGGTTTCTTGGGACTCTATAAGGTACATTATGTGTAACTGTGCGAGAGGTACATACTGAATTGTATAGCGAGTAATTTTTGAGGACCAAAATTTTCACGAATTTCATCAAAAAAAAATCTATCATTTGCATGCTCACATTAAAGCATCGTCAATTTTGGGTGGGTATTATTTAGAGTATCAGTTGAAGCGGAGTTTAATTATTCATAAAGCGAATAGTCGAGGTATCAAGTGACCACATAGACTTTTTATATGTGACACAGTAACATTCATTCTGGCCACACCTACTAGGGTGCATCTGCGTGTTTCCTTCGAGATATCCCCTTCTCAGCGATCTATTTCCCTCTCTACGCTCATTTGAAGACAGCTTTTACCAATGACCAAGGCAAAGTTAGCACGGCAGGTCTATTTTGGGCTGGTCTTATAGCAGGTCAGTATGTAATTAGGACAGATTTGAGTGTGATTTAGGTATCAGGTCGTCCTATAATGAGATGACTTCCCTATTAAAAGCCACTCCGCCATTCTTAGTCCTTCCAGTCCTTCCCTATTATTTCACTGCCTCATACTTTTAAAAAGACTAGGAATGCCTCAGCACGACTTCAGTGCAATTAAACTTTCTAAATAATGCACACTGAGCAACATGGCTTATTGTAGTAAGGTTGGTATTTACACAGCTAGTATTCTTGCTGTTCAATGCTTTCAAATTGCTGTTTTGAATGATTCTTACGCATAGCTTGATTGAAGTATGTGTACTGGATTCTTTCATTAGATTCTCCTTCAACATGGCTCTCTCTTTGGCACGTCAAACGATCACCTAGTTCATCTGTTGTTTTTGTTCATTGCTATCTTTTAGTCAGTTCTCTGCATGGGCTTGATTTGTTGGCAAAGACAGCCAAGAAGCTCTCTTCATGGTGTAGCATTACTGCGTAGTGACTGCGAGCCTGAGCCTGTCTGTTGGTCTTTAGTAGAGCTTAAAGTTGTGTTTGCTTAGCTAGCTAGTAGCTAGATAATGCACGTGCTCGATACGCATCACCGCGCATCATTGCGTGCGCTATTAATACATACCATCGATCAATTCAATGTACCCTCTTCCTGCTCCAATTCCAATTCTTGCTTCTCCTTCCAGGTGTTCCAGCTGCTGGTCTTCTGACACCTGCAGATGTAATCAAGACACGCCTCCAGGTGAAGCCACGCAAGGGACAACAGACATACAACGGCATTGTGGACTGCTTCAGGAAGATCCTGAAGGCTGAGGGAGCAAGAGCTTTCTGGAAGGGTGCACCAGGTACGTACAGGTCTGAGAGTCTTCCCTTTACTGGAATTTTTCACTGAACATTCCTGACATGACCTGGACTGCAAGTTTTCCCTTACCAGGTGTATTATCCTATAATCTTCCCTTTACCAGGTGTATTATCCTGACCTGGACTTATAATCTTCCGGATGGATTTCCTTTGCTACCAGAGACCCTTACTAGAGTTTTACCTTTATCGGGTCTGAACTATGTTGAGTCTACCCTTTACCAGGTCTGGACTTGTTGATAACCCTTTACCAGTCCTAGCTGAGCTGCATGTGAACATTGGTGACCCTTTACCGGTCTATTTTAGGCCTGGTACAGACTCTACCCTTTACCATACACGTACATAGCAGTATACAGCTGCATCAAGGTGTTCACTTCCATACCTATCCACATTCCATAGCTCGTATATTCAGATCTTCTCCTCAATTCGGAGTGACTCTTGCAGCTTTTGAAGTTCTACACAAGATTTTCCCTGTGAACTTCAAAACAACGTAAGGAAACAAAATGTCCTCATCAGAGAAATGAGAGGGATCCATAATATTAATTAATAGCAGGGGGTTCTATAGTACTATGTATATAGTGGTTCCCATGGTATTCATTAATAGAGGGGTTCCATGATGCTAATCAATAGCTCTAGGGGTTCCATGGTACTATTTAATAGAGGTATTAGTAGCTCTGGGCTACTACATGAATATGCTCAGTGTTTGGGTAGTCCAAACTACTTTTGAGGTACCGTATTTCCACGATCAGATTCTGCAGCTACTAATTATTTCATTCCGCCAGAGAGTGAGGGTACAATTCGAGAGAGGCCACTAAACAGGAGTGGCGACTATTACTATTAGATTGTTGTAGAGCTAGTTCCTAATCATCCTCTTTTTTGGTCTTAGCAGCTTCATGAGTCTCTTGATGGCTTTTGGCTTTCCAGAAAGCAGGGAACTTGACCAACTCTAATGGACTTGTACACATGATGGCCACGAACAGAACAACAACGCTATCCACCATATCTATACCGCTATCTATCTAATGCTAACAACAAAATGGCCATGAACAACACGAGCTTGACGAAATTTAGCAGGCCACATGTTTGCACACATGATACAGGAGGCTCTTATCCAAGTGTGGCTACTATACCATTTAGCATAAAATTATGGGAGGCTACTATTCAAGAGAGGCTACTAAACGGGGGCGGCATCTGATCGCGGAAATACAGTATATGTGACCCGGTACAGGAAAATCGGGCATAACGTGGCACTAAAAATTTTTTTGATTTGTTGATATCCGTTATCTATGGCCCTTTGGCTCTCCATCGCGCAAATATCAAAGCTTCAGGTCCTTTGATGCCCGAGGAACAGCTCTTAGAAAACTCCAGGTAGCGTCCATTAGCGTTTTAATTTTTTAGAGAAAAAGCTGAATAAGCAACGTGAACATCATTTCCGGCCACGCCCGTAGACTATCAAATTGAAGTGGGCGGAGCCTCGAACTAGAGTTAGAGAGAAGCTAGTTTCTCGCAGCCTAGAAGAGAGTAACAAAGTACCGAAGGTAGCGTAGAAAGCTTAGTTAGTTCATATTTCCAAGCGTATAAGCTGTAAAGCCTACCTTAGTTCTGGTGATTTTCAGCTGCTGGATTTTCCGTGCACGAAGGTTTCATGGCTGACTAGCTAACTTTAGCGCTTCATTTGAAGCCTTTCTACTTTAGTCTAAGTTCCAAAACTTGGTCAGAAGTTTGTTCAAGGATTATACTTTTGATCTGTACAGAAAAATATTTTTTGTTGAATAAAATATAAATGGCATCTACGTAGAAAATTGTTCTGCCGTGTTATGCCCGATTTTCCTGTACTGGGTCACATATAGTTAGCTAGTACATATAAAGTATGCTATTTTAGTTCATAGGTAGGTTAATAGCTATAGGTATATAAAATTCCTTTCCCCCCTCAGCACACCTCCAGTGTCAAGTACAATTGTACCCACCACGCCCAAAGACTCTACCCCCTTTCATCTACCGGATCACATAGGGGGCTATAGACTTTCCCGAGACACCTTTGCTGCGGTAGAGAGCAGGTACGGTCTTGTTTTCACATCTCTTTCGAGAAATAAGTGACAATGTGTTTTAATTTCTGATATGGAATTTATGTAGTAGTATTAATATAATTACGGCACGTTTCAGTGTCACCATTATTGTTGATTATAGCACACAATGGATTATTTATCTATTATTATTATTATTATTATTTTTTTTTTTTTTTTTGATTGTTCATTAGTGCATTTATTTTTTAGCTTCAGATGCATTAATAATACAATTTTCTTATCACTTGTGTTGAAATAATAATATACAGGTATAGTTTGTTGTTTTTTGTTTGTTTGTTTCATGATATTTAGCATAGTGAACCTCCAAATAATGGACATACTCCTTTTGTACTTTGTAGGGAAGTTGCCTTCTTTTGGAGGTTGTTGTCCATTGTCCTTTAGTCCTCTTTCAGAGGTCCTTTATCAGAAGCTTCAACTGTATCTCATATCATGCATGTCATTTTAAGTGTTGGTATGGTTCTCTTAGCAATAAACCCTAACTTTCTACATATGTTTCAAACTCGCTTCTCTTACTCAAGACAATTGTCATAATTATGTTACAGACTCACTTCTCTTACCCAAGACAATGTCTTCTTGTGGTGTTCTTGCTGATATAGCTAGATACATTTCCAGCACTGATTTTTTGGTTTACTACAATATCTTATTTCAAACATTATTCAGAACTTCTCCCACGTCTTAGATAACCCAAGTGTCATCACACACTCACATGAAGTATTGGATATTGATTGGAAGTTCAACGTATGAGGTGATGCACCTCTAGAACTCATAGGATCTTGAAGCTCAAGATCCTATAATTAATTCTAGAGCCACACTATAGCATAGCGTGGTACTAATAACTCCTATGTAAGGTGGTCAACATTATTAATTATTAACAATTCATAATGAAGGGGCTACATACTGTAAACAGGACTGTGATTACTATGACTACAGTTGTGTATTAGCTAGCATAGTTTAGTAGATATAAAAGCTGGGGGTTACTTCTTAATATGCACTGTTTGGCCTAAGCATCTAACTAACTTGCTAAATCAGCAGTTGACTATGCTATGTAAATATTTATGAGGTTCACCAATACAGCTTCGTTTGTATCATCAGGATCACTGCCACAGATTCGCAGTTCAATATCATCAGTAGTAGCCTGAGGGAGTGTTGTACAGAACCATGGAGGGTTGTTGAATTGGCAGCAGGTGCTAGTAGGACCACACCCTTCCCCGTCCCACAACAAATTATCAGTGTAAGTTACACCGGGAGTGGCAGGCCCAGCACTTCCAGAATCACAGAAATAATAGAAGGTACTTGATATGGCCAGTTCTGATTGCTGTTAGTGCAAGAACATGTAAATTGTGAATTAGCAGCTTGGTTTAATGCTGATATAAATGTCCAAATGTGTTTTCGTGATCCTGCAGCACCATGTGTGAGGGAGATACCATCAATATATGCACCTTCCAAGCTAGGATTTCCAACAATTGATGAAAAAAAAGCATCTGTTGTACCTTTCTGATACGCAATAACTTGTCCACACACATGCGAGTAGTTACGACCATTGGATGGGAAGAAGGCTGAATTACAACCACTGGATCGTCGACCACAAGCTCTCACAGGTGAGGTTACAAGTCTCTAATTAGTGGGACAGTCTTGACTGGGATCAGTTGTATTAAGGTAGGCAATTTTAGTCCACCTTCCAGGTCTACTACATGAGCATCTTCTCCGATTTGCAAGCTTGGGGTTCACGACATTTTGTATTTTATTTTCGATTTCTTGTAGCATAGCATTGGTGTGTACATTGATAGCCTCTGCAGAAGGACAGGCTCCAGGTATTGCACTACTGATAACAACTGGTGTGATTTTGACTGGCAAGTTATGCTGCATACTACATTTATAAAGACTGAATAAAATCACAAGATGGGAAAGTATGGCAATCCGTTCAAGACAATATTATCAAAGAAATATATGGGCATATGATCCTATATTTGTATGCATGTAGCTACATTTTATATATGCTCAAAATTTCAACATATATATGTTCCTCAAAAGACAAGAAATATATATGGGCAAAATTTCAACATACTCAACAGACAAGAAATATAATGGGCAAAATTTATATTATTACTCAAAAGAATATAATATTATGGGCAAATTTCAATATATATTCATTACTCAAAAATATATATATGTATGATAATTATTTGTCAACCGGGAGGTCAAAGTTCAAACTTGTCCAGTAAGCCACATGCAAGTTCTCTAATCCGTAATCACTCCGCACTCGAGAAGGGAACCCATACTGATGTCCACCACAAAGAAAACACTCTAGCACTGTTTCAGCTGAATTGTTATCTGAGCAGTTAATGTAGGTAATGAGCTGTGAGTAGCCATCAATTCCTAACAACACAACAGACAAAGATCAGTCTTATTGACTGACCACTATAAACTAACAACAGGCACTGTAAGAGTGTACTAAGTTGTACACCAATCCCTATTACTAACTTAAAGGTAATGTTTATTGACAGGTACAAGTCTACTATAATATATATTATACTTTTGGATTTTTTAGCAACCTTAGCAGTGAAAATTTTCATATCTCTAGGCTCAGTCCTCTCCACTCAAGTATATAGCTATTCTTGAGCTGTAATCACATTCTTATATCAATTTGAACTTTGAACTAACTAAATAAGTACCCTCTAATAAAGTGACCTTAAGGTAATTCTACAATCCAAATCTCCATAACCTGCCGTCTCACTACCCACTACTCCCACTGTTCTATATTACATTATATACCTCCATGTATGACTAATTTCCACCTAATCAGTTTGTGCAGCCCATCGATATGCCTTCATTAAAATATCGACCAATTATTCATAATACCTATTAATTAGATTTGCATACCATAAACTGTTGGGCGTAGGAACAGAATATCGTCTCCGGTATGTAGTTATTCTGCGTCAGATTATTTGGCTTAAAGGATCGACTCTGTGTAGAGAATCTGCTACCCTTCTACACTGGACAATAATTCCCCTCGCTTGAAGTCCACCTCGGATCATAGACAACCCTGAATTCACGGACTCCTGTGACAGAAAAAATGCATTAAAAATATTCCCCTTGGTTTCATAGAATCTTACCTGTACTAGTGAGCGTACAACAGTGTCTAGGTCATCGTCAGATATGTCGCTATAGTGACGCCCAGTCTGAAGTCCTAACTCAGTCCTCCTTCGGAATAAAGTTCTCTCTGATACTCCAAACATTGCAGCCATAGAAGTATAGTTGAAACCCAAGTCTAGTAGTGTTGTGATCTGCTGTTCAGATATCACTACTGAGGGCCTTCCAGGTCTACCATCTCCTACTACTGGGCAGGCAATAGTCAATGACATCCATGGATTACAATACAAATCCTCCAATTCCATTGTTCGATCAGAAAACAAAGTTGCAAAATGTTGCAGTATTGAAGAGAGGGCAATATAATCCTGCAGGTTTCTTGCAGCCTGCTGGGAAGAACTGTGTAACTCCTCTAAACGACCTGCAATGTAATCAATTACATTCTTATTGAGCTAGCTTTATGAGTGCCTCACCTGAAAGAACACGAAGCAGTTCTACAAACTCTTCGGCCCTGCGAGTCAATGACTCAGCCAAATTGATATCGGTAGTAGATCGGTACTGCTTTCAAGTGACGTACACAGGCTGGCACTGAGGCTATACACGTACACTGGCTTAACTCTGGATCCATTGCAATGTCTGAAGAAAGGTAAAAGGTCGACGCAGCACAGGCGCGCGTGCCGGCGCCGCCACGCGCGCCGCGCCGGGGGAAGGTAACCTTTAACCTGATTAAACTTTGACCCCACTTGAAAAATATATAATTATGTTGAAATTAGATCATGCAATGTCGAATGTAAATTGAACTTTTGATCATATATAATCATGAAGTTACATGCACACAAATAATTATAGGATCATATGCCCATGGATTTTTGTCTTTTGAGTGCTATGTTGAAATTTTGCCACAATTTGAGTAATATTATTATATATGTTGAAATTTTGCCCATATATATTTCTTGTCTTTTGAGGAACATATATATGTTGAAATTTTGAGCATATATAAAATGTAGTTACATGCACACAAATATAGGATCATATGCCCATATATTTCTTTGATAATATTGTCTTGAACGGATTTAGGAAAGCATCATTTCTTAATAGCTCTCAGTGAATTCTTCTAGTAGTCTAAGATGAAATCCAAAATAACTAGCTAGTTATAGCTTGCTTGAAAATTTTATGAAACAGTTGGAACACTTTCTTGGAATTGCAGAGTAATAGGAAATACATCAAAGGGAAGCCAGTATAATTATAGTGGCTATGAAGTGCCTAATTTTATTATAATCATGTCTAATTGGTTTAGTGATAGTTCATTCTATATAACAACAGTTTCCTGGAATAAATTAATGATCAAAGATTGGACACCATGTAGCTATTATCTCAGGAACGACAGTATGGAGAACCAAGTTTAAACTACCACAATGGAGTACAAACCTTCCTTGTTCTGTCACCAAAAAATTGTTTTTGTACCTCTTATTATTTCAAAGCAATAGCTAGAAAATATAGCTTCACTCAAACCCATCCAGATCTGGACAAAAAAGTTCTATTTGTGGACACCCACAAAAAAGACTTCTCTCTCAATTAATTTTTCCCGAAGTGGTACAGTGCTCTGGAAGACTGGAACACCCTTGAAGATGTAGCTAACAGTTTACAATGACCTGGAATGAAATAATATTATTGGAAGTGATTTTGTGAAAAAATTATGATGATTGTTTGTGTGTGTGTGTGTGTGTGTGTGTGTGTGTGTGTGTGTGTGTGTGTGTGTGTGTGTGTGTGTGTGTGTGTGTGTGTGTGTGTGTGTGTGTGTGTGTGTGTGTGTGTGTGTGTGTGTGTGTGTGTGTGTGTGTGTGTGTGTGTGTGTGTGTGTGTGTGTGTGTGTGTGTGTGTGTGTGTGTGTGTGTGAGGATGGGAGTGTAGGAAGATGCAGAGGTACATGATGGCATACTGCATGTATAGGCACTGACATGTAGAGATGATTGTGGGTAGGAATAATACTGTTTCTTTATTGTAGCTACATATTTTTACTTGGAAGATTTGGTTCCTTCCAGGAATACAACTTGGTTTATGTAATTTCCACTTAAACAGTCTCCATTCAAGAATTTCGTCCAAGTCATCTTGCTCTTCATCCCACAGTTGGGGTGGAAAGTAAATTTATCACTTCTGGTGGTCGTACAAATGTATGGGTGGTAGTGACACCCAATATTGATGATACTTCCTATTATAGAACACATTATGTAATAATGTAGAGTCTCGTTATGAACACTTCAAATTCCTAGTAGCTAGCTCACCTTACACTTTCCCTTCCAAGAAAATGCCCAGTTACTCCAAACTTAAAGCCAAAATAATTACAATCATTTGCAAGTGCCTGCATTACTTAATTCATACCCCTCAGAAGCATCCTGCCATCACCTGCATTGACTATGGCCAACTTAACATCTGTAACCAGAATAGTGAACAAGCTAGCAACTTCAAGAGTATCAAAACAACAATGCATATCTGCTATTTAAAGATGAAAATATTCAGTTGTTTCACCCAGCTCTCAATATAGCTAGCTACGTACATGTCATGTCCACTGCAAACTGAAACAAATCCTGGCAACTCTTTTTCTGACTTCGACATAATAATAGCCAGCTTCATAAGTGGCATGCTGACGGATATAATATTTCTGAAGCCGAACATGCATGCACATTGCACGAGGAGGACAAATGGCTGCTCCATCTTAGTTAGGTATGTAGGATGTAAGTAGCTAGCTACTTATATAAAAATAAGCTAGTATTTTTCAAGAGAAACTTGAAAGGAAATACAGTGTATTTTTTGCCAGTATATGAGGGCACGGCATAGCTAACTACTTCAATGACATTCAGTATGAATAGGAAACATGGAAACATGCTGTGCCCTTTGCAAGCAGCCCATTAGCTAGCTATTAGCCATAGTCATATAGGCAGTTGTACATGTAGCCGAAGAATTGAGCTATCTTAAGTGTTTATTGTTCATTTGCAGCAGTACGAAAAATTGGAGATGGCTCTGAAACCTGTAGGAAACTCGATAAGGAATACACAAGCAGCTTTAGCCATGCATGCATGTGAAGTACATGTTATCTTTTATTATGTGCAAAAGTTCATGAACAATAATATTGGTTTGTAGCTAGACCTAGCTACCATAACTACTTTATAGTCATTCCATGAGAAATGATTCCGTACAATTTTTAGTTATTAGCTAATAGAGGAAAGAATGCACCAGGTAATTTGATCCTAGACCAGAAGCAGTAGCTATCAGTCAGCTTGCTCACTGAATTATCGTATTGATAAATAATTATTATTTTCATGGAGCTATTGTATCAAAAAAAAAAAAAAAAAAAAAAAAAAGAAGCTGTTCTTTGTTACACTAAATGAAAGTACCTTGACCCATAGTTTCAAATTCCTTGAGAGCTTGCATTGCCCTCTGTAGATAAACTTGGTGATTACCCTGACATTTTATCTTTTCGACAAACTCAACAGCAGCTGCTTCTTGAGTCAGGTAATCCAGTGGGGTGGTAGGGGAATAGTCATCAGCAACATAATATTCAAGGATATTTTGTGACAACAAAGAGCGGCTCCACTCGGTAATGTATTTGGCACCCATTTTCACACCTTCAGATCCATCACTAATGCAAAGAGCCAACTGCTTCTGAACAAGAAAGCCCTTAGAACTTTCTGCCTGAATAAACATATGTAAGAGCTTTGAATGGTGCTTGCTAATCGGTGAACACTTTGGTTTAAAAGTGAACGTAGATTGATCCGATAATGGGTTGAGTCCAAAAACCTTTCCACTTGCCGTGACAATAAACATGGCAGTAGCAATGTCATTCCCATGCAGTGCAAACAGATTTTGGCATTCTTTACTGCAAAATTTAGAAGCTGTTTCATTTTCTTTCGTCACCATTGTGTATTCAGGAACTGATAGTTGTAAGCAATTCCTACAGCGGATGGAACAGTACCAGCAACCAGCTTCACAGGGCACATCAGTAGAAAAAATATCTCTGTATAAGAAAAGATGGAAGAAGTTAGTCTATGCAATTTTGAAGAAAGAAAAAAAAACACTGAAATATGAACTTTTCAATAGAATTAGATCATTAATTTTAGCTTAGCTAGCTATTAGCTATGCAATGATGCATGTATGAAGTTGAATCTCACCTTGATTTTATGGCATAGAGCAAAGATTTGATGCTATAATAGCCTTTGTTACGGAGAAGTGTTTTTAATAACTTAGGTGCTGTTAACTTCATTGCTATCTCCATGTCAATATCTGGATTTATGACAAAGAACTTCTCTTTGTTGCCCATTACTAACTCAGTTCCGTGAAGATCTTCAGTGGAAATAAAAAAGGCAAAGTTCTTTTGTGAACCTGCTTTAAAGGTATGCCACAGAACATATGGTTTTTCAAGACTGAAGTTATCAGTTTGCCCAACTGCTATGAAGAGAGTTATGCTTTGAGCATTCTGTTGGAACGTCTGGTGGAGAAGAATTCTATGGCCTTCGGGTAAAACTACATCATCAGAGAGCTGCTTGGACCGTATGTGAAATAAATTGGGCAGCAAATTCACCACTTTTGGCTCACCATCCTCTGGAGTTTTACTAGGTTCTGAAGTCATTAGTGCTAGCTCTTGCAACATTCCACTTACAATCCCATAAGAGTCAGCAATGTTAGCTTCAGGTAAGATTTTATCTTGCTTTTCAATTGACAGGCATGGTTTGTTCAGGTGTTCATACCATGACTGTTCAAATTCTTTTGCCATGAATTCAAAAGCAGCCCAAACTCCAATAGGAAGAATTTTTCTTCTGTTTTCTTCCACAGGTACAAGATATCGACCACCTTCAGGATTTATGAGATAATCATTAGGAATACTTACAGATGCACATGGGCTGAATTTGACAAGAAAATTTATCATACCAATGTGAACAATAAGAAAATGAGCCTTAACCGATGTCTTGGGAATTAATTTGCCAGTTTCTAAATCAAAACAAGCTGTGTTGAGATTACAGGTACTTGTTAATACTTGATTCATGAAACCAAATCTGAGATCTTCTTCTGTGGCACGTAAAGGACTCATAAGTAGGTATATTTCTGGCTTTATTTCAATGTCAGGCAAAGATTTTGGATTTAATAAACAAGAACGACAATACTTGAATAATTGGTAACATTCATCAGAATTAACATAGGCATCAAAGTCCCAGTTGAAAGCACGAAAAATAATCCCGATACTAAACATGTAGAGTTGATACCCATACTCCAAAATTTGCTCAGGATGAGATTTGTCACGACTGTCTTTATCATACAGTTTATCAAAAAAGTGGGTGATGAACCAATTTTCTCCATGCTTGCTTAAACTGTCCTCACATTTCTGACACAGCATGTACACACTACTTTCTTTGGCAGATGCAGGCTGCTCTCTGGAAGACTGACGCCCCAACCCAGGGAGCAAGTTATCGAATATCTTCTTGTTCTTTGGAAGGGGAACAGCACTAGCAAAGCGATCCAGAATAGCTTTAGGGTAGATATGACTGGCTATTAGCTTTTCTTTCTTTCCAGTAGACTTGGCTGCTCCTTTATCAGATAGCTTCATTCTTGTTGCTAGATTTTCACGACAAAGATAGCAGCGATGGCATTCGTACAGCTTGTTAATCTCACAAATACAATCCATCATGGCAAAATCAAGCATTCTCGAACCCTCTTCATCCAATTGATTGTGGTCAAGCAAGTCACCAAGAAGAAGAATTATTTCCTTGAGTTTAGAGAAACAAGCATCATGTGCAGTAAAAAAATGCTGTGGTGCCATTGTGCTTGTGTTGTTGAGAAGACACAACTTTTCTTTCCTATAGAGCTGAAAAAGAGCTTTCCCCTTGACAAGATTCAGCTTCATATTGCTGTCTCCATTGGTGGCAGCTATCTGTCTTTCAACCTCATCGACACACTTTTGGTATTGCTTGTACTTGTAACAGCCTTCGATGTAAACGAGAGCCAGCTCTACACATTAGGGGTAGTATAGCTGTAAATCTGGTCTATTCCTAATCACATTCCCTTATGTACACGAAATTTACGAAATTAAATAGGCCTAAAAACTAGTTTTTAAAATCTATATTGCAATAGAAAATTGCAAACACTTCATTATCATTAAAGGAAGTATATAACATTCAAAAGGCCAGCAAGCAAATGCTGCTGACATTCTTAGTACAGTTTTTGCTGTTCTCAGCACAATTTGTAACGAGATATCTTATATTGTATTCACATACCTAAATCCAAATTCTCCTTTCTCATAGAAATTTGAAGACATTTTCCAATAAGTTTGACATTTGGTTCAGCTGACTGGCAGAGGCGATCTACTTCTTGGTTTAAAGAAGGATTATCAAAAGCAATCTGCCTAAATGAATTGTCGGAACATAACCCCCAAAGAAGTTGGCATGTCAAGGGTATAATAGTTCCTGATCCCTTCTGAAGGAGAGAAACACATGGCTGAAGCAATTCTGAATCTAAAAGTAAGTCATAGTTGTCTGTAGACAAATGAATGAGATTCAAAATATTAAGGAGGATCTCATCAGCTGAAAACACATTGCCATGACACTCTGCAGTGAGCGTTGCTGTTAAGCTAGAAGACTTTAGCAGATGTATGACAGATTTCATGTGTTCACGAGCACAAATCGGCATCAACTTTGTTAAATCTGATTCTGATAGGTAAGGCACCAAGAATCCAAGCAAGAACATGCAGTAAAGTTTAATAGCTGGATTAGATGATTTCATCCAATGTTGCAATAGGCCAGCCCAAACAATTTTGTTTCGATAGACTCTGAAGAGCTCTTCCCGTGCACAGTTGTAGATGATTCCGATATTCATGGTAACAAGGAAGCTAACAAACTGAAAAGGAGGAGGAAGAAGTATGGATTAATTCAAACATACATAAGGAAGGTAATATAAAGTTAGCAAGTACAGTGGAACCTCCGAATAGAGGACACTTGGGGGAAAAGACCTTTGTCCTTATCTCGGAGGTTGTCCTTATCTTGAAGGTTTTACAAACAAAGTATTGTTTCCATCCAAAAAATGAATTGTTTAGAAAAGTAGTCATAAATGAGTGCTTTCCTGAAAACTCAGTGAAGGAGGTGGATTTAGCAGGCTCTAAGGCTATATAATGTCCAAATGTTCATCTGCCTCTGCTACTGGACAGCTCAAGACTTAGCTAGTATGTCATTATAATAATAATTTCATTTGTGCGCTCATTTAGTAAGTAATCTGTGAGTGTGGCTTGTGGGTGTGGCCTAATGTCCACTTTTCAGAGGCAATTTTATATTGATTCTGATTGTTTTGGACATCGAGCAGTGTCCACTGTCCGGAGTTTGGAGGTAGTCCGTTTCTCGGAGGTTTTGAATACACTAGTTCTATGGTAAATTCAATCGGTGCTTTGATGGTTGTCCGTTTTATGGAGGGAGAGGTTTCACTGTACTTGGAAATGTTAATTCTTGGATAAGTGAATGGATATGAGAATCATAATGCTACCTGCAAATAATATTGTTCAGAAATAGCATTTGTTCACATTGGTAGCCAGAAGTAAAGATGCAACCTCATTTTGGGATACTTGTGTTACATGTACTTTTTTTTAACAAAAGAAAATAATCATGATCTACACCTTACCTTACTCTGAGTTGCTCCACCAAGTTTATTTAGCATGTCAATGCAATCAAAAATGAGTCCTTCAGCAAGAAATGCCGTGCGAAAATGCTGACTTTTATCAGTCCAACAAATCAGGCAGTGAAGAATAGGTCCTAGACAGGCAACCAAATCGCTATTGGCATCACTTTGGCCAGTGGTAAGGCCTAAAACATACAGTGCAATCATAATAGGGTAGTTTCCTAGTTCATCACAGCTAGATTGCATTCCTGGAAGGGGTGTGGCTTACTTTAAGTCAACATGTAATGCCCTTTTCTCAGCCTTTTATCATTCTTAGTATGGGTGGGTAACATAATCAGGGGTTATAATATACACAAGGAGACAACCGATGAGGTAAGCTGAGATCCTGATGTACAGTTGATTTAGTAAAACTTGCAACAGAGTTCTGGACTTTTGTAGCAGTGGTTAACCGAACTCTGACTACATCAATGAAATGTGGTAACCATGTAATAACATTGTAGTAGGATGCTAAAAAAATCTGTTGCAAGTCTCATCAAATCAACTGTACCATAAGGTTTGAAAACCAAGTAGATGTTTATACTAGGTCCTGCATGTCATGTGCATGCAAATAAGTACATCAAGAGTGAAATACAGTGAACACTCCTCTAATCAGGCCCCCTGAAATGAGGCCACCCCTCTAATCAGGACACTTCTGCTGGCCCCAAAGGTGGCCGGATTAGAGGGAGTCCAATGTACTGATTACCATTTCACTTTGGATGGGCATTATTTTAGACTACTGAACTAATCACTTAAGATTTCCCATCACCTGTACCATAATTTCATGTTAATGTTAAATTAATACAACTAGCTTGTAATAAGCTCTAATACTAAGGTACCGGGATTTGTAATTTTCACTAATAATAATACCAGCTAAAAATACGTAATGATTTTGACCACGCCCACACGTTATCTCGCTAGCTAGCTAACTAGAGATTTCTTCATCGCTAGAGGAGCCGAGTTCTTCCAAAATAATTATTTGGAGTGATATCTTCAAACTTTCCATCTACTGACTCCTGGGCTTATTGATGGATCTACTGTACTCTCCCTGCTAACCCCTTTGAAGAAATCATGGCAACCTGTAACTAACTTTTACTTCTGACCTCTGAACTCATAACATTCACATCATTATTATAATCATGCCAATATTATATTATATGCTTGTGCCCCTCCTTTCCTAGTCATCTCCATTTCTGTATCCACCATGATCAGAATCAGATTGTACATTGTGATGCTAAACAATGCCAGACTCGCCAAAATTAGTACCCTAAATTTTAACTGAAAGCAAAAATCGCTAAAATTAGTCTATGTTAATAATAGTTACCTTAAGGTACACATTTTCATTGTACAGGAACAAGTATACAAAAATATTTTTAACAAGGAAATAAAGCAAATTATCGTAGTAACCAGTAGCCACATACTGTAATGGCTAAACATTTATGGGAACTCTACATAATAGTTAGACACCAAGACCAGGGATCTACGGTATTTAGAAACCTGAGGGGTCATGGCATCCTAAGCGCGCTACTAGGGGCCCGAGGGTTTCTAAATACCATAGATCCTGTTGGTCGAGGTGTCTAACTAATTTAGAACATAGCCATAGCAACCTACTGTTTCCAAGCAGCACTCTCTATCGTCTATAGAGAGCAAGGGCACTAAGCTTATGCCCTGAGTGCAAAGGGCACTAAATCACTTGATGAGGGCACTAAGTGATTTAGTGCCCTTGCAACTGACCAATCAGATTGTTCTATTCAGCAGAGCTATGTTCTAAAAGCTACTGTGCAAGGAACTAGCTATAGCAAAGGAGAAATAGAAACTAATTGATACTTGACAGCTTTCAAAGAGAAGGCTGTCTACGTATGTAGAAAGTGTTTCATGAACTTTTTAGCAGGCTAGAGGAATGCAATTAAGTGGACATTGATACTGAAATCTGATTGGCGGTTGTTGCATGACACAAATAGAGTCACACCAGACCCTTTCCCTTCCCTCCCTATAGTCTCGCCCCACCGATGCAAGGAAGGAGAGGGTCTGGTGATGCTGGTTGAACTTTTCTGGCAAACAATTAATTAGTTTTGGATTTTGCATAGACCAATCAGCTGTATCAATATGACGTATGCACAGCTCACATGATATGACATAATGAACTAGCTAGCTAGGCACCATTTCACCGCAAGTAATGGCTGACAGTACATACTGCACTGAAAGTAAACAAGAAGAGCAGCTAAGATTAGAAAGCTGTGAATCAGCTTGGATATGGAGTCAGGAGAAAGTAACGTCTCTACCCACTCCTTGAATAACGTGGGAGCTGGCATCACTGCAAATCCTCCTCCTTTTGGACAGAATATATTGCATCTC
This sequence comes from Crambe crambe, assembly GCA_963924555.1. Taxonomy (NCBI): domain Eukaryota; kingdom Metazoa; phylum Porifera; class Demospongiae; order Poecilosclerida; family Crambeidae; genus Crambe; species Crambe crambe. The sequence continues at coordinate 5,741,997 of OZ004588.1, forward strand.
TCCATACGTTTGCACGAACCAGCTACAGTTGCATGAACTGTCTAGCATAAACTAGCTACGGTACCAGTACATCTAGCCTGGATGAATTGCACTGCACACACGCACGTACGAATTCACGAATCGATCAAGTCACATGAAAACACAGGAAATAGAATTTGAATACTGTATCTGGTTCGCCAGAAAAGTTCAACCAGCATCACCAGACCCTCTCCTTCCTTGCGTTGGTGGGGGTGTGGCTTGCGAGACTATTCCCTCCCCACCAGAAAAGAAAGGTAAAGGGTCGGCCTGCCAGAGTAGATGTTACTTGTGCATGCAATGGCACATAGTGACCACACACCTTTTCTTACCTTTAAAAATACAAGTAGCAAATGAAAAAAGAGATCCAATAGATTTTGGATTAATAGCAATATAATCAGCTAACTCCAGCTGTCGATCATTGCCAATTATTTCTCTCAGATTCTTCAGAATATCTGTCTCTGCTTTGCTGTTAGAAGCTCCATTCTGCCTGCCACCATCAGAAAGCCAATTTTCAATCTGTTTGACCAAATCCGACAGTTGCTCCATAGCCAATATTTTAATAATACACGGTATGATACAGTCGAATCGCCAATGCACCGAAAGTCCATTGCCGTTAATTTTAGATATCCGGAAAATTACTGCAAACTCAGCATAAATAATTATGGCAGGCTTTATTGCAAAAGTCATAGTTAGTAAACGTGCATTGAAAGATATTCAAGCATATGGAAGGTTTATTCAAGAAGGTAATGATGCATGCTTATGAAGTAGCTAGTTATAGCATCATTAAACTTTCTGAGGCTGAGAGTGCACCTAGTCCAAGTGTACAGGCTGAAAGTACCAGTGGAGAAAGTGGTCAAATTTCATTTCTCCACGAATTAGGAATTTGATTTTTTAGTGCTCATTCCTGCCTGCAAATTTTGAAAATTTTCTTGTGATGCTACTTCCAATAATGTTATTTCATTGCAAGACCCCAAGAAGATATTTCCCCCCATGGAAAGAGTACTACAACATTTGAGCCTAGATTCATGTGATATATTTCTACAGACTCAACTATTTGGTGAACAGCTGACGTATGCTAACACAGTATGGCAGCAAAGAAGTCAGAAATTGTGTTTGATCTTTGCATGCACACACTTTGGAACAAGTTTGATTTTTGATATAAGATAATATAATTATACCATGAACATCTATTAAAATTTCATATGAAAAGTTTTCAGAAGTCATGATATATGCATAGCCATAACAGGGCTGGAGGAAGGAAAGTTAGAGTGATTATCCGTGCGGGAAAATTTTTCAAAAGCCATTCCCACTTTTAATTAGAAATACCGGGATGTGGCATGTAAACAGCCTGGCTTCTTCAATTTCAGGGGTTCCTTTGAACCCCCTCAAATTTGTCTAGTCTTTGATGATCCTTTCCGAATCTTGCCTGAAAAAGTGGTCAGGCTATGGCCTGACTGGCCTGACCGTTTCCTGTGTGGAACCATAGACTATAGAGGTTCCAGAATGGACTGGAAATGATTAATTACATCCGCCTTGCGGTGTTCCGTATATTTATGGTAATACTTACCGGATATTGTATTCTGGGCCGGCTGTTTCCATCAATTAATTAACTGTCTAGTGAATTTCTACAACCAAATATGTACCCAAAATGGATAAAAACAATACCATGCAACACTGCCAACTTTATATGAACTGCTTATATTACAGTATGAGCTGGATTGGTTAAACTTGGTCCTAGAAAATTACACAAAGCAGGTATACTATTTGACAAAGAAAGGTGTAGTAGTTAGTAACAATGTAGTAGAAAGTTGATATGTATCTTTTAAAACAATTTACTAACATGTACTTCAAGTCCTCAACCACATCAACTATGGATGATAGAACTACTTCAGGAGATAAAATTACACAAAGTATTTATATGCAATTTTAACTGCTAGAGCATATGACAATAATCCCAAGGTCTTGGCATCCCTGGCAGAGTTCAGCCTCTTCATAGCCACTTACAAGCTTGTACAATTAACCACTAAAGTGATCTTTCCTGTTCATGGAGATACAGCTGCAGCGCAATAGGCGCAACACGGATATCACACGAATAGGCGTTTCCAGTCCATGTTGGAACCTATATAGTCTAGGGTACTTGTAAAAGCTGGACTCTGGACGGTGGAATGGACCGTGGACTGGACCGTGGACTGGATCATGGACCATGCCAAATCTCTTACGCATGCGCGTAGGCTCTAGCAGCTAGCTGTATATACTGCCTCGTGTGTGACTGTCATGCATGGAAGGTGAGGGCCCAACGTCAGCGATTGTGATCTCTTCCAAGTAAAAGGTGCGTTTCGCTATTTTTGATCTCTTGTATCAACCACAGCTAGCTTAGGTTGGGGAGAGAGCTGAATAACCTGTATGACATTGGGACCTACATTTGTACATAAAAAATATGAACTCATGAAGAACACTTCTTTGTTCATGTAGATCTTACTGTGCGACTGATTCCAGTTCAGATGAAGATGTGGTTTCTCCATCGATCCTATGCTTGGCAAAGAAAAGAAAGAAAAGAAAAGGTATGTAAAATCTGCAATATCAATGATTCAGGGATATTTTGTTTTTATTACTGTAGATTGAAATTTGAAGAGGGTTTTTCTAGCAGTGATAGTGAGAGTGGAAGTAGTACTGTTGCTGAATTGGAATATTATGATGGAGACAAAGAACTTCCGATTTTTGATAAAATGGGCAGTGGGTATCCTGTTCATTTGCTTATCAAAACACTTCTATCTAAAGATCTGGATCTTTCTCGTGTGTGTAAAGTGCAGCCATTAGGGATTGTAAAAAATACTATCTTTCTCATTGCTATTGACTCAGTTGGCTTTGGTGATCTTAAAGCAGATGATTAGGTTCTTGGAAGTCTACCGGTACAAAACGAACCTACTTTCGTTATACTACATCTAATTCTTTAGTATATGCCACTGCTGGAGCTGATCGTAGCAATTATTTTTTGCTAATTCGAAGGTATTATGTCCACAAAACTTATGAGCGTTTTCATCGCATCATTTGTGATATACAAGGCAAGTTCTATGATTATAGGTTAATACACAGGGTTCTCCCCAGGCATCTTAAGGCATAATGGGCCCCTATGCCTTCAGTTCTTCCCCCTATGCCTTATATCTTGCCACTATGCCTTCAGTTCTTTCCCCTATACCTTCTGTCTTGCCACTATGCCTTCAGCTATACCTTATATCTTGCCACTGTGCCTTACTGGTGGCTGGCTTTTATACCTGGAGCCATCTCAGAACACTCTTCATGATAATTATATGGTGGTCTTGCCAGTCTTGCCCCTATGCCTTTAATAAATCCTGGGGAGAACCCTGATACACAACCTTGATACTTATATAATGTACTATGCTTCAATCTGGCCAGTATGTGACAGTCCAAGCAAACTAATTGATTTCTAGAGGGGACTGTCACTTTAATAAAATTGCTAAGGAGTCCCTCGGTCAACATAAAAATCAATGTGTACGACCAATTTTTTGTACCCTTCCTTTCCCTATTACCATGATTTACACATGAGGAGGGTGTAATAATAGTATTCCATAATACTGAAGGATGCAATAACTATTTATTCTATGGCTATCTAAAATGAGACAACTTTTGGCAGATCAAAGTTGCTTGATGGGAATTTTTAATTTTTAATTTGTTACAGGACAATCATTCTGCTATAGAATGATACAAATATCAAAATTTGTCCAGGCAAACAATTTCTGCCCACTTATCTTGAGCTCATATTTCAGAGCCTGTAGTGATGTCATCCTAGATACACCATATTTTTATTATGGCTATCTGCATTACATCAAAAAGGTGACTGCATTTTATCTAAGTGACCCTGCATTTTATCTAAGTGACCCGTGTACAAGAAACTAACCACTTGTTTGCTAGCTGTTCAGCAGATGCTTTCCCCCCTAAAGTTGCTAGATACAGTAACTAATGTAAAAAAAAAAAAAAATGCACTGTGCTGACCGGTGATTTGTTTTTCTACTAAGCTATGATCTAATAATAATTTATTAATTCCTTTTTAGATACTACAAGGGTTCAAAATAAGTACTGTATGTTACAGTATTATTTTGATGGACCTGAGATGGAAATAAAAATCAAGCCTCATGGGAATTCTAAATCTGATGTTCCATTCTTTCGCATTTCTGAATCTGCACAGAAATTCCACAAGGAGCTGTCTATAATGAATAAGCCCAAAGAAGTCATTTTTCTTGCTACACAGAAAGAAGGTGGTGAGGTAGAGGCAAGAGGAATGTCATCCTTACCTCGAAATCGACAGCAAATCTCCAATTTTCGAAGGGACTCCTTCAACAAATGCATGCAATATTTTGGCCTCTGCTTGTGTGTCAGTACACCAATCTGTGACTCCTCAACTTCCTACCATGTCATCTTCAAATCCACCCATAACAATTATTTGTACACCTCCACAATTGAGCACTTCCAGTATGCCAATACTACCTCCTAACATCAATCCATTTTATGTTAAATTTATTCAAGGAAATATTAGGATGTGTCAGGGGTGCAAGACCACTGTTCGGTTATCGGATTCATCTATTCCACCCCCTCCATTTGATTTAGTGGTGGCCAGGTCAGAGAGGCGTCAGTTTCGTGATAAGAATGGGACCTTAGTGACTCCATGCCAAGAACAAACTTGTCATTACCATTTACGTTTAGACTGCATAATAGCAGCAGAGCCAAATTTCATTACACATTCTCTAAGGATTCCACAAGATATACCATTGTTAACTGTCATTCACCGAGAATACTTGAGACTGATGTTTAAAGTAACTATTTCACAAGACATATTTTCACAAGCTCAGAATATTTGAAACTAACTAGTCATAGTTTTCAAGCTAGTTGTTATCCAAACCATGGTATATCTATGTCCAAACCATGTACCAGTGCATATTCAAAAATATATTATTATAATTATAAAAAATTACATACTAAAAATACAAAAAAAAATAATTTTTTTTAAAATCGATTTAGTCCACGGTCCAGTCCACGGTCCATTCCACAGTCCAGAGTCCAGCTTTTACAAGTTCCCTATAGTCTATGGTGGAACCAACACACCTGCGCCCATTACGTCACTTCGCGGTTGACCACGTACCGTACCACCGACCGGCGGCCACCTGTAGCTGTACTGTTGCGGGTGGTTATAAAACCAGGAAAGGGGAATTGGAAATGGAAACGAGGAAACGGAAGGAAATGGGGAAATGAGGAAACGGAAGATTTTTATAATTATTGCGTTGCGCCATTTTGTGCGTAGTCTATGTGTAGCTAGCTAGCTAGCTATGGCTGATCATGACCTCACTCTTGAAACTTCATCTAGTGATGATAGCTGTTGTGGACTGGCGAGTAGTGGACTGGCGAGTAGCAGTGACACTGATAACTCGGAGTGGTAAGCCTTGCTGCCTATGTTAGAACAGGAGTTGCTATTTGCCCAAGTTGTTTTATTTTGTATAATGTGTGTACTAAGGTGTTTGTTGCTTTCCCCAGGAATTATGGAGACAAACCAGCATTTTTCTGTTGAAGATCTAGCTCAAATTTTACTCACTAAATCAGTCATATCATCACAAATATGTGTTGAGCAACCCTGTTATGTGCAACGAAATGCTGCTTTTGTTGTTGATCTGCATAAATTGAAAGACCCACTTGATATTAAAGCGGATGAAAATGGTACTTGGATTCGTAAAGGATCGCCTGTTGCTTATGTTAGTATTCACAAAGATAAAGGAGTCACTTCTATATTTCGACGGCCAAAAATCGGAAAATATTCCCACCATTTTAAGATATCACGTACATATTATCGTCATTCGTGTTCTCCAGATTTTTTCCGTATCATTGCTATGGCTTATGGTAAGTATGCACATAGTAGATCAGTGGTTTGAATGCGTAGTAAATAGAAAATATGCGTAACTCCACCACAAGTATAAGATCACTGCACATAAATTTAGATCACTAATTGCAAGTTGGTTATCTTAATGTGCAGCAAAAATTTACTGCAATAAAAACTTGCATCTATTGAGGAAAAGCCACACATCTATTCAGGAACAGCCTCAGATTTTGCATCTTACATTGGATAACCAACTTGCAATTCACTGTACTGTCACATCACTGCACTGGAGAATAATTACAAAGTTGTTACCAGGCAACTACTAGATTCTTAGCAACCACTAACTTATTGCATCATTGTTACCTGGCAACTACTAGCTGATCATGCCGACTCCCACTTAGCTTGTAGATAACTCACTCTCATGATCTAACCTTAACCTGGTGTTCACTTCTAGATCACTGTGGAGCACTTCAGCAGTTATCATTTTGTGCAATATGGATTTGATAGGAAGGAACATCCAATATCTTTGAATCCTCACGGTAACTCCAAAAAGAAAAACAAAGCTTTTAGTCGTACAAAGGCAAGTACCCTCAAAATGATTAAGGAGTCTGTTGGTAAACATAAGGGGAGGCCTATTAAGATATTGAGAGAGATTGAAAATGAACATGGTGGTATAATGGAAGCTCACTCAAGCTGTGACGAAATAGGAGGCAGATCCAATGTGAAGAAGGAGAAGTCTCTGTTACCGTCTTCTGTACCAAGGACTGATACGCTTGCTTGTATTATGCAAATGTGCTTTCTACAACTGAAGCTTTTATTCGCTCAGTGGAAGCTGCACCTGAACCTATGTGTGTTCTTTCTACAGATCAACAGCTGTATAATATGGAACGATTCTGTACACAATCTCCATCATCTGTTTTACCTACTTTCAATTTGGGTGATTTTTATGTGACTCCAACTACTTTTCATAATTTACTTGTCAAAAATAGGCAAGGTTGTCACCCAATTATCAGTGGTCCTATATTGATATATCGTACAAAGGAATTCGAACCCTTTCATTATTTTGCTTCAACATTGGTTCGACTGAATCCAAATATTATGAATTTAAAGTCTTTTGGAACTGATGGTGAGTCACAGTTAATAAAAGCATTTCAGGTAGTGTTTCCTCATGCTGTCCATTTACGATGTTCTAATCATCTAAGGCAGAATGTCAAGGATAAATTGCATGCCCTAGCCATACCCCAAAATCTGTGGAAAGAGTTTCTTAGTGACATTTTTGGACAGCAAGTAGGTACACAATATGAGAAAGGGCTTGTCGATTCCGAGTCACCTGAAGTTTTCAAGAATGCACTTGCAAGATTGGAAAGCCGTTGGAATAATCTTGAGTCCAGTGTCTCTGAAAGAGACCCACAATTTCATTCATGGTTTGCTCAGTATAAAATGGATCTCATTGCTAACTCTGTTTTACCTCCAGTTAGAGAGAAAGCAGGTTATGTAAGTGGTAAGATAGGAGAAAAATTTACTACAAATGTCAGTGAATCATTGAACCATGTTATAAAACAAGAAGTGGAGTGGAAGGAGAGTAAACTTCCTATACTAGTTGAGCATTTGAAAGCTATCACAAACCAACATGAAGCTGAAATGGAGAAACCTGTAATAGGCCGTGGTGAGTGGAAGTTTATAGAACTTTATAAGCATTTTGAAGTGGATAACAGGATATGGTTTCCAAAAATGAGCCTGGAATGTAGGCAGAAGCACATGAAAAAGATAAAGTCATGGATGTTGGTGAGACCAGTAGTTCAGTGGAGAAAGGTAATAGTTCGTTTACCTTGAGTGTTTCACCACTAACTTTGCACCTAAATGGATTAAAAGGCATTTGGAAGAAAGCTGAAATGCTATTGGCAACCCCAGGGAATGTAATCAAAATTCCTTGGTCGGATAACCCAAGAAGTCACTTGATCAAGAGTTTATCTTCAGAGCACCCCCATGTTGTTGATGTGAAAAAGGGTTACATGTATTTTTGCGATGATAAGTGCCCAATGTTCATATCTGTTCTCATCTTGTAGCAGCAGCAGCAGAAGATAATGGAGAATTGAAGTCTTTTTTTTTTAATTCAGGATATCTTTTCCAACCAAATCTTACAACTATTTCCAATGAAGGCATGCCTGCATGCTGGGTCAGGAAGGAAAGGAGGTAGACAGAAACGTAAGCGTAAATCTACTCCAGCAGTTGAAAGTGTTTCTTATCGCCCATGTTTTCAAAGAAATTCATCTTCACTTCCTCCTCAAAAGCAACTTTGTACAGCAAGTAGTGCATCTCCTTTTTTGCCATCTAATGAATCTACAGTGGATTCCATAACACAGTCACCTCAACCATCAAATTCGGTTTCAGCGTCATCAATGCCACCAGTTTCCATAGTTGTGTCAATGCCTACATCAGTTTTGAGGCCCTGTGTGTCCAACATTTCAGGGCAGGTAAATATTGGCAGTGGTTTGAATGTATCAACAAACACACCTCAAAATCTTCCAGGAATTAACACATCATTGCAAAACCCTGCTGCAGCTAACCCTTTTACTTTAAAGCTGAAAACAAATGCAATAAAGATTTGTCAAGCCTGTCGTAAAGGATTTGATGGTGCAAATGACACACTAGGACTTGCAGTGGCTCGTAGTGAAAGACGTCTGATTCTCAATACCGTTACAGGATCACAATTTTGGGGAAGTGAGAGCAATTCCCATTACCACTGTCATATGAACTGCTTCTCCACATTTGAGGGAAAGGATCTGCTCATCCCTGATGCAGTAAAAGCAGCCCTTTCAGTTTATCAAAAAGTATCTCATTACTTGCTTACAAATATCTTCAACTGTTCTTGAAGCCAACTAGCTGTACTTGCTTACAAAATTTACTTACAGTACTGTTCTTGAAGCTAAAATAATAGCTAATGTGTTTTGATTTTTGCTTACTGCTATATTTGTTTTTGATTTTCGAATAACCTAATTTCCATTTCCGGTTTCCTGTTCCTCCCTTTATAAGTACAGAGGATTTCACGGTCTTTGCAACTGCAAAAAGCCAGTCACATGACCAATAATTATGAGGAATCTGACCAATCAGTAGGTTTGAATTACTTCCGCTTATGGCTTTCCTGTGGCAAAGATCGTGAAATCCTCTGTAAGTACCCTACTAGCGCCCTGTATCAAATCTCATTCAGCATGCAAAGATATCTATATGATTCCGATTCTCGTCATGTACAATCAGCCGAATGTGCAGTGCATATCCAAATAGAACCTGAGAAGATAAGCTTATTCCAGAACAGGCCAGAATCAGTTTCCAGTTGCAGGAAATGGATTATTGTGATCTGTTTATGGATTGCATATTTATCCTGCAATGCTGCTTTCTCAATGATAGCTCCATTCTTCCCAGAAGAGGTGTCTAGCTAACTATTTGATATTCCTTTCCCCTCACTGCACTGACCTTCTGCAGGCAAAACAACAAGAGGGGGTTACCCCTATCATTATAGGTGTAATTCTCGGTTCATCTCCTCTTTGTGTGGTTATTTTGTCTCCCATCTTCGGCTATCTGGTAAGAAGTTCAGATTACTTTGTAGCATGAACCTGCCACTCTGTATCATTAAAGCTATACTTAGCAACATGTGGTGTTAATCTTGGTTTGTATCCTCATAGGTACCTCATTTTGGTGTCAAATTTATGATTTTGTCTGGCCTGCTTCTAATTGGAGTATCTTTTGCGATACTAGGGTAAGCAATAAACTCATGTATGAAAAGGAATTTGTGAACTGACATGGTTTATAGAGTGATAGTGATGTTAATCTTAACCACAAGTAGGCTATGGTCTCACACATACTTATTTAGGAGCAAAGGTTGGTTGAATTATTTAATAGGTTTGTGATGCTCCTGTCTCCATCCTGGGTGTTCATCATGCTTTGTATCTTACTACGAATGACACAAGGAACTGGTAGTGCCTTCGTCTTCACAGCCACCTTTGCAGTACTGCCCAAGCTTTTCCCAAACAATGTGGGAACAATCTCTGTAAGAATGTTCTAGAATACTGATGGCTAAAAAGAATGGAATCTCTCACTATCAGGGGCTTTTTGAAGTTTCTGTTGGACTGGGTTATGCTGTTGGACCTCCAATAGGAGGGCTTTTATATCAGGTAAGTACTGAGGGTATTATACTGAAAGTAAAATTCAGTGAACAAGCGCAGCGAGCGAGCTGACTTTCAGGTCATGACTCATTGAAATTGTAGATTATATGTATATATCTACACTCCACTAGGGGGTCGAATGAGAGGGTGCTATTATATTTATTACGTATATACCTTCTTCTGGTTCCATCCTTTGCAATACAGTGAAGTCACTGCTAAAGCTTCGCTTGCCACACTGCTTTGCAGGCTCCGGGCTTAGGTATAATGGTACATATCCTGCAACACTAGTGCATAATGTGCTCCATTTGTAATTGCTTGATTGATTTCTACATGGCTTAGGTATAATGGTACATATCCTGCAACACTAGTGCATAATGTGCTCCATTTGTAATTGCTTGATTGATTTCTACCTTATAGCATGGTGAATAGTAAGTGGATTGTAGGCACTAGGCTTATCCAAGTACAGCATGCTGCTGCCATAACCTCAACAGCAAAGATTTGAAGCATAAAATGAATTAGGCTAGAGCCTACTGTCCATTGCAGGTTGGTTGTCAGGAAGGTTAGGGGTATAAGTGTGTCCTATGGTTTACACAACTGCATGGATTGAATAGGACATGAAAGGATCAGGTTTCTTAGGTCCTTGTAAGCCACTACCTATTTCTCATTCCTTGTGGACAACCATCCTGAAATCTACGGTATCAACTCTAAAAGAACTTGCTCGCTATCAAATTTTGCACATTGCCCTTACTGGGCGTAATTCAAAGAAACTGTAAGACTTCCATTCCAGTGGAGTAGGAAAGGGGGCAGCAATAATAATATGAACAGCTAACTTGAGTATATTGAAAATTATAGCACCAAGGACCAAGCACCGTTAATTTGTGATATTGCTAAAGAATTTATTCAATGTAATGACAGAAGGATTGATTACTTTGGACATTTTAAAATATTTGTTGCTATTATAATTATTACTGTGATTAACTTATTATTGTTCCTGCCCCCCAATAAATTTCCTATTCCTACTCCACGTATACTGCATTCTGAACCACATCCTCCAATGTGGTTTCCACTGGTACAATCATTTAGCTTGGAGGTTTCAAGCTTCCTTTCATTGCTACTGGTGCTTGTGTCTTGTTCTTCATCATTCCCTGTGCCCTACTGCTCAGGAGAGATGGTAAGTCCCTGTTCATTATAGTGTCAGATGGTCAATGGATATAGTGTATAATAATATAGATTCAGCCCAAGAAAAAGTTCCTTCATTGAAGCTGGTATTTAAAGTCCTTACCAGCTTAGTCTTCTTTGTGTTAGGTAAGAATGACAACCTCACAGTTAGGTACATCATGAATTGTTCTTGGTTTCTTACAGTGCTAGCAAATATCTTTTCCATAATGTCTTTTTCTTTCTTTAATCCAACATTGGAACCCTTCCTCATTAACAAGGTATCATAATTATTTTATTATTACCATTATACCAGTTCTTTCCTTTCTCAATTATGAAATGTAGTGCAATGTCATAATTATGTTCTCTCACACTCTCTCCTTCTCAGTTTAAATTGACTCCACTTAAAATTGGCTTTGTGATGTTTTCTGGACCTGGAGCGTACATGATTTCTGCACTCCTGGTTGGAAGGCTCTCTGATAAACTGGTAAAATAGGCATGAATCGGGGGGGGGGGGGGGGGGGGGGGAGCATGCTCTCTCAACTGGTAGTGTGTATCACATGCAGGGTCCAAGATATTTCATTATAAGTGGATTCTTGGTGTTTGGAATTGCCTATTTCTTTGTTGGACCCGCAGACTTCATAGGGAAACCGTGAGAGAATCTTATACCTCTTTCAGTCACAACATTAATTTTATCTCTCTACAATGCATTCTACAGGAAACTGTGGCTTACCATAGTCAGTTATGCAGTTATCGGAGTGGGAGGTGCTATGGCCCTTGTCCCAATCTATCCTAGTATGCTGTCAATAGCCAAGTAACTATCTAATAATTATGTAGTAATTTACTCTAATCAGTATTCTGGAATCTAATCAGTATTCTCCCTTGATAATTCTTCTAGTCAGTATTCTCCCTTGATAGTCAGTATACTCAGTGGAAAAGGAGGTACTGGGAGAATATTGTCAGTATTCTACCTTGATAATCCTTCTAGTCAGTATTCTCCCTTGATAGTCAGTATACTCAGGTACTAGGAGAATATTGCTAGTGATCAGTGCTGTTGGATGCATAAGGATGTGTTAATTAATGTTCATAGGAGAGAGTTAAAGGATGATAATAGCATACCTGGTTTGACGGCTGTTATCTCTGGTATAATCTCCTCTTCTCTTTCATTTGGGTGAGTCTAAGGAAAATGTTAGCATCTCTCTCCCGGTAATTTTGATTTTGTGCTTATAGGGAATTCATAGGACCCCTGATAGGTGGAGCATTAGCTGAACACTTTTTATTCTCTTCGAGTACTGTGTTCTTCGGTGAAGTTCTCCTGGCAGAGGTACATGTACATAATCCCTTTGCTATTTTGTTGTAACCACTTTTATTTAAACCTTAATAGGGATTTCTGTTGCTAGGAGTTACAATAGTGGACAAATGCATCAAGACTAAGCAATGAATATTTCTTTAAGTCAAAAGCATGTCTTCATTCAATGTCGTGTTGACATGTAATTTTTTTATGATCATACTGTTTTATTCATGAGGCTGTTACCCACAAATCAAGTAGGAGTACACGTTTGAGAAAGATGAAGTTGTCAGGGTTTCGTACAGGATTTTTTCATGGGGGGGACAACTGTGTGGCCATTAAGCCACAGAAAGGGGGAGGGTGGAGGACCTGGAGCACAAAAGAAAATTCTACGTACTGAGTAAGGCAGAGGCTCTGGGATAGCTAGTGGCAATAGGGCTATGAAAACATTTTCGGCCACAAATACTTCAAGGCCACCACCTATTCCTGCCTGATGTAGGACAATAATTATTGTTCTACAAACTACTGTATAACCACCAATGGCCATACTTGAGAGAGTTGGTAGGTAAGGGGGGAAGGCTTCACATGCAACCTGTGAACAATAGTAGTTACGCCCCTGGAATATCCTACTAATTTGGTTCCCAGTGATGAAGAATTGAAGATACACTATAGCTAGCTACTAAAAAACTATGTAGAGACTCAAAATATCAATGATTGACTGGCATGATTCCTGTACAACTTTGCCAATTGTTTGAGGAGCTATTAGGTACAAAAATTTTAGGCTCTCAAAAGATTCAGCTACAAAAAAATTTAATACCCATTGCACAGTCATTCTCATAACATGATTTTCTTACCAGTGGCTAAACCTCCTGCCAATCTTTCTCCAACAGGGATTGCTTTTCTAAATTATGTGTCCTGGCGAGTGACACATGCAGCTATCTTAGTATTCTCAGCCATTTTGCTTTGCATGGTATCCAAATGGATGTGCACTTGGATACGCAGATACGGCGTCATAGGGTGGAATGTCCCCCTCTTAGAATGACCCGGGGGTCATTTTACCCTAGGGTGAAGTGACCTGGGGTCACTCTAAACTAGGCTGGAATGACCCCCCGGGTCACTCAGCCCTACAGGAACAAGTGTAAGAAAAATATTAATTTTTTAACAAGGAAAATTATGGTGCCACATACTGTAATGGCTAACCATTGAAATACATTCATGGGGAACTCTACAAGCTACTGTGCAAGGAACTAGCTATAGCAAAGGAGAGAAATAACTAATTGACAGCCTTCAAAGAGAAGGCTATCTAGCTATGTGGAAAGTGTTTCATGAACTTTTTAGCAGGCTAAGTGGACATGGATACTGAAATCTGATTGGCGGTCGTTGCATGACACAGAGTCACACCAGAAAAGAAAGGTAAAGGGTTGGCCCTGCCAGACTAGCAATGGCATATGGTGACCACACACCTTTTTTTTCTTCTTACCTTAAAAAATAATGAAAAAAGAGATCCAATAGATTTTGCAATAAAATCAGCTAACTCCAGCTGTCGATCATTGCCGATTAATTCTCTCAGATTCTTCAGAATGTTTGTCTCAGCTTTGCTGTTAGAAGCTCCCTTCTACCTCAATTTTGACCAGGCCAACTAAATATCCCGCGCATGCGCAAATGGGCGTGGTCATATTGTCACGTGTGAATTATATAATCATCACCTAATGTCAGCTGTCAAAACTCAACTAACATGGAAAATCTCCTACACAAAAACACCAGATAACAGGACACAATGCCAGACAGGTTTGGACACTGCACAAATAATTACACCACAGAAATAATAACACTTAGCTACACATAACTAGAATGAAAGTACAAAAATAATTATTGTTTGGCAACACTGCCATATCCACCACACTCATCAGGGACTAATGGTGCATTCTCGGTTGTGATGTGAGTGAAGTTGTTAGTGTAGGGTACCTGAAAGTAGGTGCTGCTGGGTGGAGATACACGAGTAGATGCAGGAAATGTGGGTACAGCATGAGTGGAAAAGACTGGATTTTGTTGGAAGTGAACAACACGTTTATTCTTTGTTTTCTGCTTCATACTGAGACAGCAGGGAAACCTCCGCATCTTTTCACACAAAATAGATTTACAGAGTTTGCCCACTGGATAAAAACAAAGTAGAAATGCTACTGGGAATAGTAGCAGGCTGGTTGGATATGTGATTGCAATCGAAAGCCAGATGGAAAAATGCTGATAGTTGCTAGTCTTTGCAGTTATCATGCGAATGCTAAGAGCAATCACCACGACAATAATATACATCAGAAAGCATATCATAACCACAAAGGTCTTTTTTAGTAGCAACCTTGCTTCATGAAGTGTGACAGGGAGCTGATAGTACACCACAGCAATTGCAATCATCAAAATTATACTAATGATACCGCCTGACTCGTAAAAGATGTGTCCATGAAAGAGTTGAGCCATCAAGCCAGACAGAGTCAGTTTACAGTTTTCATCCAGTGCCCTAATCCAGCACCAGGCACCAGCTAATCCATAGTTATTGGTAAAATATGGTACTGATGCATATGCAAAAGTGAGTACCAATGGTATTACAATGTATGAGATTTCTAGCAATATCCTGCGACATCTGGACTGCAGAAACCGTGGGACAGTATTCCCTTTAGCCAAGTATCTAACCAGGAAAAAGAGGTATATCATTATTCCTACCGTGAACACAAAAAGAACAATCCCAGTCCAGTTATAGATGAATGCAATCCATGTACAAACTCTTTCTTGTCCTGGATATTTAAAGTGATGCTCAATAGAAGCTCCAAGAAAGAGTTCTCTTATAGCTGTAGCAACCATCAAATAGAGGAACAACCTTTGGAGCACACTCTTGTATGCTTTACTGATAAGTAGAAACAGAATCACAATTAAGGAGACGAAACAACACACTGCTCCAGTTCCACTGAAGGAAAGGTTGATAGTGATCAAGTCATCTGTTGTCAAATTTGAGCAATTGCTGAAGAATTGAGATCCTCTATGATCATCCATCTTTATTGTCTAGCTAGGTAGCTATAAGCTGAAACTTCCTAAAGTGGCCAGGAATTTACTTGAACTCGATATGATTGATAAATGACTAGCTATATAGTATTGTGGTTAATGTGGGCATTTTTTTTCTATACTATAGCTACACATGCATGACTGTGGCAGTCTTATTAGGTAGCTAATACCCACTAGCTAGTGATATTTTAATTCCAAACACCTGCAATAACACTTGACTGCTCTTAATTCAGTATAGCTATAGGGTCGGTCGTGTTATTTCGTTTGAAATTGGGAAATAGGGTAACTAACTTTCTTTTTTTAAACCCTATACATACCAGCTATATAGCTAATAATTGTTTTCCTTCAGCTAACTATACATAGCTCATGTAGCTATAGCTGTACTAAGTCACCTAATGTAGCTAATGTCTATATAAGGCCATGGACTGTTAATGATATTCATGTTTCTGGTCAGGAATTCCCCACAAAACCACGCGGGCGGGCGGTGATTATTATCATTATGTCATTATTACAACCAGAATGAACCATTAAAAAACCCACAATGCTATAATACACAAAACATAAAATTTAGCTTCTTCTTTTCACTGGCTCTTTATTTGCACAGTCAGAACACTGAGGGTAGGACTTCTCTTTCATCACCAGATTCTGGTTGGAACAACAATAAATGCAAATATTTTCATAAGTTCCAACAGAATAGTATAGCTTTTCAACTGGCTGGTAGCATTGTACGATCCTCATGGCCACACCATCTCTCAATTTACCTTCCAAATCAAGGTCATCCAATTGGGCTCCACAGGTGTAAGTAAATTCATCAAGCAAGTTCTGGAGGTACTTTCTCTCTGATGGCGTTAGCTTGAATTTGCTATACACCAGCCGCCACATTTCACATTCCTCACATTGCATCATCAGATTGGCATTCTTCACATGCTGCACACTAGCACTGAATGGAAGTGACTTTTGTTTTGACTTCTTAGCCTGAAGACTAGGCCTAAACTCTTCACTGGTGGATGTGCCGAATACGTCAAGAAAAGGTTTATAATGTCCTCCTTCTCCAGGCACTGGATCTGGTAGATGGCACAGAAGATCAAATTTCTCCATAGGCATACGAATAGGCTTGCACATGGTACAAGTAGATCGGCCACACTTCTTTACTGTAAAAAAATAATGGCGTGACTTACAGCAGTGAGATAAAAAGTCAACCAATTTCTTATGACTCTCAAGGGATTTCTTGCGATACTGTTCGCCATGCTTCAAAGTGTTGTCAACACTTTCTAAGACAGACCACATCTCTTCCATGTTGTGATCAGATGCTGCAGAAAAGACTTGAAAGGTCTTGCTATGCAATTCAAGCCGCTGCAAGATGTCAGAGAGAAGGATCTTGACAGGTGCAATGCTATCCATGATGCCTGGAATCAAATCTGGCATTTTCTCTCCAGCTTGACGTAACTGAGACATGTTGTTGCATCTCAAAACTGCAGCCTCGTGTTCTGGACTCATCTGTCCTCGCATCATTCCAACACATTGTAATCCAAGATTTATAATTGACATAATCCTCTCTGCTGGATTGCGCCACGAATGGCAAGGTGCAGTCCTTGCTGCACATAAAAAATCGAGGTCTAACTCCAAGAAAATTGCAATGAGGCTTAACTGCACCGAAAGGTAGGTAATTCGGTGGTCAGGACCACCATCACTGTAAATAAACAAAAGAGATTTTTCATTTAGAAGGTTTCCATTCCTAAGCACATTACAAAGTTCAGTAATGTGCCTGTGGGGAGATGAGGGTTCAAAAGTACCTTCTTTCAATCCAACAACAACAGTACCATCATACCATGATTCTGATACGTCATCAGGTATATCAATTGCAAAAATGACAGAAGGGATCATGTTCAGTTTGGTAAAATCATGATCTCCAACTTCGAACATCTCATTTTTTCGGACAAGCACTCTTCTCCCTCGTTCAGCAGCTGCAACCGGGTAGTTTGGTTCACCAATTTTAATCTTGTGTTTATCGTCCATACAAATAAATACACTGTGTTCTTTGAACTTGACTGCATATTCTCTTTGATACCGAAAAATTGCAGCTGCGTAATGGGAATCTTCATGCTCCTTCCTGAATTGGCGTGCTTGAACCATATATTTGACATTGAATCGTCCGGTGTACTGCAGTCTGCTCTTAGCATGCATGGTTTTTGGCCAAAACTGCAAGCTAAGCCATGAACGGGAAGGTATGGGTGTTGATGGGGGACACCTAGCTGTGACCTGCTGAAGAAGATCCCGGACAGATAATACCCTGGCAAGATGAGTTACACTGGTATGTCTTCGTTCATCCACTGCTAAGCCAATGTCTTCTTGAAGGAATTTCTCACACTCAGTCCAGAAGATATCGTACTTCGTACCATGGCCAGTGTTATGGCTTCTCAGATCCATGATGATGTCAGGGTCTTCCAAATCAACATACATCTTAACCCTCTTGTCTACCTCTTCTTCAGACAGATTTGAGGCTGCTGAAGCATCACCTATGCATGTAACAAGATATACACACATGAAGCACTATTAGGCCACTCCTATGCAGACAGGTAACAAGGTGTTGAATAGAAGTCACCCACACTACATGTATGTATACTCACCAGTGAGGGTGCGATAGATGTGTCTCATGATAGCAGGTTTTACAGAAGAGGTAAGTCTGCCAAACAAAGAAAATACTTCTCTTCTCATTGCCCTTGTATGAAATTTGGGAATGTCTTTCTTAATATTTTCAATCACAGGTTGGCACTGTGAAAAGGATAAGTCTGATATGGATTGAACTTTCCAGACGAAATTGAGATTTCCAACATTGTTCCCATGAGTATAGGTGAGTAATGCTGTGGGAAACTGAAGACCACTGGATTTAAGTGTTTTGAAGTAGGTGTACTTCTCTTTAGGGTCACTTGGAGAATACTCCTCAACTGAAACAGGTACAAGTTCAGGTTGTGATTTTAAGTGGTTGTGAAGCTTTTTGAGTGTCTCTGACACCAACTCACAATGAATTACAGGCAGGAATTGGAACAAAAGGTGCTCTGATATTTCACGCACTGGAAATGATAAAGATTGGTTGAATATTACCTTCTTGCAACTTCTTTGAAGGTAGCTAGAGTAATCATCAATACTTTTTGTGAGTTGTTCAATGTCAACTTTGATTCCACTCCAGTAATCACGGCTCCAGTAGGCCCCCTGAAGACACATAAATAGATGAGAAGACAAAGATTTCAGGATTTGAGCAGACATGTTTCCTCTCTCACGCTTTCTGTGCTTAGAGAGTTCGGGACAATTGTAACCCATGAATGAACTGAAAGTGCTGGGTATAGAGTAACCTTGTTTGCCGAAGACATCATGCTGACCATCCACGTACCACAAAGCATTTGTGAGGGCTTGCACAAGACTAACACCACATGAAGCAATTTCTCCACTTCTCCACTTACAATTTTTGTTGGAAAGAAATTGAATAACATCATTCCATAGTTTTTGTTTGTTGGTTCTACTGGAGATGGTAGACAGTGTCTACAAAGTTCCTTTTGAGCTTTCATCATCACTTCAAACGCATTTTTTTTCTAAAAAACAAAATAATTTTCATGATAACAAGCTAGATTCACAGTAGCATATAGTAGATCATGCCTAGCTAGCTAGCTATATATGCCTACCTCAACAATCACTTCTGGTTCTTCAGTTTCTACTGTAAACCTCACAAAATTCCCAAATACGCTGGAAACATCCGTAATGGTGAGTGAAGGATCCACCTGATCCAGCATTTCCTTTGCTTTTCCAACGTGGACTTGACTCATCCGGCAACTGTCACTGGCAGGACACTTACACTTCACCTCAGACTCGAAAAAAGACTGGTAACTGTGTGATGGGGGGTGGACAGAGACTATCTGCCACGGAAGAAGTGTCATCTTGGATGAGCTGCAATACACACTGTAGTTCAGCAATGTCATGATGAGCGCTGCTAAATCGCAAGTATATGGCTAAATCTTAGATAATTAGACTACGTACACAGGATTGGAAACAATTATTCGCGCGCGGACCATGCGCGTTGCGCCAAATTATTGCAGCTGTTTACAGTGTGTGGTTTGTTTCTCTAAGTGTGTGGCTTGTTAGTGCTTGTATAGCTGGAGAAAACCTGATTTACAAGGTAAAATTGTGTTGTTATTGGCTAGCCAGTGGTAAGAGACCTAGCTATGATCTAGCTAGCTCTATCAGCTAGCTGGCTACTGCTAATTTACAGTGCTAGAGACCTAGCTAGCTAGCTATTAACTGAAGCTTACATGACCACTTCATTGAGCTTAATTGCTTTAACTATAGATCCTAGTGGAATTATTGTCCAAGTTTTGCAACAAATTGTGAAGACTAAGATGTTCTCTCATCCACACAATATTGCTGTTCGAGAAATTGCTACTGCAGCTCTTGAGTGGTGCACAAATCCTTCAAGCTATGAAATGTTGAATTGCTTCTAATAAAATTACTTGACCCTCATCCCTTAGAGAAAATACAACGAATTATGTGGGGGCAGTACCATAAAATTAGAACCACCACAGAGTTTCAGAAAATCTGAAAAGACTTTTTTTTGTCAAGCTGGTATAGCAATCACCCCTCCTGTACTAAAAAATTACAGATGTGTTAGCTATTTGAACGAGTAATTCCTAATAACTGCCCTATTTCAAGTGACCTCAGCTCCGCCTCCCAGCATGATTATGAGTGTGTAATTACTTACGAAGAGAGTAATGCATTGCGGTATGCAGCAGGGTACATCCCAAGGGCTCTGCACAAGAGATTAAAAAGTTCCTCTCACCCTTGAAAGAAAATTTGATATGTTATATTGATGATTTGTTACTATGATGATGATGAAGAATCAGAGGATTGGATATAGACTTGGTCGATAGGAGATTACTCCACATTTCAAACTCCATGTATAGTTTCATGGTGGAGATGGAGAAAGAAGTTCAGAATCATTTGATAAAGCCCATTGATAACATTAAGAAAAGTATTAAAGAAGGAATGTACAAAAATAGTCTGAAATTTCTGAGGATTGGGATGAAGAGGAGAGCAAGGTGATTGAAATGATAGTGGACCTTTGGATCACCACACGAGGCTTTGCTTTTGCTGGCTCAAAATGGCAAGTAGCTAAGAAATTGACCCAGAAAACCAAGGGCATAAGGAAGACTACTAAGACCCTCAATAGATTATCATAAAATTAATTATGTAGGTATTATAATTTTATAATTATAAAGTTTCTACTGCTGATATACTAGCTTAATTTTGATGATATGGTAACACTAAAGAGTGAACAAACTGCTGTGGAATTTGGGCATTTTGAGAGTTTCACCAAGGTGAGGTTGGGCTCTTTCAATCTGACCCATTTAGATGGAAGTCTGTCCAGGGTGATTGAAAGATCACTGATACTAGAAGCAGGACTTGAAGATAATGGCACCTTGAGAATGTTATTACTTCCATGTTTTTTGACACACAGTTTGCTTTTTTTCCTCCTTGGCATAGCTGTAACTAATAAATCAATGTGGATAAGTTAGCATGTACGTTAGCTATAATTTTGGTCACTGCAGCTTATGGGATTGATGCTATTCCAAACTGCAGCACTAACTTTATCAGTCACCAAAATTTCATTGCTCATGCAACAGTGCCTTTTGTGTGAAAGAAAGCAAAAATATACACCTCCAAACACAGAAAAAGCCAGAAAGCATCAAAGATTCAGGATAAAAACATATATTATGCACACCATTCCGTATGGCAAGCATCACTCAATAACATAAACTTCATTAAAAGGACACAGGAATTATGCCTTTGCAATGAAAGAAGAAAAAAACTTTATCCGTTGCTAGGGTGATAAAAATCTTCATGGAAAACTATTTTATGAGCAAACTAACTATACTTAAGAAACACATTTCACATCCCTGGAACATACTCTGTAAAGTAGCCCTTTATTTGATGCTAAAACTCACCAGTTTATTCTCCTTTCATGAAAGTATACTCGAGAAACAAGGAATAAATTTCCAATTTTCCTTCGCGCATAGCAACACGGATCGTCCGCGACGATTTGTATTAGCATAATGGGCGCACGTGAGCTGTTTCCAATCCTGTGTACGTAGTCTAATTATCTAAGGCTAAATTATGTAATAATGACCATAATGAGATTCTTCAAGCGGAGCCAATTTCCTGCGCGGGCGGGTGACCAGAAACATGAATATCATTAACAGTGGCCTAAAGATAATTCATTTCAGTTAGCTACCTCTCTAGGGATCATTGTAATAATTGTTACTTAATTCACACTGAAGGCCCCACATGCAGAGTTATTGCAAATGAAAGGTAAGTTGTTGATCAGGAAATTATATTGGTAAACATGGGTCATTTTGGATCAGTTTCAAACACACCTAAAGAGCTACAAATTTCATGAGCTATAGCTAGCTATAGCTAAGAATGATAAAATCTAGCTACTGCATGAACTAGCTACATTATAGAGATGTCAATTAGATTCACCAATACATCTTCATTGCCTGTATTTTGATCAGCACAGATTCGCAGTTCAATATCATCACTTGTAGGCTGAGGGAGTTTTGTACAGAACCATGGAGGGCTGTTGAACTGGCAGCAGGCATTAGTAGGACCACACCCCTCCCCATCCCATAAAGGGTCATTAGAATATATTATATTAGTTCTAAATCCTGGGCCGGGGTTTCCAGTGTCACAGAAATAGTTGTTACCAACAAACAAAGGTACTTGGTGTGGCCAGGTAACATTAGTGTTAGTACAAGGACAGTTCCATTCTGTGACATAACTTGGATCTGTTTCATAAATCGAAGCTGGAAAAGACCAAACATGCTGTCGTGATCCTGCAGCACCATGTGTGAGTGAGACGCCATCAATGTATGCACCTTCCAATCCAGGATTTTCATTGATCGATCGATTAAAAGCATTTGGTGTACCACTGTGAAATGCAATAACTCTTCCACACACATGCGAGTAGGAGCGGCCATTAGATGGAAAGATGGCTGAATCACACCCTGGAACTCTAGCTCTAAGAGATCGACCACAAGCTCTGACTGGTGAGGTTATAAGTCTCCAATTCGAAGGACAGTCTTGACTGGGATCACTCATATTGAGAGAGGCAATTTTAGTCCACCTTCCAGGACCACCACATGGACATCTTCTCCGATTTGCTAGCTCAGGGTTCACGACATTTTGTATTATATTTCGGATTTCTTGTAGCATAGCATTAGTCTTTACATTGATTGACTCTGCAGAAGGACAGGCTCCAGGTATTGTATTACTGACTAAAACTGGTTCAATTTCGACTGGCAGTGCAAAGTTCTGCAGCATACTACATCTATAAAGACAGAATAAAATCACTAGATGGAAAAGCATTATTTCTTTAATGAAATGTAGAGCTTTGTACATTTTGCAGCTACAGATAACTCCAATATCCAAATGAATATGAATTGAAAATGGCTTGCTCGGCAGTTTAATCATTCTTTATAGCTATGCTATAACAGATAAACTCTAAGGTTTGTTGCATCCTGCTTGTTTTGTATGCAGGTTCCAGGAATTTTAACATTCCATAATAAAGAGCATCTGTTTACATCAGCTTACCTTCACTTTGTATATAGGGCATCAAGTTTACAGTGAGATACCCACAGGCTGCATGGAAAAATTGGTGGAGATTAATAATATTGCCAGATGTAGTGACAAAGTGCTTGCTAGCTTATAAGCTAGCTAGCATTGCATACTAGCTACAGCTATAATACGTACCTGTAACTGCTTAAGTATTAAAGGAAAATAAAACTCTGACATTGCTTCATTCCTTCCTTGCAGCTATCAGCATGTGTGTGAGGATTTTCTCTTCTTGAATGTTAGCTAGCTATAGCTACATCTGCAGATTCTAAATGACAGGGAAGAATTGCCATGTTCCAATTAAGATTCTTTCTTTGATCTTATAGTTGTGTTTTGTTTTTTTTTTGCTTGTTGTTGTTGTTGTTGTTGTTTTTTGTTTTTTTTTAACCTATCTATAGCTATAGGCTATGCACACCATCCGCTGATTTTATAATACACAAAATTAGCTACTACATCAGCTAAAATATAATTTTCCTTGCTTCCTCTCGGTTGTCTAAGCTGTGTCTGGCATGGTGCTCTTTCCTACTCAACTTTCAACTGAAGCCTAAGAAGTGCAAGATCAGCAGGAAGTTACATTAATGATTATAAAATTTAATGTGCTATCTCTAAAATTAGCCTTGGACATAGGGGAGATGGGTTTATGAAACATTGGAATCCCTATTACAGGCGGGCCGCCAGCGTACAAAATTATTTGTAACGGATGTGGGCGGCAACCTAGTCGATCTAGTGAAAAAATGGCGGGACTGTTCTGCTGACAGTTTTGCTTCTTGTCAAGAGGTAGCGCATATATTGATAGTCAGTTTTAGAAGTAGGTAACATATCTACCTAGCTGTGATGAATTTTTTATCGTGGTAATCGATTTTTGTGGCAAGAGGCGGTCTTTTGGAACCAAAGATGGACTTCAAATTGAAAGGACCCATCATATCAGCGTGGATCAACGGAAAGTGGTAAGCAAGACACTAAGGTAATCTTTGGTATTATAATATGGTCATATTCAGTTGCAATGTAAACAATGGTTACATTGCAACTGAATACTGTTTAGAATGTAATACTGTTTAGAATGTAAACAATGAATACTGTTTAGAATGTAATACTGTTTAGAATGTAAACAATGGTTTATTACAGCAAATATATCATGGTCATATTCAATAGTGCTGGATCATGTAGTATATATTACCTGCATCTCATTTGGCTTTCTAGGTGTGTAAATTTCAGTTGTATCAGGATAACTATCCAAGTCAAAGACATTTTAATGGGTCACTAGTATAAGGGTATATTAGACAATGCACTTGTAGGGTAAATGTATTTTTAACTGGTACAGTAGCCACCTAGGAATTTTTCCATCTCCCAATTCCAGGTAGAGCTCATCTTATCTTGTGTTCTGTGAGTAGTTATCAAGAAATACTGTAATGGCATGGGGAAGAAGAAGTGCTCTCTTCGGTAGCTTTTTAGCAAACTTGCAAGAATTGCTCTGGTCAGTTCATCAATATTTTCATCTTTTATTTTTTTCCTTCCATAACATCAACTCTATAAGAGCCATGAGCCTGTTCCTCTATCTGATTTAATATAACTGAATGTATGTCATATATCAGGATTTGCATACAGTGTCTAAACTCCTGTTGGATTAAGCATAACAAATCTGAAATGTTTCTTTGGCGGGCATGATTATCTTTTGCCTAGATGTGATTATGTAACCCATCAGAGCTCTGTTTCCATATTTTCGCTTCCCTGGTGTGTGCATGGCATATGCAGCTATTGCTTGGAATTTCAGAGGTCATCAAGAACTCTTGTTCACTCTCGATTAGCTTACTGAAGTGGTCATACCTTGGTTGTTCCTTTTTACAGATAAAGCAGGGCCCACAGCTGGACATCACCTTTGGCCAGACTTTTTTACTGGAACTTGCAATAATTTTTTTCACTTGTATAATAATTATCATTATTATTATTCATCTTTGAGGTATTAATGTATTGCTAATAAAATTGTTTCTACACAGATATAACGCAGACACTTATGATAATGCACTTATAGGAATTAGTGGTGGTTTATCTTCTAGATAAAACGCATCACTTATCTGAACAGGTGCAAAAACAGCAGTGTGCCACTACATTCCATTGGCTATCAGTGACCAATGAAGCGCTCTTTTTGCACGATAAGAAGGAATTTAAGGGCCATAATTATTACTAGCAGTACCTGCCCGAAGCATCTTTAGATCAGCAAAATTTCATAACTTAAAATTTAGTATTTATTGCGATATAACCGAAATCATTCAGAAAGCTTGATCAAGAAGAAAATTGGGCATTAATTGGAGTTGCAATTAAATCACCCCGTTTAGAACGTTTTCGCGGTCGGTGGCGGTCCACCTGATAGAGGGGTAGTAAGTGAAATTATAAAGTGCTCCATAACTATGGCAATCCGTTCAAATTAATAATATTAGCTACGAGCAATTAGCTAGGCCATACCAATTTGATTATATGTTTCTCGGGCCCTACTACCCAATTTTTTCAACTTTGAAATGAAAATTAAAATGATAAAGGTAAAACCCTTGCCAACTCTCACCTGTCACCCAAAACAGCAAATATAGCTTGGCTCAGTGTGACAGCTAAGTAACCTTCCACTAGGCAGGCCAACAATAATATGGTTAAAAAATTGCCACCAAGGAGTAAATTTTTGTTCTTTTATATTTTAATAATTCATGTTACCATGATAATGAGAATCATTATCATTTTCATTTCTACCTAGTAGCTACCTACCCAACATCAAGAGTAGGCATGGGGCTATTTATGCTTTTTTTTTTCTATTCTGCAGTGCTCCCCCAGCAGACCCATTATTTTTTTATAGTAGCCTATATATTATTCTCAACAATATATATTGAAATGTTATGAAAGAGTACTTTTTAAGCTGTGTACAGCATTAAAGATGTGCAGTTTTCTTGCAGATCACCAAAAGGATGCTTTTAAAATTCTCACTCAGAATGCACACACCAGTATCAATTTTGTGCCAAGTCAAGATGCCAGCACTGGATAGGGAGGAGCGAGGTTATAGCTAGTGGCTATAATAATGACTGCAGCCTATTATTCTGGTTTTTTATATATAGCCTATATAATATGCTGGGATTCCAGTGAGGCCCTATTATTCCCATTATTATGCTAGCATATTAGGCCACTCCAATAAAATCTTAAGTTTCTGGTTTAGTGCTTTTTATATTTCCATGAGGGGAAGCTGGTTATTATTATTATTATTATTTTTTTTAATGAATACCAGGAAAGCCTACTTGAATAGAATTTTCTTTTCTCCATACAGAACAGCAAAACATCAATACAAAGCATAGTATGTGCACACACAGTCACATATATCATCTTGAAAAAATTTTTTTTTAAAAAGTCCATTCATTTTCCATACTTGTGTGTATAGGAGGCAAATCTTTGCATCCTCCGGAGGGTAATCAGGAGATTCTGCTGGTGTCATTTTCCTCACTTTTTACCATGAATTTCACATACGTCCGAATGTTGATGCCACTTCATGAAAATTTAGTGAACTATCAACCTATGAAGCAAACAATGTCAGAGAGCTAAACAGGAGAGGAGGAGAATGAGAGAAAGAGAGAGAGAGAAAGCAAAATCACTTCAATGAGAGGAGGAAGGAGACAACGAATCGAAGCTACCATACCTTGTCAAAATGATCCTTTAATAGACTTTCCAATGAACACTGATATGACCGAATAATGAAAAGTTTCGGACACTGATGGCACTATCTGGGCCCGAAAAAAGCTACCGAAAGTCATTTCCGGACTTTTCACTTGTATGATCTGCCACCCAAACAATTTCTTTTGCCCACACTCTAGCGAAACACAGACATTGAGAAGCATTTTTGAAGAGAAGCAGCTAGTTGGAGCTTGTTTTGCTACGCGAGACTATGTTTTGCTGTAGCTGTGTCAGCATGTATCTGAGCATGCGCAATAGATTGCGGGCGGTTGACCAGAAACTCATCATTTTATTGGAGTGGCCATATGCCTAATCAGGAGCCAGTTCACCTGCGAAACATAAAATCAAATAGGTATGGCGAAATTGAGAGCATCAAAGCGACATCATGGCTAAGGTCATTCATGACAAACTTAATTTGCTACCAGTGTGGGGGCCCCCGTGATATGGGGCCCCCCGGCCGTATATCACTAGTGAAATGGGGCCCCCAGGGGGGCCTCATAGCGCTAGTATTTTGGGGCTCCCCACGCACGCATGCTGGCAATCAGCTGGGAATAGCTATCATCAAAGAGTACTTAACAGGTGGAGTGTGTCCTGATAGCTATGACAAGCAGTCTAAGAATGGTCTTAGAAAGAGGAGGAGGAAGATCCAGCAGCATATAAAAATTGCTATAGCTAGGTGCTAGACTGATGTGTTGATTTGGTGGGCAGAGCTTCTTGGAGTTAGCCCCTGCCCTGTTCATCTAGGCATGCATAGCTAGCTGCCAGGGGGCTAACCGTGTGAGGTAAGACGCCATTGACTTGGGCTAGCTGGTATGCATTGCATACAAGAGGCAAGGATACATATAGTTTCTATATAGATTCCTCATAGCTACAGTATTCTAATGGTGTGTTAGTCAGTTGGAGTATTATAACCACGATCGAGTGTAAATTTTCTGACTTGCTTCATAGACTCTGTGACGTTGACCATGCAGACTGAGACACTTTTCTAGTGTCATGTGACATAGCTTACTGAGTAGAAATAGGGAGCCTCACCTAGTTAGATAGCTATTTTGTGGTAGAACTATCCAATTGTGGACCAAGAATCAAGATGACATTTTCTCATCTAGCATGCGACATATAGCTAGCTAGAATTTCACCACGCTTCTTCCACGCTTCTTCCAAGGTGATTTTTATAGCTAGACTGGAGAAAACCACCAATCTCGCATCCATGCAGTGACAATGAGGATTTCATACTGAGGGGGGGACATTATGTCCTAGGGCGCACTGGTGAAAATTGTCCATTTTGGGAGGACATGTAATATTCAGGCACCACCACAGTTAGCTACACTGTAAAGTTAAGCTTTTATTTTGTTAGGAAGCTTGGAAAATTGAGGGAGCCCCATATCACTGACTGGTCCCTATAGCAAAAGCTTTTATTTTGCTAGGAAGCTTGGAAAATTGAGGGAGCCCCATATCACTGACTGGTCCCTATAGCAAAAGCTTTTATTTTGTTAGGAAGCTTGGAAAATTGAGGGAGCCCCATATCACTGACTGGTCCCTATAGCAAAAGCTTTTATTTTGTTAGGAAGCTTGGAAAATTGAAGGAGCCCCATATCACTGACTGGTTCCTATAGCTTTTATTTTGTTAGGAAGCTTGAAAAATTGAAGGAGCCCCATATCACTGACTGGTTCCTATAGCTTTTATTTTGTTAGGAAGCTTGGAAAATTGAAGGAGCCCCATATCACTGACTGGTTCCTATAGCTTTTATTTTGTTAGGAAGCTTGGAAAATTGAGGGAACCCCATATTACTGACTGGTCCCTATAGCAAAAGCTTTTATTTTGCTAGGAAGCTTGGAAAATTGAGGGAGCCCCATATCACTGACTGGTCCCTATAGCAAAAGCTTTTATTTTGTTAGGAAGCTTGGAAAATTGAAGGAGCCCCATATCACTGACTGGTTCCTATAGCTTTTATTTTGTTAGGAAGCTTGGAAAATTGAGGGAACTCCATATTACTGACTGGTCCCTATAGCAAAAGCTTTTATTTTGCTAGGAAGCTTGGAAAATTGAGGGAGCCCCATATCACTGACTGGTCCCTATAGCAAAAGGTTTTATTTTGCTAGGAAGCTTGGAAAATTGAGGGGGCCCCATATCACTGACTGGTCCCTATAGCACTAGTCCCCATAACCCTAGCTAGTTGCATGGGGGCCCCCCCAGCCCTAAATCTCTAGTGATTTGGGGATGGGGGGCCCTATTTCACTACTACACCTGTATTATAATTTATATATTGTTACAAGATTTGAGGTGTGCTGTTTCGAATTCTTTGCGTAGCCTGATCGCGCGAGCTTTGGTAGCCTGCTTTGGTAAGTTGGTAGCTAGCAATCTGATTGCTCAAAGGACAGTTGAAGCATGTGTGCTGCTGAGTTGGTAACTAGCAACCTGGACTTTTCCATAGCATACATGAAACTGTCAAGGATGAAGTGCCTAAAACAGCATCAGTAAGGAAAAATAGAGTAGGTGTGGCATGTGTGGGAGGTAGCTATAGCAGGAAGTGTGGTTTTCAATCAACGTTATAATTATTAATGTGATAGATCACGTGACGTCATTCACATTCAGAAGACATGTCTGATGTTGCTGCTTTGGTAGGCTCAGAGAACAGGCATCAAAACACCTAAATTAAACACCCTTCCCACATAATTATTATGAAAATTAATTATGAATTGGAATTATAAAAGACACACTGTACATAAAAAAGGTGCATAGTAATGAGAGAGAGTGTCTGAGAATGTCACAGTCACACCTTTCGTCCTCTCACATCTGGAAATCCAATCACAATTGGTTTGATCACTTTCCTCTTCGAAGGGTCGACTTTAGGCAGAATATAGCGGGGCTTTCCTTCCAAACACAGCAACAGATTATTCTCTCCACTTGGCCAACTGTGAGTCAAAAGAGGCTGCAACCACATTGGAATCTGGTTCACTGATGGCCTTCTTGCGTCCAAAAAGACGGGGATGATTCTACTGTTATCTGAACTGTAAGCAATCTGTCTCAAAAGACGACTATCAAGTTCGATTTTTGAACCCCTTCTGGCACAGTCAATTGCCTTTGAGTCTTCCTTGTAATACTCTGGTGTGCAGATGACAATAATGTTTTTACTCTTTTTAATGCATGCCTCTTTCCAAGTCAATAAACCTCCATACTTCCTGATCTGCAATTGGCAGTTGGGTTCAAAGTGCAAGGTAAAACCTTGGTTTTGTATTAATTCTGCAAATCGCCGGAGCTCATTGTTGAATTTTCGATTGGTGAGGCCACCTTCAGGACAAAAGCTTATATATACACTCCTGTCCTCTAGTACCTCGTCTATGGAAAGAATAATTAAAGTATACGATGAAAGTTAGTACAGATATACAGCCAATTATAATTATTATAACAAATTGGATGGCATAGCCAAAAGTACCATGAGTGGGTAAATGAAGCCAGCCAACCCAAGTTGTGTAATGTTTAGTTTGGATCATACGTAGGTTGAATACACAAATGAAAAACAGGTCAAAAAGTGTACCTGATCTGGTACAGTTTATAAACTCATAACTGTTGTGGTAACCAATAACCCACAATTATAACCTGTCAATATACCCCTACGTAGCCAAGGTCCCAATTTCTATTCAGGTTGGTTTGAGTACGTAGCTACGAGCTTTATATCGAGCACTTATGCATGAAGAGGATTATGGACCAGCCCCCTCTATCAGGTTAAAGAACCAGCTTGATCATCACACTGTCAACAAGTAATGTAGCAATAAAATGGCCATTGACCGACTTTTTCATAATGTCCCCCCTATCTTTTGAACATGGAACCTTTCTGGTCATACTCGTCTACTCTGTAGCAATTTGTGCAGTATGTGGATGTGTACCTCGGTATGTGGGGCATGGAAGCCATGGACAGTACCTAGATAGTGACTACTTTTGGATAGTTCTGTCCACAACTTAACTTTTAAACCACCACTAAGTTTATATATACACCACGTGTGTGTGTGTGTGTGTGTGTGTGTGTGTGTGTGTGTGTGTGTGTGTGTGTGTGTGTGTGTGTGCGTGAGTGTGAGGAGTGAGCCTGTGCATATTCATACTTGACCATTTGTGCTCTGCATGACATGCAAAACACATAAGCTAATATTTCTAAGACTTCAAAGTTGCCAAAAACTTAGGTTGCAACCATCAAACCAGACTCTGCAGGGTCCTCCCCAGGCATCGTTAAAGCCACAGTGGGCCACAATGCCTTCTGTCTTGCCACTATACCTTCAGTTCTTCCCCCTATTTTGTCTCAACTATGCCAAGCCATATAATGCCATTCCATCACTACACCCTATATTATTGGCTGACACCAGGAGGCATTTCAGAAAACTCATATTTCATTGGGTTTTGCCCCTATGGTTTCAAGAGAACTCTGCAATCCTGCTGCTCAGATTATTCTTTATTTTATACATGCTAATTATATCATTTACATCCTGCTTAGAGACATGCTTTTTTTTTTCTTCCTCAATAATTTGTAAGTTACATCCTGCAGAGCAGACTCTAGTCTAGACTGACTATACAGTGTACTCCTGAAGTGCACTGCCCAGGCCTGCTGTTCCTATGAAGCATTTACCCACTTCTAAGAGATATGTAAACCTAAAGCAAATGACATTCTTTACTAGCAGCCAAGTTCAAAGTGGAACATAATGTTTAATCTCTTCACATAAATTCTGTTTGGATATGCGAGGGTCCACTGCATACAATGTCATATACATCTTTGTTTATACTGAAGCATTAAAGTGAAACTGGCACCAGTGTTGAAAATAAAAGTCTTCCCGGAGGTTGAAAGCTTCAAATTGATGCTAACCACTAGCCATGCTTATTCAAACAATCAATGTCTTACATAAGGGTGGCAGAACACTGAAACTAGTGGTCACAAATGAATGCCCAACATACTTTAAATTATAGTGCATCTGTGGAATGGAAAGGAAACAAAGTTACATTTAGCTTTGCTTATAGCCAGTGTAACTGGCAGCCTCATAATATTATGGATAAATAATACACTTGTACATACGTCTGTCACGGTTCAAAGGTCAATTGGTAATGTGGTGCATGCATGTCACTCATGGCAACTGCAAATTCAAAGCAAGGAAAGAAGGGCAGATCGATGCACCCAAGCACTCAAGTTTCTAGCTATGGACTTGACTCAACAATGAATCTTGATGCTGTAAGAGTCCAACGTTACAAAGAAGTGAGGGGGAGAAAGAAAGAGAAATACGGTTCAAAGGTCAATGGCTATTGCAGCAAGCCTAACCAGGCTGGCGAAGATAGAAACAAGCAAAACTGCAGTAACCCTAGGCTAGCGAAGAATGCAGGGCCTAAGATGCCAGAAAACTAGCCTCACTGAAGGAAGCATCTAGGCTTAGCTAGAATTTCAAATAAAATTGCCACAGATTTTCTGTGCAGGCTAGTGTATGGATAAATAGAGAAGTAGAATGTACCTTAACCTCATAATATTTGCCAGAGATCAACACATTTCCTATCATCATTATGCTGGAAATTTGTAGCATTCATCTGTGACCAGCTTTAACATTTATGCAACACCAATGTAAGCCCTCCAGCCCCAATTTAGATACAACCCCAATGGCATCATACGTACATTGATGATCTACTCTTGACTGTATGTTGGTCTCCACCTCCACAGAACGAGAGAAAGATGAAAAGGATAACAAGTCGTCCATTCTAACGGAAGGGTAAAGCACTTCAATGAATTTATCCATGGGAATACGGGGAAATATCTTGCGCAACTTTCCCTCGGCTTTTAGTTGTTCATACTCCTTGAGCACCCCATTGAAATCTTCTCCTACAAAGAATGGAATGGCAACCATGACATAATTAATAGATGTGTGGTATGTTGCTGATCATGCAAATGTCACGTTAATTTATACAACTCAGCAATGAACACCATATGTAGCTAGTGAGGCAAACACATAGTGGGCCAGGGCAATACAATTCCCTAGACAGAAGAAAAGGCAATAATGGAGGGGATACGGGTGAGCAAGCATGATTTAAAAAAATTCCATCAACTAGTCTAGCTAATCTGTGGACTAGCTACTAACAAGCTCTAGTTTCTCTAAATCTATTGATCTTGATGTTTCATGGTGCAGTTCCTCAGATGCCCAATGTAGCTCCACCACGAGCTGTGGAGAATCGAGGACGATCTCAAACCATACACCTCAGAGTCAGGTTCCCGATAATTCCTACCACCACAGCCGTGATCTTCTGCTCGGAAAAACTACTAAAGTATGGCTATTTAGTGCTAGCCAAGAAGAGAAGTAGTACAAGCTTTCAGTGGCAGGAAATGATGATCAATTGATCATGGAACCATATAAACTGATTACTGTAACTACCATCCTAATTGAGACATATTGTACACACATCAATATAAGTGCCAAGGCATGAGAAGCAGCCAATTGATGTGTATTATTTGGAAATACAGGGTTTATTTAGATAAACTACACAAACACACTAGAGCTACCACTGACCTAATTTTAGTGTTTTTATGTTTCTACGTCTCTGTAACCAGTGGGCCAGTGTTCCACTAGCATGAAAGCAAAGAACTGATGATGAAATTCTGCTCCATTATCAAACATAAATTAAAAGAGGAGGCTAGGAGAGACATGACAGGTTAAAGATCATACTCTATAGACTTTCCTGTGATCGCAAATCACAAGTTAGCTCAGAAATGAAGCACATGCATAATGAACCAGATTCCAATTAAAATTTTCTTGTCAGAAAACTGTTTCTTAATGCAGAATCAATAATAAAACTGCCAACTTACCCTTCAAGTCTTCGTCCTCCCTGATTATTTTCAGACTTTCTCCCATGTTTGCTTCTTTCAGTGCATAGATCAACTTGCGAAGTGTGGCCTGGCTCTCCCCTAGAATACGCTCCCAGGTATTAATAAGTAGCCTTCCTTTGCAGTGGTCCTGCGGATGTTGCTGCATAAGCTGGACTTGTCTGCTACTGAATCCCAACACGCCTGCCAAAGAACGCCAGTCCATCTTTCCAGACGCAGTTTGCATCGTGATGTTGACGGCGATAGTTTCAACAGTGTCATGGCGCAAGTACATGAAGGGTTGGTCGAATGGGGACTCGAAACAATCCATTGCTGCTGCCATACACTGATATGATACAGCCGGAGCAACTACTCAGTCGTCATACGATCGTATACGCCAGCAGCGCAGGCCAATTTAATTGCACGACCGGAAGTGACTGCTAAAAAATTTTAATACCTGGAAATGAGTGACTTCTTTACTAGCTAATTACACAGTCTTCGAAAGTGTTAGACTACCTTGGCATGAAGCTACATTCATACACTAACCATGTATATACTTTTCATCACTCACAGATTTACTAAAACGACACTACAGCCCCTAAAGTTGGATCCACTTATTCGTACTCTTGCAGAGGACCTTCCATGATCGCTACCGACCAGCGTTCCTGACCATTTATTTGAACCCATTTTCCCAGTGTTTGGATAGATCTTTTACATGCAAAAGTTAATATCATTTTGCATAAACAGTGCATGCGCTATATGCAAGAGTTTGAAATGCGCAAAAATCAGCAGCCAGTCCAGTACAGCTGCTCTGCTAATTAGTCTTTTTTTTTTTCTCTAATAAATTTCATTGCAAGCAATGAGGTGGGCCAACTAGCTATTATTAAGGCCTCCTTAAAGGGAGTAGATGTAGGAATGAGAGTATGGAGGTAAGAAGAGATAAGAAGGACGAAAAGAAAAAAAAAACAAAAAAAACAAAAAAAAACAGAACAAAAGACACAAGACTAAGAGACTAAAATAAAGACAAGAACAAAACTAAACCACTAAATAGGTTTTCAGGGTGCGCTTGAAACCACAGCCACTTGTCTATACATATAAATAATAACAATAACAATATTAAACTATAATATAAATCCAGAAATGCGAAGGTGTGTTACAGATCATCTCATCTAGTCTGATGTACACAAGGAGAGACCCTACTCCAGTTATCTTCTGTGCAAAGAACAAATGCAAGTTCAATATACCCACCCTATATAATGGAAGAACATAAATTTCTACACAGGCATTGAATTATACACACTATCAGTGGAAATGCATAGTTTGTTCCACTGCAATAAAAGGCTCGAAGTATTCAAACTTTCAAACGTGCTCTGAACCCGACACACCTAAAGAAATACGCAGATTTTGAAAGATCCATCACTTCTAGTGATAAAGTATGCATGGCATGTTACAGGCATAATCTCATGGTACTAAAAATAATGAAAAATAATCCGATCACCAATAATAATGATTTTCAAACCACACTACTGTCGATTCAGACCCATCCTACCCATGAAAATCACTCAAGAAAATAAACTCATTGAAATAGCCATCAAATTAACAACAATTACTATAGCTCAAGAGGTTCCTAAAGCAGCTGGACTTGCTTCTTCCTATATGATCCCATATCAAAATCGTCCAAAAAAAAAAAATAGGGACCCTGAGATGGTTACTAAGTCAACTCTCTTCCCACCTACAGCATCACATATCATACACGTAGAGTAATTATAAAGAATCCACTTCTACAAGGCCAGATATGAAGAAACCACTCTATTCACTAATAGTTTCCCAGAAGACTGGACACCAGAATATGTAATAACAGAGGGATTATTAATACCAAACATCTACACAGTCATAACACCATGGCCAATTATGGTGATTTTATAACGAGATGATTCATCTTACCTTATTTAGACAAAGGCAGCCAGGAAGTTCATTTGCTATTTGACGATCCTGGGAAACAGGCTGAGAATCCAAAAGTTTTCGAGCAGGCTAGGCATGACACCAGATCATACTTGTATGCTGACACTTGATAATGACACAAAATACCTACAAAATGGCTCAAATGTAAAAATGCAAAAGAAAAGTTACAACTTTTCTATCGGCTTATATAGTTGATATAGAGGTGACCACAAATGGTGTACTAGAGATCCGGAACACAATAATTATTCGAACCACTATTCAAACTCTATTCACTTCTATTGGCTGTGATTGCATATCATTCTTTTCTGAGATAGGGAAGTCACTAGTATTTTTTGAACAAGCAAGATTTATCTTCAGTCATCAAAAGGATTCATTTGCCACACATCTCACACATATCAACTTACATGAACTAGCAAATAGCAGTCTGCTAGCATTCCTATTTCAAGAAGTGTGTGGTGCAGGATGTCAGTGTACCAACTGCTGTAATACCAATATAAATGTGATTGAAATGGAGACAGATGACTACGATGAAGAAAGAGCAATTGAAATGGACTATGATGAAGAAAGAATGGAAGATGATGACTATGATATTTTAGAGGATGATGTAGAAAACATAATGGAAAGCATTTTTGGGTCTCATTATATCCTCCTCTACTATGATGATTGAAGTGATGCAGACCAAGAATAGCATTTTTCACACTCACAACCCAACCTTACTCCCCTTTCCCTTTAGTCGTACACAATTTCATATCCCATTCATCCTTAATTTTTCAATGATTTTTCATGGTTCAAAAGTAACACTGATGGTATCTCAAAATACTTATCATTACTTACACAATTAGATTTACCTTTCAACCAAGTATTGCAAAATTTCTGGGGAAAAATAATGGTCAGGAACGCTAATCCAGAGCAACTTTCAAAGGTCCTCTTTCGGCAAGGGGTCGGCAACAGGCATACGACACTTGCAATAGACCAAGCATTCTTCAGAGCAACAAATACTACTGGCAGGTCTTCTTTTCTTGCACACAGGAAATGGTGTTATCTTTCCTGCTTCCATACACAGGCAGAAGTGAGTTCTCAGTTCAGTTTGATAAAAAACAACACCAGTTGGGTCATTCTTGAAGGCCAAGCTTGTTGCCATTGCAATTGCATACAGAGAACAATCCGTATGCAGGAAGTGCTGCTGAGCACGACTTTCAGCTGTGGATAACAGATCATCACGAGCAGGACTTTGAGCTGTGGATAACAGATCATCACCATCACCATCGTTGTGGTTGTTACCCTATTACAATGTCAACCATAGTTAAATATTTCAACAAGGGGGACAGTCCCCAACCCCTCCAATATTGGTTCAAAGCATAAGTCCTCCATTAACAATCTCCTAATCAGTAAGTAATCAGCCCCCTCCATTTATGGTATCAATATCATATCTACCTGCATGATGCAGAGCTCAGTCAAGGAGAAGTGACTGGCAGCAATGGTTAGCAATAGCTATATAAGAAAACAATACATCTCTAAGTCTGCACACTAAAACTGTTTGCTTAATACCTGAGGTTGCCACAGACTCACTGCATGCAGTGAGTGATGTAAGCGAGGATGTAAGATAACGCAGAAAATCACCTACAAATTCATGGTACAAGTTAGCCTGACAGCTAGGTTATACATAGGTACTAAGTAGCCTCGACGGCCTGGGGACGAGGCTAGGTACTAAGTAGCTAGAAGCGGCTAGAAGGGAGTAGCTAACCTCGTATAGCTAGCTACGTCCAGCTAGCTGTGGGTTGCAAATACCTGTTGTAGAGGTGTTTGGATCTATCAAAGCCGCGATAGTAGCAGAAAACCCCTCGAGAAAAAGCAAGAGTAAAAAGGCAAGGACGAGGTGAAAAAACTCGATAGGTCAGGTGCTGATCATGTGACTATCATGCATTTAAAAGGTGAGGTGGGGCTGATTTCTCCATCGATTTCTACTTGATTTCTGCCTGATTTCCACCTGATTTCAGCTAATAAGTACCCTGTTGCCGACCCCTCGTCTTTCGGAGTGTGGCAAAGGGTAGTTTCAGTATTGAAGCCTAATTCCCCACTTTTGCTATAAGAAGTAGACTGTACTGGTTCACTCCACCTTAGAAGCTCCCTTTTACATCCTTACCTTTGTTAGGAGACTCTCACTAGTACGCTTCTCTAGCTACACCAGGCTAAACACGCGGGCAAAAAATGGCGATTTGATCTTGAACATTAACATGCAGCTGTGGCAGGAATGACGTAATGCTATTTTTGAAGTCCGAAGATTACTGGAATAGCCAAACATACACAACAAACACCGGATGTCAGGCGGGTATAAAAGCCAGCCTCCGCCACAATAGGGTTGACACAAAAGCTGTGCCATGATGGTGCGGTGAACTGAAACATAGCATAGCAGAAAGGCTATGGTAGGCCTATACCCTGCTTTTCTTGTGTCGTATAAGCTTTCAATTTTGTATCTGCCACAAAGGTAGTGCCTTTTTTGAGAAAGAATGTCATTTTGAAGAGCTACTATTTCTTCGTATTCGTCTATACTCGACTCCAGAGAGAGAATTTAATGTATTATGGCAATAAGAGAGGAGGTAAGTCGTGAAACTGTGCAAAGGGGGATATAGAGACTCGGTTTAGTGTGGACACCTCGGACAAGGTCGCCATTTTGTTTTTTGGGTGAGGCAAGAATTTTCTGAGCATGCGCAGGTGATGATGTCATTTCCGTTTTGTGCCACACATTTTTTGTCGTTCATGTAAAACATGGCGGTGAACAGACTAGAGGACCGTATAGCAGACCAAAAGATACGTTGGTATTTTACAAAGGAGGAGCTAGAGCACTCGCCATCGAGACAGCATGGTGTAGATTTCGACAAAGAACTGAGTTACAGGCAACAAACTGCTAACATGATTCAAGAAATGGGACATAGATTGAAACTGTGAGTTGATACCTCACAAAGATCTGGTGGCTATATATAGAGGCGAGATTGACGAGGACTAAGTACCATGATCTCAGCTACTTTAGATCCAAACCTGGATCACTTTTTGACTTGGATTCACTTGCCTTGACCGTCATGACTACAGCTAAAGCTACTTTTGTCTGGTTAAAATCTAAAAGATAAGGTGGCTTGAGCTAGCTCTATACAGAAGTTATGAGGGAGCTTGCTTTCTAATTTTGAACTATGGAATAGCAATACATCTTCAATATATCGTGGAAAGAACACTCACTAGCTAAAAAAGCTTAAAGAATCTGATGAAGATTTTCAAAGGTGGCACTCTTCGTGTGTTAATGTCATTAGCTGGTTTCTGTTTTTGAGTTGTGACTGTGTGTCTATTGACTCTAAACGTCCAATGCTGCTCTTTGAAATACTGTTCTGCCAAATCAGTTGGCTAGATACTAAACCTAATGATACACCATGCACATCACAGCTACAATTGTTAATAGTAACCTTTATAAGAGGTGTGGTCAGTATAGAAGGCTAGCTTCATTAAATTTGAGCTTTTTTTGAACACGATTATTATTGGATGTACACCTACGCTTTGTACTCTTTGAAAATTTGACCATCAATTATCACTTTGCAGGAACCAGATTTGCACGGCCACGGCCATTGTGTACATGCATCGGTTCTTCATGGTCCACTCTTTCAGAAGCTTAAACAGATGGGTGAGTTGACAAGCATGGGGTCTATGTTAATTAAAAGTTTAAAAGGGAAATGTTACACTATATCACATGTGGGCCGGCTAGCTGTAGGCTATGTTTTCACCCAACATCATGATGCATGGTGCCTCTGTTTAGAGGTCAACATCCTGTTAAGGAGGGGAAGTCATTTCATCCAGTATGGTGCCCCTGTGTGCTTGAGAGCCAGGGTAGTGATGTTTTACATTCTGTCAGAGAAGGGAGTGCCTTTGAACTCTGAGCTGCGTATATTCTGTTAACATGCTTTGGAAAAGGCTCTTCAAGTGAACTGATAGCAGATAACTGATACTACCTAAATTAGGGACTTGTCTATTATCCCATGAAATTGATAAAAAAGGAGGTAACTACACTATGCAGTTGCTCTAATATGAAAGAGGGAGGGTACCTCGTGACATCATTGCAGCGCAGACAGATATATATGGAGTGCTTTATTTTGAGTTCAAGTTGGAGAGCATGTGAGGACAATAACGTGCTGAAAAACCAGATTTTCACTACCAGGGCGGTTATTCCACTAACCTTTTTCATCATCACATAATCTCTATAATCATAGCTAGCTCACAAATGCACTTTCAAACCTGAAATGCTCATTCAAGTTAACACCTTTGGATCGAGCTTGTCCCCTTCACTGATGATTGCTTTATGCAAGCGAGAAGGCAACTACATAATCTTCCTCGTCCTTAGCTCTGTATGAACTCGTCTTTGTTTCTTTCTTTTGCAAATAGCTGACATTTCTTTCGAATCTGCTTGCCTAAGGAGTGGCATAATGTACTCGTTCTTTCATGTATGAATCAAAGGATTCCTTGCATACTTGGCATCTGTGTGTGGTCACCTGATCCATTGTAATGTGGACTTCGCACCTCTGTATGTAAAACTGTCAACTTCAGACAATTTCACTACTCCAGTGCTTATAAGAAAATTGATATTAACTGGACATGATGTCCCCACAAAGTAAAGCTTGTCCCTGGACATTGAATCGGTGTCCCGATACTTTTGTCCTGATAAACAAGTAATGACCATGCAGGCATATGCCAATATTGGCCAGAAAATGTCAGGTGTCAAGCTGTTATCATAAGCTCTGCTACTTTCTAGCCGTTGTGATATAAGTATATCTGTATGTCTGTATGTCTATGTTTAATAGAAAGCAAATTAGTGAGTGATACAGAGTGTGTATCCAAAGAGCCGTTCTCCCATACACTGAAGGCATTCACTAGACCCCTTGATCATTCACTATATCTGCTCTAACTGTCTCAATTCTTGACCAAATTTCACATTTAAAACACCAGCTGAGCAGAGAGCTGATCACCCACTCTATGAGCTGATTTTTGAGATTTAAGAATTGAGGAAAGTTCTATTAGAATGAGCAAAATATCAAGTGAACGTAAATAAGACTTCACCTCACTTAATTTGGTTAATAAATTGAGATGTTTTTATTTTTTATTTTTTTTGGCATAGCACATAGCAGCAGCTGCTCTCTTCTTGGCGGCTAAAGTGGAGGAGCAGCCTCAAAAGCTGGAGTATGTTGCACGAGTCTTTCATATCTGCATCAATCGTGACTCCCCAAACATCGACTCCAATAGTGACGTAAGTTACATGAATTTAAAGAGTTATGATCGAATGGCTGGCTCTCACACTGACTCCATCAGAGTTACCTGACAGCCTTATCTTTAGATTGGATATTAGCGTCCCTTACAAATGAGCCACCACCTTTGAACGAGGTCTTTTATATATAGATTGATGTCTGATAATAAAATTAATGCTATCTACTGCACTCTTGGGCTATAGTTATTATTATTATGGCTAACAGCCAGGCTATTGCAAGGTTGGAGTAGTTTCACATAATGATGATGCTCACTCATCTGTGCATGTCCAGCAGCAATTTTTTCCCAGAGTGCATTTTCCAGCAATGATCGAGTTCAGTGTAGATGTTTCTAGCATAGAGCACACTATTGAGGGATGATGACCATATGTCTCCTCTGTTTCAACCAGAAACCCTAGCTGTGGTCTAATATCAAACCATTATCAGCACTCTACATCTGGTTTGATCCATGAGATCAACTTCCCTCATTCTGTCCTGTGCTTTTTTATATTACAGACCTTCACAAAACTAGTAGAGTCAATTACTACCCATGAGCTACTCATCTTGGAAACCCTTGGTATGTTTTCTAGTTGTCAGCTCTGTAAGTGGTGCTCTTTAATTAGGAAAATTAAAGCTATGAAGTACGTAAATGAAGCCCTTTATTATAGCAATACCTAAGTCATAGGATGTGATGAGTTAGTCCTAAACTTTGGCTCACCATAACTCGTGACTACCAGTGGCCATGGTCTGGGTGTAGAGATAGTCTAACCATTATAGAACACATGGCAGAAGTTTGGAACAAATTCATCAAAGCATATTTGAGAAGTAGCAAATTCAATCAGGCTACATGGGACTGTTGTACATCGAAGTGTAATGGGATTAAAGAGGTAGTGCTCTTCCTTTGCAGGTTTTGATTTGGCAGTGCAACATGCTCATCCTCATGTAGTCAAATGCACACAACTGGTCCGAGGTAAGTCACATATCCGTCACATGTATTATCATCTAGCCATAGGGGAAAGATCCCATTCTGGGGTGCGTCATAAATTCAGACGTCAATTTAGGGGTATTCTTTGGCTTCCCATTGAAGTGGGGGGAGGGGAGGGGGACAGAATTGAAGCTACTGGTTACAGACAATTTGACCAAGCATTTAGCATCTGAAGTTTCATGGGTAAATTTCAATACAATACCACGAAAAAATTACCCATTTATATTAATATTTAAAACACCAAAATTTGATTGGCTGTTTTCGACAATAAGTTAGTTATTTCTAACATTTAATTTTTGGGAATGACTTACGTAGTGAACATTATTTAT
Source organism: Crambe crambe (assembly GCA_963924555.1). Classification (NCBI taxonomy): domain Eukaryota; kingdom Metazoa; phylum Porifera; class Demospongiae; order Poecilosclerida; family Crambeidae; genus Crambe; species Crambe crambe. The sequence continues at coordinate 5,784,281 of OZ004588.1, forward strand.
GTCTCATGTTTCTGTCCCAAACATGCACACACACACACACACCATTGCAGCTAGCAAGGATCTCTCTCAAACTGCCTACTTTATGGCCCACAACAGGTGCCAACTCTCTCTTCTTCCTCTCTCTGTCCTTTGACCCTACTCTAAGCCACACCCTCAATTACTGGGTCCCGAAAAATCTCAGCCACTTGTTGCACGCACATGCATGCTCTGGCAGGTCGTGGTGTATAGTAATTCGCCAATGGCTGGGATGAAACAGCACACAGCAGCAGCCATCACCTTTTCCCATATACTTGGTGCAGGCTATTTGCAAACTGTGTGTTACCTTGGCTATGGCGTTTCCTGTCAGAGTTTTGCTATGCCTGCTTTTTTTTTTTCCTCTTATAATATTTGGCTTGTGATTAGCAGGGGCTTAGAGTAATCTTATGTGCTGTGAGAGTTTTAGTTCTTAAGTGACTACAAGCTGAAGTGCATGTGTGCTGGGTCAAATCTTGCTGCCATTAGGCAGCTGGACTTGAAAAAAAAACCCGTTTAAGTTTGAAGGCTCCAACTTGAAGCATCTATCAGGTACATTACATAAAGTAGCAGCTGGCTAGTGTTTTTGTTATTGCTGTTCAGTTGTTTGAATTTTGAAGAACTGTCAATTTTCAGTTTCCTTATCAGATTTCTCAAAAATGAGATGAACTTATTATCCTCAGTAAACTCTTACAGTACTCTCTAGTAGTAAATTTATCCTTTGAAAGGTGTCATGTCTGGTATTAGCTTTGTTCTGATCCAAATGTTTTGGTGCCTTGTAAAAGTTATTGAAAATACGCCTTTCTTCCCAAACCCTACACAAACAATTAGCATAGAGCTAAATATGGACTCCCTGAGATGCAAAAACCTATGTACCTACATATATTCAGGACACCCTCTGCGGTATGATTCACCCCTGACACCTTTTTTATCAGGACACTAAATTATTACTTGTCCTAAAATTGTCTACATTTAAGTTTTATCTTTTTTCTGGAATAGTTTGCTACTGACAACATTCTGCCTGGAACACCGACCGACAGTGGTGGCATGTTGTTGCATCAACCTAGCTTGCGTCTGGAAGGGGATTGAGATCCCGCCCTCACAGGACCAGAAGGCGTGGTGGGAGTATGTTGACCCTGACATAAACCAGGAACTCCTTGACTGTGAGTGTGCAAGGGGAAACCTCTTCTGAGGTGTTGATGGGTGGACAACAGAATTTGGGGCACGTTGAACCAGTGTTTGGTCCAGAGGTTGTCTTCAATGCATTGAAAGTCATCCTTGTTTGCAGAGGGTCCCTCCTTGAATGGATGTAGTATTATTGTGACCTTATTACAGAAGCTCCTTTATCACCATTAGTAATATATAGTGGGTCCTTTATTATATTCAAGAGGTCAAGAGTGGAGCTACTTGTTTAGATGTTGCTCTTCAGTGAATTCCCTTTTTCCTTTTAGCCCTAACAAAAGAGTTTCTTGATATATACGGAAAGTGTCCTAGTAAACTGCAGAAGAAGATAAATGAGCAGATAAAGTTGGCACAGAAACAGGTGGGTGGAGTTTGTTATAATTATTATGAGCAGAATTAAGAATTATTGGGTGTTAGTTTTCCTGGTTTTTGTTGGTATCTTTGATTTATTTTCCTTCATCTCTCTCTTGTAGAATAAGCTAAAACAAGGAGAGTCGAGTAGCTCTCAAGTAGAGAAAGGCAAAGGTCCAGCTCAAGAGGGCCTGCATCTATCAACAACATCATCATCCAAGTCTTCAAGATTAGCACCACCAAACCAATCACACAAACCTGTGGCTTCTTCCTCCTCATCCCATCACCACACACCTCACTCGACCCATGGATCCCATCCCGCCCAGTTGCAGGACAGTCGATCATCCAAGCATCTTCAACTCTTGGGATCATCTGCAAGCAAGCAATCACACTCTGCACAGAATATATCAGCAAAGCCGGCCCGCCAAAATCTCTACTCTCAACAAGTTGGTAAAGGGTCTACAGCTTCATTGTCATCTAGTAGTAATAAGAGCCAACCAATGAATAAGATTGCAGGGATGTCCTCGCATGTGGCCAATAATAAAGTGGTATCAAAATTGCAAGAAGGTCATCGAGCTTTGGATGGTGCTGCAAGACAACAGCAACAACATGGTGTGTTGCACAAACATCAGGTCATGTCGGGATCTAGAGGCAGTGGAGAGAAACATCGAATGATGACTGGAGAACAGAAGAGTAAATCTTCAAAGCACGTTTCCGAGCACCATAATCACGACAGTCACATGACTTCTCGGATACACCACCACAACCCTCATCCTCAACACACAAAGCCAAGCAAGCGTCCTCACCTCTCCAGTAATGAGTTATCTGATAAGAAGAGACTGAAATTGGACTCCCAGCTTCAGCCCCCTCTACCACCTCTCCCTCCCATGTCATCCGAGGACGCTCCACCTCCTCCACCCCCGCAGAATTATTCACATGATTACAGTTCATCGCTACCACCACTTCCTCCTTACCCCCCGCCCCGTTCGTCGATCATGGTGCATGACAGATCTCCTCCGCCCCCTCCCCCCTAGTTTTTCAAAAATTATCATAATTTATTTGCAAATTTATTATTGTGCTATATATATAACTATTGTTATAATGAAGACTCTTTTTACTATGTTCATAATCATCAGGTGATTTGGTGCATTATTATATTACTCCGGGAAACGTGAATAATTGTGTGGTCAACTGCATTCTACCCTGCACAGGGGCGGATCCAAGGGGGGGGGGGGGGGGGGCATTGGGGGCTTAAGTATTGTAAGTTGCGGTAGCTTAACTAGCTAACCTTCGCTCCTACAGCCAGGCACGGTGCAAGTTGCGGTAGTTGGATCATCTGACTTATCCGGCACCTCGAATATTAATTAATTTCGCGATGACCTTTGACCTTGGCGCTAAAAGAGCGGGAATTTCAAGTGTCAGAAATGTCTTTGCTTGAACTTGGCCCAATTTTATTTGGGGATATAGAGAAGCTAATTTCATATATGAGGGGGAAGGGGCTTCTTGCTTCAACTTTGACTTGTTCCAGGTAATTATAATTATACCTGCTGTGTCAAACAATCAATAAACAAACAAAAACAAACAAACAAATTAATCAATTAATTAATTAATTAAGATAAATCAAACACATTGATTCTAGATGCAACATAGCCATGCGGGAGATCCCAAGGAGTGATGCAAGAGATAAGTATAGTTGGTGGTGTAGACAATGTAAGGGACGGAAGAGCATCCGAACAGGTAGCTTCTTCCAAAAGTCCAACAACACTCTGCAACAATGGATGCTGATGTTGTACCTGTGGGCCAGACAGTACCCTGTTACTGATGCAGCAGAGGAGGCAAAAATGAGCTTGAGAGTGGCCATTGATATTTACCAGTGGTTTCGGGAGGTCTGCACCACCAAACTCCTGCAATCTCCGGTGGTACTTGGGGGGCCTGGAGTGATAGTCCAGATTGATGAGTCACTGTTTCGGCATAAGCCAAAGGTGTGATGGAATAACAGTAGCTAATATATCAGTATTTATTTTCACACTCCCATAGAACCATAGAGGAAGGGCTACCACCCAAGAAGTCTGGGTTTTTGGATTGGTGGATACTTCACATACTCCAGCACTGGGCTTTATGAACATAGTAGGTCAGCGTGATGCAGCCACATTGCTACCCATCATACAAGCCCATGTTGCACCTGGGACTATTGTCCATTCAGATCAGTGGGCTGCGTACAACAGGATAGCTTCACTTCCAAACGTGGCCTCCCACTCTACTGTAAATCACTCGATCACATTCGTCGATCCAGTAACCCACACCCACACTCAAAATGTAGAGTCCTATTGGAATAGAGTGAAGACAAAGTTAAAGTGTATGAAGGGCTGCCATGCTCATCAGGTTCCAAGCTATTTGGACGAATTCATGTGGAGAGAGAGACATGGCACCACCAAAGCAATGGCTTTTTCAATTATGATGAGGGACATAGCAGCTATTTTCCCTGTATAATTAGTACCCCAACTAAATCAGGCCTTACTTTGATTCATTGATTCATAAAATAGTCTTGACAATCAAACAGCAAAATCAACACAATCTTGTAGCAGAGGTCAGAGGTCATCGCGAAATGGCGCGAAATTAATTAATATTCGAGGTGCCGGATAAGTCAGATGATCCCGGTAGTTTAACTAGCTTCGCTCCTGCACCCAGGCACGGTGTAAGTTGCAGTAAATTAGCTAACCTTCGCTTGTTTATAAACTTCAAAATAAAGCACATCCTATTAAAGTGGGCGTTCCCAATTAAAAGTGGGCGTGGTTGCGCTTACGCGCGGTTCTAAAATGTCCCCCCCCCCCCCCCCCCCCCCCCCCCCCCTTTCGAAATCCCTGGATCCGCCCCTGCTGCAATAAAACCAAGACGCGTTAGATCTACCGGACTACCTGGACAACAGTAATTAGCAATGTCTATACTTCTAGTCCTGTTTGCTATTGCACTGCTGTCTCTGGCATCTGGACAGGCTCCAGGAGATCATGAGGAGAGATGCAGAACTGGTATCAATGCACCCAGGCACCATTTCCCAATGGAGTGGAGAGTTTTAATGGACACATACGACTACGGAAATTTATTGGGCTCTAGAGGAGTCTGGACATCTACATCCTGGGTTCAAGTTGTTGGAGGCAGTTGTTCATGGAAATTGACCGCCTCATCTTGCAGTCAAACACAGTCACAAAATAACTGGGTCTTCTCACAGCATATTAGTTTTGAGGATGCTAATGAAATCTTCTTCAATGTCTCTGTCAGGATAGAAGAATGCAATAATGAGCCTAACTGCAGAGATTATGTCACTCTGTATAGATATTACAGTGATCGTATGGTTAGTAATGCAGAACGGATAAATACTAACAACTATCAACCATTAAATGGCACTGTTGAACAGTCACGCCTGCAACGGACTTCAGAGCAGACTCTGACTCTTACTCGACCTGCAGATCAGAATGGTTTCTACCTGGCAGTGAGAGATGAAGGAGCATGTGGACAATTAGTGCGAATGATAGTGTATTATGTTGTTTGCAAATCTAGAGTGGTTGGCCTCGTGACTTATCCACAGACTGCTGTCCCTGTCCGAAACTCAAGGGACATAGTATTTGATGCAATGTGTGCAGCTAATGCCCACAACACTACAAGTCTTCAAGTGGTAGCATCCAGCAGTACCAGTACCTGTAGTGATAGAGCACCAGGAGGGGCTGTTTGCGAATGTGATGCAGGATATGTGGTCTCAAGTGATGGAATGTCATGCCTAGGTAAGTAACAACCAGGTACATTGTTTGGCTACTATTCATGTCATTTGTAGCTTGCAGTGCTGGAAACTATCATAGTTTAAGTGACACTTCTTGCCGGCCGTGTCCTGGGAATACTGTCACAGATGTAGTGGGTGCTGCTGAGTGTAGGTGTTTGGAAGGATTCTACAGGAATGATTCTCCACAGGAAGGACCAGAAGTAGCCTGTACAGGTGAGTTTGCATAATAATATGAGGAGAGCAGATACTGTAACACTAGTATGCTATCTAAGTCTCTTATAACCAATGATGTTTGCTTTCTGTAGCTTGTATATGATCATATGCAGGTCAAAGTTCATAAGACTGAAAACCTAAAATCTTTTTTCTCTCCTACCCTTCTACATCGTAGCTCCTATATACGTTATTGCATTGATGTAACATAATTATCATTTGATTGCATGCAGGCTTGCAAGAGCTGTGTAGCCCTCATGCTGCTCAAGCTACTTTTGTTTTAAACTATAGCACCTCCAAGTGAATGCAGAAATATACAAGTGATATCAAGAACTTCTACTGCCATTATTGTCAGTTGGACACGACCTACAACTACAGGAAGACCTGACTTCTTCTACAGAGTGCAACATAGTGATCCCAATAATGTTGAACAGTTCATTACAGTTGACGATAATCTGAGAGATAGTGGAAATGAAGTGACTTATACAGTATCTGGATTAGTTCCCTTCACTAACTACATAGTGAGAGTGACCACCCACAATGGGGTGAGTGACCAAGATCCTGATAGTCATCTGTGCCAGTGTGAAGTCACCAATCGGACAGTGGAAGGAAGTAAGCTCTATAGTCACATTTCACGAAAATTAATTCATATCATATGATTTCCTAGTTCCTGGTGCACCCATTGTTCAGCGGCTCTGTACTGCAATATTGTGGCAACCTCCATCTCAACCTAATGGGGTTATCACTGGATATCGCATTAAATTTTCATCCGAATCTTCATTCATAACACTCAACAACAACACTAATTTCCAACACTAATTATTGTTATTATTTTTAAAAATGTTTTTTTAAGGTTGGAGCTGTTAATAGTGCTGGAGATGGAGTATTGTCTCCACCACATCTTGTATGTCCAGGTAATAGTTATTCTACCTGTTAGACTTACTCTCAAGCACTTCTCTTTGCATAATACATGATGACCTCCTTTTATTATTTTAGTGCTATGCAGGCTAAGTTTGACAACTATATCACAAACTGATACTACAATTAATATCACTTGGACTCCTCCTGGCCCTGTCAATGGTGATATATTATCATATACCATCGAGAGAAGATTTAGTAATGATGGAATATTTGTAAAAGCTGGTAACCTAACCAGTAACAATCGTGATCTGAGCTATACTTTATCGGGTCTATCTCCATTCACGACATATATAATGAGAGTCAATGCCAGCAATAGCACACACATAGCAGAAATGTGTGAAATTGCAGGCAAAACTATGGAAGGAGGTATGTACTCTTTTAAAATTGTTGTTTTGTTTTTAACAGCTTTTATTAATAGTTTCATCCCAACCAACCATTGTTGCTCAAGAATGCACTGTGTTAGTATGGAGACCACCTACTACACCCAATGGTGTTATCACTAGATATGAAATTGAATTTTCATCTACTGAAATGTCATCACGGTCTACCATGAATATCTTCTACTTGACTGAGAGTAGTGAGCAGAAAAATATAAACTTTAGAGTAAGTATGTAGCTATCAGCTAAGTATGCATGTTCAGGTGAAAGTTGAAGTTTGTTCCTGGAGGGCTTATTCCCATGGAGAAGCATTTCTATAGCTATTATATTCTTATATTTATGTTTATAGATTAGAGCACATAATGGTGCCGGGCCTGGAGAATGGACCGACTTCATCTCCAATGGTAATATACCTGATTCACTTGTGTGATTCTAGCATTGAGGATTTCTGGATAATATTTACTACAATGTAATGTTCATTTCACTTTTAGGTTGTTCTTCTGCTGGATCAAGTGAGTTGATATCTAATGAATTATTCTATATACTTGATATAGTTACAATAATAGGCCAAAATACTGCCCATACAGAGGTTTGCACGGTTCTTGCAATAGAAATATTAAAGCACCATGTGCATGTTCAACTTAGCAACAAGTAGGTTGTATTTACTTCCCTTCAAATTAAGAGAAGACAGTAACTTTGGCCCTTTTCTCTGTACTTGTATAAATACTCTTGTATAAGTACTACTGAAGATAGTTATTATCAACCCACTAAAAGTTTAGAGATGGTTTATTATTGCTGTTTAATATTGCATGTGTTCACTTTTTCTGCCAATTGTTTACCAGGTTTATTCAACAGCTCCAATTCAAAGTGGGAAATTCTTATCGTATTTGCTGGTACTTTTGCTGCAACTTCATTAATATTCTTTGTGTTCATAATCATAATATGGTGTGTGCACAAAAGCCGGAAAAAAATGAACGAAGACAGACAAGAATTTGATATGAAGTATATAAGTAGCTAGCTACGTAGACTTAGCTATAATCTTAATTTTTATTTTGTGTGTTTGCCATAGCAAAGTATTTATAATTATAAAAAATGATAAAAACAAAGTTATTCAGTACAGCAGTCACATTGAACAGCCAGTTAGAGAGGGGTTGCTAGGTGGTGCTTCAATGATTCCATTCAAGTACACCCAGCCAGAGGGACACTTATCTCCCTCAACTTCTTCTGATAAAGGTCACATATCACAGCTTGTCCTATGAAAGGAAGATGAGGAGAAGTGTTGTATCGTGGAGGATTCGGAATTTCAGTGCGAGGTGAAGCTTCACACATTGTACCCATCCAAGGCATTATCACTCAATTCTATGTCAGTGATTCTTTCAACTATTGTGCGATACCAATCAGTGATGTGCATTAGAGCAGTAATTTGCCTTTAGTAGCCCATACAAAGGAATGCCTCATATTCTACCTTCAAACACAGTAGCTTTGTTTCCTCTGAGTAGCCAGTCACTACGCAGTTTAACTGCCATTATTGGTGCTGAGAATGAGTATTATCCAGCAAACCTTTAGCCTCTAATAATGTTGTCTATAGCTATACTGTCATCAAGAGCTTACATCATGGCAAAAAAATTTTTTTTAAGAATGGAGTGAACACATCTCCAGGTATTTGTCAGGAGCTTCCAGGGGACCATGGACTGATCGGTAAGTGCCATAAATGAAAAATGGCTTTTTGTCCATGTCATTACTGATAGCATTCTGAATCTCCTTTGTAAACAAGATAGTGCTATATGAACCATCTTCATCTGTAACAGGGTTCTTATTATTTTGAAAATCCACACCATTTGCATGCATCATTTGTTGTGGGTTATCTGGGTCTCTGTAGATTCCTTCACATTAGACAGCTATGAAGTTATCAGCATAGCTTAACAGCTATTTGTTTGGTTGGTCAGGCTTGCACAGTAAGTTGATGACATTGTTTGCTATCAGAATTTTTACTTTAACATAAAGACTGCAATATTTCTCACTCACCTACAGCATGTGTAGCATATTCACTATCTTTTAAATGCTGGGAAAAAGTGGTTTCATCCAAACCAACCAAGTCCATAGGGATGACCATTTGTGATGACTCCATCAGCTAGACCCAAATCCACTATCTTTTAAATGCTGGGCAAAAGTGGTTTCATCCAAACCAAGTCCCATAGGGATGACCATTTGTGATGACTCCATCAGCTAGACCCAAATTGTATGCATATTTGCCTGCTGATCTTGATGGAGAACACACAGGTTGGACATAGTACTGCTTTAGTTGGATGCCTTCAGTGATGGCCAACTTGTCCAGAGTAGGAGTAGTCTGCTCCTTGGTAACAGTATCCAAGATCATCTATCATGATATTTGGCTTGTTGGTTAAATCACCATATATGCTAATCCTAGCTGTGCTGAAGTAGATTAGGAGTCAATCTGTCCTAAACCCAGATTGTATAATTAATATAGATCACATGATTAGCTGATGATGGATGATGATGAATAATCTTATAGTTCTTTATAACTAGCTACTCATTGATATGGAACTATTTCCTTTGAGGCATATCAGCAACATGAAATCCCACCAAGAAGTGGTTAGTATCAGTAGTATGCATGGAGACCACCTACTAAACCCAATGGTGTTATCACTAGATATGAAATTGAATTTTCATCTACTGAAATGTCATCACGGTCTACCATGAATATCTTCTACTTGACTGAGAGTAGTGAGCAGAAAAATATAAACTTTAGAGTAAGTATGTAGCTATCAGCTAAGTATGTATGTTCAGGTGAAAGTTGAAGTTTGTTCCTGGAGAGCTTATTCCCATGGAGAAGCATTGTATAGCTATTATATTCTTATATTTATGTTTATAGATTAGAGCACATAGCTAATGGTGCTGGGCCTCCATGGAGAATGGACCGACTTCATCTCTGATGGTGATTCAATAGTGTGATTTTATAGCATTGAGGATTTCTGCATAATATTATTACAATGTAATAATTTTAATATTCATTTCGGTTGTTCTTCTGCTGGATCAAGTGAGTTGATATCTAGTGAATGATATAGTTACAATATAGCAGGCGATTCCACGCGCAATAATAATTAGCACAAGCTATAATAATTGCGTGTGGAATCGCCTGGGGACAAGGCTATAGTTACAATTAGGGTTGAATAAATTCTCTTTAGTTACCTATTATTCTTAAGCACTAACATAATTATTCCCAATATTTTGCCCATTATTCTTTTAAAAATTTAATGAGAATGCAACAAGATTACAAGAAAGGATTTTATGAGTGCCTATAATTATACTGTAGCATCAGTGAAGACTCTACATAGTCTTCTAGAGCAAGAGTTTGTTGCTCTTTAAAACTATTTTCTAACAAAGAAAAAACTCTCTCTGCTGCAGCAGATGATGGTTGAACAAGTAAGACTGATCTACAGCTGCTAGACCAAAGGGGAAGTTCAGATTTATGTCTGTTCCACCACTTTAGATACATAGTGTGGTCTAGTTACAAGCAAGCTAGCCATAATTATTGCTTGTAAAGTTGTACTCCAGTTGCATTATCATACACATATAGAATTTTGGCCAAAAATGTTCCCTATTATTCCAGCATTATTCCCTGATTCTTTGGCATACCTATTATTATGCTAGCATAATTTATTCAAACCTAGTTACAATAGTATCTAATTCTTCTCATGGGCCAAGCATAAATACAGTGGTTCTTGCAATAGAAATATTAAAGTACCACGTGCATGCTCAGTAAATAATACTTAACAAGTAGTTGTAGTTACTTCCCTTCAATTAAGAGAAGAGATTGGTCCTTTTCTCTGTACTTGTATAAGTACTACTGAAGATAGTTATTATCAACCAAGTTTAAAAGTTTAGGATATAAATTTCACAGTATTATTTGCTTTTAGAGCTGTTAAGTATGGTATTCACTTTTTCTGCCAATTGAGTTGTTTTTTTACCAGGTTTATCCAACAGCTTCAATTCAAAGTGGGAAATTCTTATCGTATTTGCTGGTACTTTTGCTGCAACTTCATTAATATTCTTTGTGTTCATAATCATAATAATATTATGGTGTGTGCACAAAAGCCGGAAAAAAACTATCAAAGCAGTACAAGATTTTGATATGAAGGAGAATTTCAAGTACGTAGCTAGATTAGCTATATAAATTTTATTTTATTTTTGCCATAGCAAAGTATTTATAATATATATATAAACAGGTTATTCAGTCCAGCCAAGGTGTCCACACACCTCCAAAATATTTTGGATCAGAATTTGGATCGAATGGTGGATTCATCTGGACGTGTGTGGAATTATACACTTCAATTCTCTTCTGTAGTTGAGCAACCACGTCAGGAAAACTCTTAGCCTCATTGTTCCTTTCGTACGGGTCAGCAGTCACATTGAACAGCCAAGTTAGAGAGGGGTTGCTAGGTGGTGCTTCAATGGTTCCATTCAAGTACACCCAACCAGAAGGACACTTATATCTCCCTTAACTTCTTCATCTGATAGAGAACAGTTAGGTTGACCAGTGATTAGTTTCCAGTCACCAACACGTATTGCAGCTTGTCCTATGAAAGGAAGACGATGAGAAGAAGTGTTGTAAAGTGGAGGATTCAATTGAAGCAGAATTTCAGTGCGAGGTGAAGCTTCGTCTTGTGTTATCACATCCCACATAATTATCGTACCCATCCAAGCCTTTTGTTGCATTGTCACTCAACTCAATGCCAGCGATCCCCTCAACTATTGTGCGATACCAATCAGTGATGTGCATTAGAGCAGTATTATCGTAATTTGCCTTTGGTAGGGTTTTCCCCCATACAAACGAAAAGCCTCGTATCCCACCTTCAAACACAGTTGCTTTGTTTCCTCTGAGTGGCCAATTACTGCTACCTCCTGCAGTTTGACCTCCGTTGTCAGTACTGAAAATGATGATAGTATTGTCCAGCAAGCCTTTAGCCTCTAGTAATGTTGTAATGTTGTTTATTCCTTCATCAAGAGCTTGCATCATGGCACAAAAGATTTTTCGGTTAGAATAGGGAATAGAAGAACACATCTCTAGGTACTTGTCTGGTGCCTCCAAAGGGGTGTGGACTGATTGATAAGCACCATAGATGAAAAATGGCTTTTTGTCCATGTCATGACTCTCAATAGCATTCTGAATCTCCTTTGTAAATAAGATGGTGCTGTATGAACCACCTTCATCTGTAACAGGGTCCTTATTGTTTCGAAAATCCACACCATTTGCATGCATTATGTGTCGTGGGTGATCTGGGTCTCTGTAGGCTGTTCCTGTTCTGTGGGTATAATAATCTTCACCAGCAGCATAATATCCATAGAATGTGTCAAATCCACGATATGTAGGTGTATATTCCCACTCGTACATACCAAGATCCCATTTGCCTGGAAAATTTATATAAATATGATTTCTACTAATCTTGCAGTGTTATACAACTACCACAACTTGATAAAAAAACACTCTAGCTACCAGATTTAGCTATAGCACAAAAATTGTATTATTCAGATTGCAATATCTCTCACTCACCTATAGCATGTGTAGCATATCCACCATCTTTTAAATGCTGGGCAAAAGTGGTTTCATTTAAACCAAGTCCAAAAGGATAACCGTTTTTGATGACTGCAGCAGCTAGACCCAAATTGTACGCATATTTGCCTGCTAGCAGTGCTGATCTTGATGGAGAACACACAGGTTGGACATAGTACTGCTTGAGCCGGATGCCTTCTGTGGCCAACTTGTCCAGAGTAGGAGTGGAGTAGTCTGCTCCTTGGTAACCAGTGTCATTCCAGCCAAGGTCATCAATTAGAAAAAAGATGATATTTGGCTTATCAGCAGAAGCACCATACTCCAATCCAAGGAGCATTAAAGTAGCGAAAAGAAGTAGCTAGATTATTGAACATCATGATTATCGAGACTGCACTTCTGTGTGCAAGTGATTACCTAGTTAGTTACTGCTTTATTTATGTCATGAGTATAAGCATATTTTAATATGGAAGCCAAGAAGTGCAATTACATTATCCGCAAGCAAAGTAGTTACCTCCGCGCTATCTCCGCAGGTCTCCGCAAGTCCACTCCAAATTAATTTCCTGTTTCCCGTCCACTTAGTAACACTACGCGGGCGGGCGGTAAAATTTATTTTTCGAGACTGCACTTCTGTGTGTATTAGTGATTAGCTACCTAGTTAGTTACTGCTTTATTTATGTCACGAGTATTGGCAAATTGCATTATCCGCAAGCAAGCAAAGTAGTTACCGCTCCGCAAAGTCTCTCTAGCATAAACTACTTGTGACGCCCGCGCGCTCTCTCAAAAATAATTTAAATTGCAATATACATGCGTGTTGAATAATTTTCCAAAGCCAGTAGGTAGAATTGCGAACACATCGCCCTTGAAAATCGCTGATACAACTTTCAGCCGTTCAGGCTTCAGGCCAGGTATTCCTAGCTCTTTAAACACAGTTCTTGGTTACTCTCCATAGCTCTAGCTCTGCCAACCTGGAATAAATAGTGGGTGTGTCTCGCCAACATTAATACTACTTCACGTGACTGAATAGAGCAATCTGATTGGGACGCAGCTATAGCTGCGCGCGCGGGCGACACAAGTAGTTGATGCTAGCTAGCTAGAGCCACCAGACCACTTTTCTTCCCCGTCCCCCCAAAAAAGAAGAAAAGCTGGGCTGGCGACGCCAGACTACCAGATAAGATGAATCCTTACGAGTCGCCGTCAATTATTAGCAACCATATAAATGCAGCTTCCGCTGGAGCTCCAGCAGGACCATAGCAGCTGTCATCCCTATGCGTTTTGTTGTCGTTTAGTAAATCTGGATTATAGCTAACTAGCTATGTTGGTACATTTAGTCCTTGCTACACTGCTATCTCGGGCATCTGGACAGGCTCCAGGAGATCATGAGGAGAAATGCAGAACTGGTATTAATGCACCCAGGCACCATTTCCCAATGGAGTGGAGAGTTTTAATGGACACAAACGACTACGGAAATTTGTTGGGGTCTAGAGGAGTCTGGACATCTACATCCTGGCTTCAAGTTGTTGGAGGCAGTTGTTCATGGCAATTGACCGCCTCATCTTGCAGTCAAACACAGTCACAAAATAACTGGGTCTTCTCACAGCATATTAGTTTTGAGGATGCTAATGAAATCTTCTTCAATGTCTCTGTCAGGATAGATGAATGCAATAATGAGCCTAACTGCAGAGATTATGTCACTCTGTATAGATATTACAGTGATCGTATGGTTAGTAATGCAGAACGGATAAATACTAACAACTATCAACCATTAAATGGCACTGTTGAACAGTCACACCTGCAACGGACTTCAGAGCAGACTCTGACTCTTACTCGACCTGCAGATCAGAATGGTTTCTACCTGGCAGTGAGAGATGAAGGAGCATGTGGACAATTTGTGCGAATGATAGTGTATTATTTATTGTCTGTAAATCTAGAGTGGTTGGCCTCGTGACTTATCCACAGACTGCTGTCCCTGTCCGAAACTCAAGGGACATAGTATTCGATGCAATGTGTGCAGCTAATGCCCACAACACTACAAGTCTTCAAGTTGTAGCATCCAGCAGTACCAGTACCTGTAGTGATAGAGCACCAGGAGGGGCTGTTTGCAAATGTGATGCAGGATATGTGGTCTCAAGTAATGGAATGTCATGCCAAGGTAAGTAACAACCAGGTACATTGTCTGGCTACTATTCATGTCATTTGTAGCTTGCAGTGCTGGAAACTATCGTAGTTTAAGTGACACTTCTTGCCGGCCGTGTCCTGGGAATACTGTCACAGATGTAGTGGGTGCTGCTGAGTGTAGGTGTTTGGAAGGATTCTACAGGAATGATTCTCCACAGGAAGGACCAGAAGTAGCCTGTACAGGTAATTATTACCTATAGCTACACGTTTAAGCAATGGAGTAACCAACATTAATTTTACTAAAGAATGGCTATGAGATCCTTAGATAAGGTGTGTTTCTAGTAACATAGCTAGATAGCATTAAATTTTTGTACATGACTTGATATATAAAGGCCATTTTCATTTTAACTCTGAGTACAACATACATAGTCCATGTAGTGGTCTAGTACGAAAGGTATGTGGTTCATGACAGATGGCTATACGTAGCTGCTATCAAAACTACTGCAAAATAGAATAAGGACATTACTAGCTATATCCTAAAATTAGGTCATGCCATGAATATTCCTCATCTTCCTAGCACCTCCGAATGAATGTAGGAATATACAAGTGATATCAAGAACTTCTACTGCCATTAATGTCAGTTGGACACGACCTACAACTACAGGAAGACCTGACTTCTTCTACAGAGTGCAATATAGTGATCCCAATAATGTTGGACAGTTCATTACAGTGAATGATAATCTGAGAGATAGTGGGAATGAAGTGACTTATACAGTATCTGGACTAGTTCCATTCACTAACTACATAGTGAGAGTCTCCACCCACAATGGAGTGAGTGACCAGGACCCTGATAGTCATCTGCGCCAGTGTCAAGTCACCAGCATGACAAGAGAGAGATGTACGTATGTTTATGATCATAATTCCTTACAATAAATCATAGTTCATTTTTCTAATGCAGTACCTGGTTTACCTAACAACCTGCACCACTTATGTGCTGTAATAGTGTGGAATGAACCTTCTGAACCCAATGGAAAGATCATTAGATATGAGATTCAGTTTTCTCCTGGTCAGAAAAGATCAGTTAGTCCACAGAGTACCTTTTATATCACTAGGAGTGAAGAGAGATTACCGAATACAGAAGTGCAGGTAAGTAAATCAACTACGAAATTGCTTTTAGGGTGTATTAATGAATATAATAGGTAAGGGTTGTCAATGGTGCAGGACCAGGTCGATGGACTCCATTACAAAATCTTGGTAAGTAATAGTCTTGCTAGCCAGTCCTCAACAAGCACATGAGCAGCTGCTAGGGTCTCCCAATCTCTCTATGTTCTGCTCGGCTAATAGTGTGTGTGTGTTTTTCAAAAAGAAGTGTTATAAAAATCTTGACTGAGGCTACTCTGACTTTGCTTTGCTGATCTTAACTTTTTCCTATGCAGGTTGTTCTACTGCTCTGGAAGGTGGAACTTGTATGACTCCTTCACGTGAGTGTATTAGTTAGTAAGAAATACAGTTCCATTATTATGATGTAATTATTATAGCTGTAGTGGCTACGGTACTGCACTTTGAACTTGGAGGAAGAACCTACTTGAATAACACAGTTGTGATTGGAGAAGATATCGGTGAAGGTGCTGCAGGACTTCTCTGTGTCACTAATAAAACAAGTTGCTGTACTGGTGTTAATCGTGCGGGAGAGTTCTACTATCCCAATGGGACGATGGTTCCTAATTCTCTGATAGGATATAATCTCTATAGGAACAGAGATGTGAGTATAGTGCGTCTGAATAGAAGAAGTGGTACCCAGTTTCCTGTTGGAGAGTATCGTTGTCAAGTTCCTGATGCTAGTGGAAGTAATCCAAATATTTATATCAATATTGGTAAGATAGTCATAATAATTTTATCATTATTGTCATTGATATAATCTATTTCAGTTTCTAGTTCTGCTACTACATGTCCTACTGCTCCCACCACCACCTGTCAAACATGTCCACCACCTACTGTTTGCCCTACCTGCCCTACAGTGACATGTCCTCCAACTTTACCACCTGCAACTTGTCCCCCATGTCAACCATGTACCACCCCAACACGAATTCCTACCACACAATCACTTGCAACTATGTGTCCAGAATGTCCAATTGCAACATGTCCTACTAGTAGACCTACAACTACTACACGTAAGTAGCTGTTATTAAATTAGCTCACACCAAGTGACCCAAGTTGTCGATGCTGGAACTGCTATAATTATTTTCATTGAGGAGAGCTGTGCAGTTATAATCATTAAATTTTAAATACCGGTCACTTGAAGTCGAGAATACAGCACAACTGAATCCGAGTGTTTTGACAACACTCTCTTGTCTGTTATCTCTTTGCAATAACTGGAATAGTTATGGCATGCAGAATAGCTATCTACCTTTCTTCACTTAGGACTGCACTTTGAACTTGGAGGGAGAACCTACTTGAATAACACAGTTGTGATTGGAGATGATATCGGTGAAGGTACTACAGGACTTCTCTGTGTCACTAATAAAACAAGTTGCTGTACTGGTGTTAATCGTGCGGGAGAGTTCTACTACCCCAATGGGACGATGGTTCCTACTTTGTCTATGGGATATGGCTTCTACAGAAACAGAGATAGTAGTGTTGTGCGTCTTAATAGAAGGAATGGTGCTCAAGTCCATGCTGGAGAGTATCGTTGTCAAGTTCCTGATGCTAGTGGAGTGGATCAAAGCCTGTACATCAATATTGGTAAGGAGAATTGAGATATTACATAACTAGAAATCTAACTATTTTTGCTACAGTTTCCACTGGTGCCTCTGCCCCTACCTGTCCTTCTACTGTAACAGCTCCACCCACAGTTGCTTGTACACCATGTCCTTCTCCGCCCATAGTATCATGTTCTACATGTCCTACTCATCCACCACCACGTTCTTGTCCCCCCTGCGAACAATGTCCCACCACTCTACCACCACCACCTTCTACTACCACTCAGTGTATGTGTCCAGCAACCCCAACTTGTTCCTCTCCTACTGCTCCAAGGAATGGTATGTATATTGCACATCAAGTAGCTAGTTTGCTGTTTTGTATCGTTGTGCTGGCCTATAGTTTGTATTGTCAGAAGCATAACAATGCCTATGGTTTGTATTGTTGGAAGCATAATAATGGCCTAGGTTAGCATTTGTATTGTTGGAAGCATAAAAATGGCCTATGGTTTGTATTGTTGGAAGCGTAATAATAGCCTATGGTTAGCATTTGTATTGTCAGAAGCATAAAAATGGCCTATGGTTTGTACTGTTGGAAGTATAATAATGGCCTATCATTTGTATTGTTTGTCTGTAATCCATACAGTACAAACATGTTAACGTCATAATTATTGTGAACAGATGTACACTTTGAGCTTGGAGGGAGAACCTACTTAAACAACACTGTTGTGATTGGAGAAGACATTGGTGAAGGTGCTGCAGGACTTCTCTGTGTCACTAATAAAACAAGTTGCTGTACTGGTGTTAATCGTGCGGGAGAGTTCTACTACCCCAATGGGACGATGGTTCCTACTACTTTAATGGGATATAACTTCTACAGGAACAGAGATGAAATGGCAGTGCGTTTGAATAGAAGAAATGGTGCCCAATTTCCTGTTGGAGAGTATCGTTGTCAAGTTCCTGATGCTAGTGGAAGCATTAAAAACCTGTACATGAACATTAGTACGTAAGAAGAATTGAGATATCGACTAGAAATAATCTAATCTTTTGCTACAGTTTCCAATGGTACTTCTGATTCTACCTGTCCTCCCACTATAACAGCTCCACCTACATCCTCCTGTCCTGCATGTCTTACTCCTCCACCACCACGTCCTTGTCCCCAATGTCCCACCCCTCCATCACCAACATGTTCCTCTCCTACTGGTCCAAGGGATGGTATGTGAACTGCTAATTGTTGGAATGTTTTATAGCTAATGGCCTGAGATATTTATTATGACCACTGCCAAATCACTACCCTTCCCCCCCCCCCCCCCCAATAATCTTCCAATATAACATTCCTTAGTGAAAGTGTATAAAATTCCCATCCACACCTACTGCATGATTTAGGAAAGTAAAAATAATTCATGTGTAGCTACAGCTTACTTGTAATTATGTAGCTTTTTACACTGTTAGCAATGTAGTTACAGGGTTTTCATGTTATTTACACTGTTAGCAATGTAGTTACAGGGTTTTCATGTTATTTACACTGTTAGCAATGTAGTTACAGGGTTTTCATGTTTTTTACACTGTTAGCAATGTAGTTACAGGGTTTTCATGTTATTTACACTGTTAGCAATGTAGTTACAGGGTTTTCATGTTTTTTACACTGTTAGCAATGTAGTTACAGGGTTTTCATGTTATTTACACTGTTAGCAATGTAGTTACAGGGTTTTCATGTTTTTTACACTGTTAGCAATGTAGTTACAGGGTTTTCATGTTATTTACACTGTTAGCAATGTAGTTACAGGGTTTTCATGTTTTTTACACTGTTAGCAATGTAGTTATAGGGTTTTCATGTTATTTACACTGTTAGCAATGTAGTTACAGGGTTTTCATGTTATTTACACTGTTAGCAATGTAGTTACAGGGTTTTCATGTTATTGAACATGATTACAATGATAATTTAATAATGAAAATTTCCCAATTTACAGTAATTTGTATAGCTGAACCTTGTGATAATAAAAAAATTTTTTTTTTAATAATATTGTGAACAGATTTACACTTTGAGCTTGGAGGGAGGACCTATTTGAATAACACTGTTGTGATGGGAGAACATATTGGTAAAGGTGCTGCTGGACTTCTCTGTGTCACTAACAGTGCAAGTTGCTGTCGTGTTAATCGCGTGGGAGAGTTCTACTACCCCAATGGGACAGTAGTCCCTGTTCTTCGATCAGGTTATATTTTCTACAGAAACCGAGGTATAAAAACAGTGCGCCTGAATAGGAGAGAGAGTTTCCAATTTCCTGTTGGAAAGTATCGTTGTGTAATTCCTGATGCTAATGGAGTGAATCAAAACCTGTACATCGATATAGGTAAGATGACGTAATGCAGCTTGCATGTAACCTTTTTTTTTTTTGTAGCTTAAAGGTACTTCTACACGAAACTCTACTTTTAATGTCCTCTTCCAGATGTTTGCCTTTGATTTATAGCTACCTTTTTTTGAGTGTAATTTTTTTCACTACAATAAATTATATACCTACACAGCTATAGCTACATAGTTAACTATAATATGTACATAAAATTATAATACACTGTTATGAAGCAAGTTATTATTCTTGAAGTATAATATTAAAGTTTTGCTGCACTCCCCTGCTATATATCATTGTTGCATTGGCATTGTTTGTTGTAACTACGTATAAGCATAGATATACTAGAATATCTATGGTATAAGCAATTATCAGCTGCAATAACTACTGAGATTATAGCTTAATGGCCATACAAATTATACAGCTAGCTATACAGTTTAATATAACTACATCCATGATAAACTATTCTCCCTGACTATATTATACTGTTAGTTATGAATCACTAAACAATCAGGTACTATGCTGGCAAGAAGTTCATTAATTTTAGTCCTGGTCCTCTCCCTTGAGAATGGCCTCGAAGGAGAAGGGTCTGAACTTGTAGCCGTTTCCATCGTAGAACTTGTTCTGGAACTCCACCCAGTGCAGCCTGAGGGCATGCAGGAAGGCAGAGAGGCCCTCCATCACTAGAAGGATGCCAATGGTCAGAGCTGTATGGTAATTAAGGAAGGTGGGTAGAAATGATAACACAATCGAATGGGAAACCCGCATCAGGACAAAGTTAAAGTGCATGGGGGAGCATCGTGGACTATCCTATTCTTCTATTGGCAAAGGTGACCTGGTCCATGATAGCTATGAACTAACTATCAACTAGAATAACTCATGTCACCATAATTATCTGGGCATTTATCACTATTGCATGGGGAGGTCCACCAAATATTACATGAGAGGACAAATTGCATATGCATACAATAACTAGCTACATAGCTTCCTAGGTGCGTGAATTCTCACCTGCCCAGAATGCAAAGAGGAAGAAAAGGGCTGCAGTTCCCACAACTGGACCCATCTCCACACTCATTTCCATGCCCATGTTCAACACCATGTCCCAAAGCACCTCTGACAGTTCTAATTATACAAAGACAGACATACCATTATTGTTAGTACCATAACACAGATATAGCTACCATGTCTACATAATTGTTCAAGCTATGAATATCGGGAAACACAAAATTTCTGAAATTCATGTAGCCAGGAAACCAACATTAACAATTACGTACCAGCATGGGCCAGACTGAGAGCCCAGAGTCGTAAGTAGGAAGCAGTATTGGAGATGGTACCAAGGCAGTACTCGATGGTGTGGATGGCTTGATGCACAAACTTCTCACTGAAGTCAAACTGCCATAATTGAGGAGAGAAAGAAAAGAGAGAGAGAGAGTCAGAATAGATAGGAGTGATTGACGAGAGAGAAAAGAGAGAGTTGGAATAGATAGGGGAGGGTGAGGAAGGGGAGAGGGAGGGATGGAGGCAGCATAGGGAAGAAAAGGAAGGAAGGAAGGAGAGAGAGAGATATGTAATCTACTAACATTTGAACTACTATTGAATACTTACATGTTCTTCATCATCACGACTGCCACCACCACCACCAGACTGTCCATTCTCCTTTTCTTTCCTGTCCAGCTCATCATGCTGTAATATCCTGTTCTCTTCGTCGAATGATGACTCGCTCTCCATTGTCACATTGTAAGATGAGCCTGCCTGCTGATATCCCTGTGTAAATAAAGGAAAAAATATTTATTCTAAATAAAAAAGAGAAGTAGGGATGGCTGTGTGCGGTTCAAAAAAAGTTAAGCAACAAGAGAGTGAACTTCAGTCAAGTAACCCCTTACCCATCACCAACTATGAGGTAACTATTCCTACTTCACTCCCATGCATGATGAGATATAATTTAAGGGAGTGAAGTAGGAATAGTTACCTCGTAGTTGGTGATGGGTAAGGGGTACTTGACTGAAGTTCACTCTCTTGTTGCTTAACTTTTTTTGAACCGCACACAGCCATCCCTACTTCTCTTTTTTATTTAGAATAAATATTTTTCCTTTACTTGTTCATCATCTTTTTTGATGTAATGCTCTATTATTTTATTATAGGCAACTGGATGCTATCAAAAGTTAAAGTTCACATGTTGTAGCTATGTAGTTCATTGGAGATTTCATCATAATATTGTATGAGCCTGATCTGGAAGATCTACAGTTTATAATAAGATTGCCCCATTGACCTAATTTGCATATAATTTTTAAGGCCTTTACTGATATACTGTTGCATCAAGGGTTGATTCATAACCAGACTAGTGCCTAGGGTTTACGTTCTGAGCATCGAGAGACCGAGAAAGCTAATGACAGATTCACTAGTCAGTTGCGAGGTCAAGAATCACGTAATCACGTGGACGGGGTGGGGCATAAAAATGTCTGGTTTGATCCATGAGATCAACTTCCCTCATTCTGTCGTGTGCTTTTTTATAATTTATTATTACAGACCTTCACAAAACTAGTAGAGTCAATTACTACCCATGAGCTACTCATCTTGGAAATATGTTTTCTAGTTGTCAGCTCTGTAAGTGGTGCTCTTTAATTAGGAAAATTAAAGCTATGAAGTACGTAAATGAAGCCCTTTATTATAGCAATAACTAAGTCATAGGATGTGATGAGTTAGTCCTAAACTTTGGCTCACCGTAACTCGTGACTACCAGTGGCCATGGTCTGGGTGTAGAGATAGTCTAACCATTATAGAACACATGGCAGAAGTTTGGAACAAATTCATCAAAGCATATATTTTGAGAAGTAGCAAATTCAATCAGGCTACATGGGACTGTTGTACATCGAAGTGTAATGGGATTAAAGAGGTAATGCTCTTCCTTTGCAGGTTTTGATTTGGCAGTGCAACATGCTCATCCTCATGTAGTCAAATGCACACAACTGGTCCGAGGTAAGTCACATATCCGTCACATGTATTATCATCTAGCCATAGGGGAAAGATCCCATTCTGGGGTGCGTCATAAATTCAGACGTCAATTTAGGGGTATTCTTTGGCTTCCCATTGAAGTGGGGGGAGGGGAGGGGGACAGAATTGAAGCTACTGGTTACAGACAATTTGACCAAGGATTTAGCATCTGAAGTTTCATGGGTAAATTTCAATACAATACCACGAAAAAATTACCCATTTATATTAATATTTAAAACACCAAAATTTGATTGGCTGTTTTCGACAATAAGTTAGTTATTTCTAACATTTAATTTTTGGGAATGACTTACGTAGTGAACATTATTTATGTCTCATGTTTCTGTCCCAAACATGCACACACACACACACACACCATTGCAGCTAGCAAGGATCTCTCTCAAACTGCCTACTTTATGGCCCACAACAGGTGCCAACTCTCTCTTCTTCCTCTCTCTGTCCTTTGACCCTACTCTAAGCCACACCCTCAATTACTGGGTCCCGAAAAATCTCAGCCACTTGTTGCACGCACATGCATGCTCTGGCAGGTCGTGGTGTATAGTAATTCGCCAATGGCTGGGATGAAACAGCACACAGCAGCAGCCATCACCTTTTCCCATATACTTGGTGCAGGCTATTTGCAAACTGTGTGTTACCTTGGCTATGGCGTTTCCTGTCAGAGTTTTGCTATGCCTGCTTTTTTTTTTTCCTCTTATAATATTTGGCTTGTGATTAGCAGGGGCTTAGAGTAATCTTATGTGCTGTGAGAGTTTTAGTTCTTAAGTGACTACAAGCTGAAGTGCATGTGTGCTGGGTCAAATCTTGCTGCCATTAGGCAGCTGGACTTGAAAAAAAAAACCCGTTTAAGTTTGAAGGCTCCAACTTGAAGCATCTATCAGGTACATTACATAAAGTAGCAGCTGGCTAGTGTTTTTGTTATTGCTGTTCAGTTGTTTGAATTTTGAAGAACTGTCAATTGTCAATTTTCAGTTTCCTTATCAGATTTCTCAAAAATGAGATGAACTTATTATCCTCAGTAAACTCTTACAGTACTCTCTAGTAGTAAATTTGTCCTTTGAAAGGTGTCATGTCTGGTATTAGCTTTGTTCTGATCCGAATGTTTTGGTGCCTTGTAAAAGTTATTGAAAATACGCCTTTCTTCCCAAACCCTACCCAAACAATTAGCATAGAGCTAAATATGGACTCCCTGAGATGCAAAAACCTATGTACCTACATATATTCAGGACACCCTCTGCGGTATGATTCACCCCTGACACCTTTTTTATCAGGACACTAAATTATTACTTGTCCTAAAATTGTCTACATTTAAGTTTTATCTTTTTTCTGGAATAGTTTGCTACTGACAACATTCTGCCTGGAACACCGACCGACAGTGGTGGCATGTTGTTGCATCAACCTAGCTTGCGTCTGGAAGGGGATTGAGATCCCGCCCTCACAGGACCAGAAGGCGTGGTGGGAGTATGTTGACCCTGACATAAACCAGGAACTCCTTGACTGTGAGTGTGCAAGGGGAAACCTCTTCTGGGGTGTCGATGGGTGGACAACAGAATTTGGGGCACGTTGAACCCAGAGGTTGTCTTCAATGCATTGAAAGTCATCCTTGTTTGCAGAGGGTCCCTCCTTTAATGGATGTAGTATTATTGTGACCTTATTACAGAAGCTCCTTTATCACCATTAGTAATATATAATGGGTCCTTTATTATATTCAAGAGGTCAAGAGTGGAGCTACTTGTTTAGATGTTGCTCTTCAGTGAATTCCCTTTTTCCTTTTAGCCCTAACAAAAGAGTTTCTTGATATATACGGAAAGTGTCCTAGTAAACTGCAGAAGAAGATAAATGAGCAGATAAAGTTGGCACAGAAACAGGTGGGTGGAGTTTGTTATAATTATTATGAGCAGAATTAAGAATTATTGGGTGTTAGTTTTCCTGGTTTTTGTTGGTATCTTTGATTTATTTTCCTTCATCTCTCTCTTGTAGAATAAGCTAAAACAAGGAGAGTCGAGTAGCTCTCAAGTAGAGAAAGGCAAAGGTCCAGCTCAAGAGGGCCTGCATCTATCAACAGCATCATCATCCAAGTCTTCAAGATTAGCACCACCAAACCAATCACACAAACCTGTGGCTTCTTCCTCCTCATCCCATCACCACACACCTCACTCGACCCATGGATCCCATCCCGCCCAGTTGCAGGACAATCGATCATCCAAGCATCTTCAACTCTCGGGATCATCTGCAAGCAAGCAATCACACTCTGCACAGAATATATCAGCAAAGCCGGCCCGCCAAAATCTCTACTCTCAACAAGTTGGTAAAGGGTCTACAGCTTCATTGTCATCTAGTAGTAATAAGAGCCAACCAATAAATAAGATTGCAGGGATGTCCTCGCATGTGGCCAATAATAAAGTGGTATCAAAATTGCAAGAAGGTCATCGAGCTTTGGATGGTGCTGCAAGACAACAGCAACAACATGGTGTGTTGCACAAACATCAGGTCATGTCGGGATCTAGAGGCAGTGGAGAGAAACATCGAATGATGACTGGAGAACAGAAGAGTAAATCTTCAAAGCACGTTTCCGAGCACCATAATCACGACAGTCACATGACTTCTCGGATACACCACCACAACCCTCATCCTCAACACACAAAGCCAAGCAAGCGTCCTCACCTCTCCAGTAATGAGTTATCCGATAAGAAGAGACTGAAATTGGACTCCCAGCTTCAGCCTCCTCTACCACCTCTCCCTCCCATGTCATCCGAGGACGCTCCACCTCCTCCACCCCCGCAGAATTATTCACATGATTACAGTTCATCGCTACCACCACTTCCTCCTTACCCCCCGCCCCGTTCGTCGATTATGGTGCATGACAGATCTCCTCCGCCCCCTCCCCCCTAGTTTTTCAAAAATTATCATAATTTATTTGCAAATTTATTATTATGCTATATATATAACTATTATTGTATTGTTATAATGAAGACTCTTTTTACTATGTTCATAATCATCAGGTGATTTGGTGCATTATTATATTACTCCGGGAAACGTGAATAATTGTGTGGTCCACTTCAGGTGATTTGATGCATTATTTAATATTGTTATAATTATTACTCCGGGAAACGTGAATAATTGTGTGGTCAACTGCATTCTACCCTGCAATAAAACCAAGACCTTCGGAAGCGTTAGATCTACCGGACTACCTGGACAACGGTAATTAGCAATGCCTATACTTCTAGTCCTGTTTGCTATTGCACTGCTGTCTCTGGCATCTGGACAGGCTCCAGGAGATCATGAGGAGAGATGCAGAACTGGTATCAATGCACCCAGGCACCATTTCCCAATGGAGTGGAGAGTTTTAATGGACACATACGACTACAGAAATTTATTGGGGTCTAGTGGAGTCTGGACATCTACATCCTGGCTTCAAGTTGTTGGAGGCAGTTGTTCATGGCAATTGACTGCCTCATCTTGCAGTCAAACACAGTCACAAAATAACTGGGTCTTCTCACAGCATATTAATTTTGAGGATGCTAAGGAAATCTTCTTCAATGTCTCTGTCAGGATAGATGAATGCAATAATGAGCCTAACTGCAGAGATTATGTCACTCTGTATAGATATTACAGTGATCGTATGGTTAGTAATGCAGAACGGATAAATACTAACAACTATCAACCATTAAATGGCACTGCTGAACAGTCACGCCTGCAACGGACTTCAGAGCAGACTCTGACTCTTACTCGACCTGCAGATAAGAATGGTTTCTACCTGGCAGTGAGAGATGAAGGAGCATGTGGACAATTTGTGCGAATGATAGTGTATTATGTTGTTGTCTGTAAATCTAGAGTGGTCGGCCTCGTGACTTATCCACAGACTGCTGTCCCTGTCCAAAACTCAAGGGGCATAGTATTTGATGCAATGTGTGCAGCTAATGCCCACAACACTACAAGTCTTCAAGTGGTAGTATCCAGCAGTACCAGTACCTGTAGTGATAGAGCACCAGGAGGGGCTGTTTGCAAATGTGATGCAGGATATGTGGTCTCAAGTAATGGAACGTCATGCCAAGGTAAGTAACAACCAGGTACATTGTCTGGTTACTATTCATGTCATTTGTAGCTTGTGGTGCTGGAAACTATCGTAGTTTAAGTGACACTTCCTGCCTGCCATGTCCTGGGAATACTGTCACAGATGTAGTGGGTGCTGCTGAGTGCAGGTGTTTGGAAGGATTCTACAGGAATGATTCTCCACAGGAAGGACCAGAAGTAGCCTGTACAGGTAATTATTACCTATAGCTACACGTTTAAGCAATGGAGTAACCAACATTAATTTTACTAAAGAATGGCTATGAGATCCTTAGATAAGGTGTGTTTCTAGTAACATAGCTAGATAGCATTAAATTTTTGTACATGACTTGATATATAAAGGGTAGGTGAAATGAAAATTTTTTTTTTTACATTTTTGGGTTGTTTTGTATGCCTACATTACTGGGAAAAAATATGAGAAGCATTGGTTGAAATCTCACCGAGAAAATAGCAGTAGAAGTTGACAATTTTATTTACATTCTGTTTTGGGCGGGGCTTACTTGTGATGTCATAGAGGGAACTCATTGTACAATCCCTATTGAAAATAATAAAAATGCTGGAGTCTGTATTTCACACATGGTTCAGTGTATTCCTTCCAAACTTTACACAAGTTAATCTTAGAGTATGCTAAAAGTTATGCCAATATTTGAAGCTCATGCCTGTTACCAAAGGTGAGATATTCAAAAAATCACTTCAAAATGTAGAAACAAGCACTCAGAGCTGATGGCCAGCTTGTCATGCTATAGGTAGGGAGCTAGAATTCTCAGATAGACTTACTGGAGCATGTGTGAGTTATACATATACAGCACAAGGCATCATACCTACTAGCTGTCAAACTAAGCATACAAGCTGACTAGCTAGGGTTATGCTGTATAGCTCACACATGTTCCAGTATATCTAAGACAGCTCACACATACTCCAGTAAGTCTATCTAAGACTTTTAAGCCCCTACCTACAGCATACTAGATTGGTCATCAGCTCAAAAAGCCTATTTTTATATCTTGTATGCAGTGAAGGATATCTCACCTTTGATCAGAGGCATGGACTTTAAACTTTGTTACAGCCTTTAACATACCCTAGCATTTGTTAGTGCAAACTTTGGAGTGGAAATATCAAACCTTATGTGAAATACAGACTCCAACATTTGTATTATTTTCAATAGGGATTATACAATGAATTCCCTCTATGACATCACAAGTAAGCCCCGCTCCAAACAGGATATAAATGAAATGGCCAACTTCTACTGCTATTTTCTCAGTGAGACTTCAACCAATGCTTCTCATATTTCTTCCCAGTAATGTAGGCATACAAAACAACCCAAAAATGTAATAAACTGAGAAATATTTTTTTCATTTCACCTACCCTTTAACCCTGAGTACAACATACATAGTCCATGTAGTGGTCTAGTACAAAAGGTATGTGGTTCATGACAGATGGCTATAGCTGCTATCAAAACTACTGCAAAATAGAATAAGGACATTACTATATCCTAAAATTAGGTCATGCCATGAATATTCCTTATCTTCCTAGCACCTCCGAATGAATGTAGGAATATACGAGTGATATCAAGAACTTCTACTGCCATTACTGTCAGTTGGACACAACCTACAACTACAGGAAGACCTGACTTCTTCTACAGAGTGCAACATAGTGATCCTAATAATGTTGGGCAATTCATTAGAGTGAATGATAATCTGAGAGATCATGGGAATGAAGTGACTTATGCAGTATCTGAACTAGTTCCATTCACTAACTACATAGTGAGAGTGACCACCCACAATGGAGTGAGTGACCAGGACCCTGATAGTCATCTGCGCCAGTGTCAAGTCACCAGCATGACAAGAGAGGGATGTACGTATGTTTATGATCATAATTCCTTACAATAAATCATTGTTCTTTTTCTAATGCAGTACCTGGTTTACCTAACAACCTGCAGCGCTTATGTGCTGTAATAGTGTGGAATGAACCTTCTGAACCCAATGGAAACATCATTAGATATGAGATTCAGTTTTCTCCTGGTCAGAAAAGATCAGTTAGTCCACAGAGTACCTTTTATATCACTAGGAGTGAAGAGAGATTACCGAATACAGAAGTGCAGGTAAGTAAATCAACTACGAAATTGCTTTTAGGGTGTATTAATATAATAGGTAAGGGTTGTCAATGGTGCAGGACCAGGTCGATGGACTCCATTACAAAATCTTGGTAAGTAATAGTCTTGCTAGCCAGTCCTCAACAAGCACATGAGCAGCAGCTAGGGTCTCCCAATCTCTCTATGTTCTGCTCGGCTAATAGTGTGTGTGTGTTTTTCAAAAAGAAGTGTCATATTAATCTTGACTGAGGCTACTCTGACTTTGCTGATCTTAACTTTTTCCTATGCAGGTTGTTCTACTGCTCCGGAAGGTGGAACTTGTACGACTCCTTCACGTGAGTGTATTAGTTAGTAAGAAATACAGTTCCATTATTATGATGTAATTATTATAGCTGTAGTGGCTACGGTACTGCACTTTGAACTTGGAGGAAGAACCTACTTGAATAACACAGTTGTGATTGGAGAAGATATCGGTGAAGGTGCTGCAGGACTTCTCTGTGTCACTAATAAAACAAGTTGCTGTACTGGTGTTAATCGTGCGGGAGAGTTCTACTATCCCAATGGGACGATGGTTCCTAGTTCTCTGATAGGATATAATCTCTATAGGAACAGAGATGTGAGTATAGTGCGTCTGAATAGAAGAAGTGGTACCCAGTTTCCTGTTGGAGAGTATCGTTGTCAAGTTCCTGATGCTAGTGGAAGTAATCAAAATATTTATATCAATATTGGTAAGATAGTCATAATAATTTTATCATTATTGTCATTGATATAATCTATTTCAGTTTCTAGTTCTGCTACTACATGTCCTACTGCTCCCACCACCACCTGTCCAACATGTCCACCACCTACTGTTTGCCCTACCTGCCCTACAGTGACATGTCCTCCAACTTTACCACCTGCAACTTGTCCCCCATGTCAACCATGTACCACCCCAACACAAATTCCTACCACACAATCACTTGCAACTATGTGTCCAGAATGTCCAGTAGTAACATGTCCTACTAGTAGACCTACAACTACTACACGTAAGTAGCTGTTATTAAATTAGCTCACACTAAGTTGTCAATACTGGAACTGCTAGTTATTTTCATTGAGGAGAGACTTAATGTGTAAATTAAGCTGTGCAGTTATAATCATTAATTTTGAATACCAGTCACTTGAAGTTGAATAAGTAAAAATACAGCACTTTAGTCCTGCAACTGAATCAGAGTGTTTTGAAGATTTTGACAACACTCTCTTGTCTGTTATCTCTTTTGCAATAACTGGAATAGCTATGGCATGCAGAATATCTTTTGAAGAGTAATCATAAATTCCTTTCTTCACTTAGGACTGCACTTTGAACTTGGAGGGAGAACCTACTTGAATAACACAGTTGTGATTGGAGAAGACATTGGTGAAGGTGCTGCAGGACTTCTCTGTGTCACTAATAACACAAGATGCTGTACTGGTGTTAATCGTGCGGGAGAGTTCTACTACCCCAATAGGACGATGGTTCCTACTACTTTAATGGGATATAACTTCTACAGGAACAGAGATGAAATGGCAGTGCGTTTGAATAGAAGAAATGGTGCCCAGTTTCCTGTTGGAGAGTATCATTGTCAAGTTCCTGATGCTAGTGGAAGCATTAAAGACCTGTACATCAACATTAGTACGTAAGAAGAATTGAGATATCGACTAGAAATAATCTAATCTTTTGCTACAGTTTCCAATGGTACTTCTGATTCTACCTGTCCTCCCACTATAACAGCTCCACCTACATCCTCCTGTCCTGCATGTCTTACTCCTCCACCACCACGTCCTTGTCCCCAATGTCCCACCCCTCCATCACCAACATGTTCCTCTCCTACTGGTCCAAGGGATGGTATGTGAACTGCTAACTGTTGGAATGTTTTATAGCTAATGGCCTGAGATATTTATTATGACCACTGCCAAAATAATATCACTACCCTTCCCCCCCCCCCCCCCCCCCCCCAATACTGGATCTTCCAATATAAATTCCTATATAAGTGTCCATAATCTTCCAATATAACATTCCTTAGTGAAAGTGTATAAAATTCCCATTCACACCTACTGCATGATTTAGGAAAGTAAAAATAATTCATGTGTAGCTACAGCTTACTTGTAATTATGTAGCTTTTTATACTGTTAACAATGTAGTTACAGGGTTTTCATGTTATTTACACTGTTAGCAATGTAGTTACAGGGTTTTCATGTTATTAACACTGTTAGCAATGTAGTTACAGGGTTTTCATGTTATTTACACTGTTAGCAATGTAGTTACAGGGTTTTCATGTTATTTACACTGTTAGCAATGTAGTTACAGGGTTTTCATGTTATTGAACATGATTACAATGATAATTAAATTTTAATAATGAAAATTTCCCAATTTACAGTAATTTGTATAGCTGAACCTTGTGATAATAAAAAAAATTTTTTTTTAAATAATATTGTGAACAGATTTACACTTTGAGCTTGGAGGGAGGACCTATTTGAATAACACTGTTGTGATGGGAGAACATATTGGTGAAGGTGCTGCTGGACTTCTCTGTGTCACTAACAGTGCAAGTTGCTGTCGTGTTAATCGCATGGGAGAGTTCTACTACCCCAATGGGACAGTAGTCCCTGTTCTTCGATCAGGTTATATTTTCTACAGAAACCGAGGTATAAAAATAGTGCGCCTGAATAGGAGAGAGAGTTTCCAATTTCCTGTTGGAAAGTATCGTTGTGTAATTCCTGATGCTAATGGAGCGAATCAAAACCTGTACATCGATATAGGTAAGATGACGTAATGCAGCTTGCATGTAACCTTTTCTTTTTTTTTTTTTGTAGCTTAAAGGTACTTCTACACGAAACTCTACTTTTAATGTCCTCTTCCAGATGTTTGCCTTTGATTTATAGCTACCTTTTTTTGAGTGTAATTTTTTTCACTACAATAAATTATATACCTACACCAACTATAATATGTACATAAAATTATAATACACTGTTATGAAGCAAGTTATTATTCTTGAAGTGTAATATTAAAGTTTTGCTGCACTCCCCTGCTATATATCATTGTTGCATTGGCATTGTTCGTTGTAACTACGTATAAGCAATTATCAGCTGCAATAACTACTGAGATTATAGCTTAATGGCCATACAAATTATACAGCTAGCTATACAGTTTAATATAACTACATCCATGATAAACTATTCCCCCTGACTATATTATACTGTTAGCTATGAATCACTAAACAATCAGGTACTATGCTGGCAAGAAGTTCATTAATTTTAGTCCTGGTCCTCTCCCTTGAGAATGGCCTCGAAGGAGAAGGGTCTGAACTTGTAGCCGTTTCCATCGTAGAACTTGTTCTGGAACTCCACCCAGTGCAGCCTGAGGGCATGCAGGAAGGCAGAGAGGCCCTCCATCACTAGAAGGATGCCAATGGTCAGAGCTGTATGGTAATTAAGAAAGGTGGGTAGAAATGATAACACAATCGAATGGGAAACCCGCATCAGGACAAAGTTAAAGTGCATGGGGGAGCATCGTGGACTATCCTATTCTTCTATTGGCAAAGGTGACCTAGTCCATGATAGCTATGAACTAACTATCAACTAGAATAACTCATGTCACCATAATTATCTGGGCATTTATCACTATTGCATGGGGAGGTCCACCAAATATTACATGAGAGGACAAATTGCATATGCATACAATAACTAGCTACATAGCTTCCTAGGTGCGTGAATTCTCACCTGCCCAGAATGCAAAGAGGAAGAAAAGGGCTGCAGTTCCCACGACTGGACCCATCTCCACACTCATTTCCATGCCCATGTTCAACACCATGTCCCAAAGCACCTCTGACAGCTCTAATTATACAAAGACAGACATACCATTATTGTTAGTACCATAACACAGATAATTATAGCTACCATGTCTACATAATTGTTCAAGCTATGAATATCGGGAAACACAAAATTTCTGAAATTCATGTAGCCAGGAAACCAACATTAACAACTTACGTACCAGCATGGGCCAGACTGAGAGCCCAGAGTCGTAAGTAGGAAGCAGTATTGGAGATGGTACCAAGGCAGTACTCGATGGTGTGGATGGCTTGATGCACAAACTTCTCACTGAAGTCAAACTGCCATAATTGAGGAGAGAAAGAAAAGAGAGAGAGAGAGAGTCGGAATAGATAGGAGTGATTGACGAGAGAGAAAAGAGAGAGTTGGAATAGATAGGGGAGGGTGAGGAAGGGGAGAGGGAGGGATGGAGGCAGCATAGGGAAGAAAAGGAAGGAAGGAAGGAGAGAGAGAGAGAGAGAGAGAGAGAGAGAGAGAGAGAGAGAGAGAGAGAGAGAGAGAGAGAGAGATGTAATCTACTAACATTTGAACTACTATTGAATACTTACATGTTCTTCATCATCATGACTGCCACCACCACCACCAGACTGTCCATTTTCCTTTTCTTTCCTGTCCAGCTCATCATGCTGTAATATCCTGTTCTCTTCGTCGAATGATGACTCGCTCTCCATTGTCACATTGTAAGATGAGCCTGCCTGCTGATATCCCTGTGTAAATAAAGGAAAAAATATTTATTCTAAATAAAAAAGAGAAGTAGGGATGGCTGTGTGCGGTTCAAAAAAAGTTAAGCAACAAGAGAGTGAACTTCAGTCAAGTAACCCCTTACCCATCACCAACTATGAGGTAACTATTCCTACTTCACTCCCATGCATGATGAGATATAATTTAAGGGAGTGAAGTAGGAATAGTTACCTCGTAGTTGGTGATGGGTAAGGGGTACTTGACTGAAGTTCACTCTCTTGTTGCTTAACTTTTTTGAACCGCACACAGCCATCCCTACTTCTCTTTTTTATTTAGAATAAATATTTTTCCTTTACTTGTTCATCATCTTTTTTGATGTAATGCTCTATTATTTTATTACAGGCAACTGGATGCTATCAAAAGTTAAAGTTCACATGTTGTAGCTATGTAGTTCATTGGAGATTTCATCATAATATTGTATGAGCTTGATCTGGAAGATCTACAGTTTATAATAAGATTGCCCCATTGACCTAATTTTGCATATAATTTTTAAGGCCTTTACTGATATGTACTGATATACTGTTGCATCAAGGGTTGATTCATAACCAGACTAGTGCCTAGGGTTTACGCTCTGAGCATCGAGAGACCGAGAAAGCTAATGACAGATTCACTAGTCAGTTGCAAGGTCAAGGTCCAAGAATCACGTGGACGGGGCGGGGCATAAAAATGTCTGATGATGAACGACCAGATGAAAACGGCGATTTTTGAAGTCACTGCAAAATGATACTGCTTTGTTCTCTGGTCTTCATACTTGAGTCCTAGCATGTTGAAGGTGTTCTGTCTTCAGGTTAGGAGTTGCTGACTGCAGGAGGTAAGTATTCTGGAGTTATGAAAGAAAATATTAAGTACTACTCCAATGGAGCATTCGTGCCATCCCTACTTAGAGAGTACTATCGTACTCTCTGATAAATCAAAAAGACTCCCATTATTTTTATGGTAGCCACTACATATTCCAATCAAAGGAGATGTATTGCAGTGTGGGGGGAGGCAATGAAAGGACACACATAGCTAGTCTGTATATATTAGCTACAGTCTTGAACTCCCTTTAGTGTGCATGGGCCTCATTTTCTTCCTTCCAAACACATGTAAATGGAACTAGGTATGAAATTATCTGCCAATGTTATAGGTGCTATGCTGTATAGCTAGCTACAATAGACTCCACTTTGCTTGGGAGAATTTCACTTCAATTTCACTTTCATTCAACTTCAATTTCACTTCGATTTTTACTCTGGCTACATAATAAGCCTTAACTTTGGTTTAAATCTAAGAATGGTAGCTACATAAGTCTGAAAAGATTTACTTGGAGGGGAAGCTGGAATATTTGGGGGGTGGGGGAAGCTTTTCCCCTGCCTCCCTCAGAGTCAGTAGCTAGATAGGACCTAAACATTTAACTTACCTCCATTTTTTGTTTCTGTTTGTTTTTGACATAGAGGTAGATGGGTTTGATGCACAACATCCATGGAATACAAATCACAGCCACCACTACAAAAACTGACTGGAGGTAGCACTGTGAAGGGGAACACGTGTAACAATTAATAGCATGGACCCTTTTATAAGAAAATAATAGCTAGAAGTGCTTTGGCTTGAAAAACATAGGATATTTTCCAGCCAACTCCTTTATCTTGCCCAACCACTATGTCCAGTGAACTCGAGGGTTCATTTGTTTTGTATCTATCTTGTTTTTTGTTGTTGTTTTTTTTTTCAGCTATGTACATGCTGCCTTATAATATATAATTGTGCTAATATTGGTATAATAACTTAGCTGGCTATACTACTATAGCTACATATGTACGTATAGCTAGCTATCACTTCATGTAAAAAATTGATTTACTTGGATCTTTGCCAACTGTGAAGTGGGTCCAAAGATGGAGTACTGGTTGTCTATCTCAATGGCTCCCTCTGTCTCATTCACCACAGGAGAACCCCCAAACTCCAGGAACATGTTGATCAGTGTGATGAGAAGGCTAGGAGCCTATGAATAATAAGATACATAAGACTTTCATTTCTGACAAATGAAATTGAGAATCAGTGAGGAAATCGTTTGTTGATCATCAGTCTCAGACTGATGTAGGAGGGCAGCATAGCGTGGCCATTATGCCATTATTCTTTTCTATTCAATAATGCCATTATTTTGTTCTATTCAGACATTTTCTTGGAAAAATTACAGGAGTGATACAGTCAGAATATAGCTATAATGACCAAATCCTGTAATTAGATTAAACTAATGCAGGAGGAACTAATGATCAACAAAATTAATAGTGGCCTTATACGTATATACTTGTCTGGAATCTAATATTATGGCTTCATTGCCTTCCTTCCTTGCTTATGCAAAACAATATCTTTAAAGATGAAGGTAGAGAGGAAGACATGGGGTTGCTGTAGAGCTACTGGTGCATATGTACATACGTACAGTGTTAGGATTCTCATAATAGTTGCTCCACTTGTAGAAAATCAAGAACACCAGCCACCCGAAGATGCACATCAGGAACAGAACTTGAGGAATGAACTCCAAGACAATGTTAATGTAGCGCTTGAAGTGTCTGAAAAAAAAAAAAAAAAAAAAAAAAAGATGAGCAAGAGTAATCAGTTTATAAGTGATATGACATTCTTCTACAGGACAAGACAGTGGAGTCTCCGCCAAAAGAGGGTAAACCTCTCAACAAAGGATACACTCTTATAACTCTCCAAAAAGGACAACCTCCCTACAAAGAACAAAGGCTGGGTCCCAAGTACTTGGAGATTCCACTGTATGCTATGGATGGACAGATTGACACTCTAATACCTTAATTGTTCTGAGCTTACACGTGATTGAATACTCCAAGGCAGACCCCAAATAACATCTGGATGATCCCTAAAATGACGGACATCTTCATCTTGAAGGAATTAGTGTACAATAACTTATTTTCGGAAAACTGCCAAACCTGAATTGAGTAGCAATGGATCATGACAGAAAAGGACCATTATAGCTAATTGTAATTTACAACTTAATGAACTAACCATTATAGGTATGAGTCACCCCATTGTAGTTCACACCATATTTGCTGGATTAGCTATAATTATGCTATAGCTAGCTACATACAATTATTGTTCGAGGATCTCCTTCTTTAGCAAACTCTTCTCGATGGAATAAAATAAAATAAAAAATTAAAAAATTGGGTGTTAGCTAGTGTGGCAACAACATGGCAAGTTTATGAGGATGACCCAGACCCTTTTACCAACCGAAAAAAGTGTCTGACCCAAGAGACTAGCTTGTAGTGGGGGCTACTATTGGAAAATAGCTGAGTCTGTGGTGTTCTTCCAAGCAAATGATATGGTGTTATAATAGCTACATCTAACACGACAGACATTTGGAACAATTAAATGCAATTATGTCATGCATGAAGTAGCAAACTTGGAGTGCTACTAGCTAATGACTGTTTTTCACTAACTGGATCTATTCCAAAGGGGTAAGGCTGCAATGGTGTCATGGCTTCCCTGGGGAAGACAGTGAGTTCAGCCTCCTTAGCTCCCATGATGACACAGCTGGTGTTATCACCAGGACAACAGTCTCCAATATCACTGGAATAACATGTAAGAGCAATCCTTTATCTCACTGCTACAGTAACCGTCTATCACATAGATTCATTAGTATGTACTTGAGATATGTGTATAACAGTTGGTATAGGGTGTTAGGAAAGAACTCTAAGATATCTATTAGCAGCTGTGCTATGGACAGCATGTAAACTTTGAATGGTGAGTAACACTCAAGTTCATGAGCTGCCTGTGAAACTACCATGCATCAGAACCAGTACTTAAATAGTCAATATCTGCTAGTATTTGATTTAGTGAGAAAGTTATAATGCTCAAAGCCTAAAGTGAATGATGTAACATATATGAAATTTTGAGCTGTTGATATGAGAGCAAGCAATTAAAATAAGCAAGCAAGCAAATGCAAACAAACGAATAGACACAGACAGACAGACAAACAAACAAACAAACAAGACAAACCTGGTGCTGATGGAAAGACTATCCTCTGTGTAGCCAGCATCCCATGATGATCCAAAGACATTTGTAGCCTTGGAGAAGACTTCATTGTAAATGACTCCAGTGTAGATGGAGAAAAGACCCATAAAACAGACGATGTAGCGACCATGGAAAATTGTCATAAACATCTGCAGGACAAGATAACAGGGCAATTATTCGGAGAACTTGCAATAACTATTAATTTTGTGTCTAATTGGTAATCTTACTACATCACTTCAATGGATATGTACACATTATGGTAACTTTCTTTTGGAGGGAGGGAGGGAGGGAGAGCAGTGTTATGTCATAATTATTAGAAGAGTATAATAGTATACAAATTTACTTTCCCTGTAATTTAATTGTATAACATATTCATAGTAACACCTTTGACCCCTTTGATTATGTATATCAATGGATCGATGTATTATTATACCATTGACATCATGCTCACCTCTCCACCGGTGTCAGTATCAGTCAGCTTCTTCTCAAACAGAATCAAGGCGAGGGCAACGCTGGCCATGATAAGTCCATGTCCAGCATCACCAAACATGACAGCAAATAGAAATGGGAATGTGATGATCGCATAGGGAGCTGAGGAAATGGGTAAAGGGTCACCAAATGAAATATGCTTACTACAATGGTATACTATAGGGTGCTAATCTTTGTTCATGTATAAAAGAATGCTTGGAATCACTGATATGATGTATGGAAATGCATATTCATGAACTAATAATTGTGCAAAACAGCTATAGTGCACAGGAGAAATAACAAGCCAGTTTATTCCTAGTAGAAGTGAGAGGGGTTGAAACGATAAATCAATACACTGGATTAAGTGAGTCAAGATCTCTATAGATACAGTACTTGAGAAAAGGGGTCTTATCACGCAAAACATTAAAAGAATGCTTGTAAAATGTACAAGAGATGTAAAATTCAATTAAGTATAACTCAGGAACAAAGTGGTGTATAAATTTGATTTAAAAGCCATGTACATCTCCAGTTTAAGAGCTTTAAAATGATACCAATAACTCAGTTTTGAATTTTTGTGCGATAAGACCCCTTTTCTCAAGTACTATCACATATACAATGGTTATCATTATCATCATCATGGACTATTTATAAGTTATCAAGCAGGAACAAACTAGCACAATAGTAACCTTGAGGTAATCAACGAAACAGATTCTTCTTACTTACTTGGACTAACTTCTGCATACGTGGCAACACCATAAGCATCCACCAAAGCCTGGAAACCACGAGTGAACTTGTTGACCTTGTTGTAGGTAGGAGGTTGTTCATCAGTCTTGATTCGGTTGAGGATAGAGGGCACTGTGGAACCACTCCTCTCCTACATGATTAGGTCACATGATCCCCATGCAATATCATGTGATCCATATCATGTGATCTCTATGCAATACCATGATTATCATGTGACCCTGTGATGTGTGACGCTTATGATTGCATTGTGATAGCTACAATTTATATCATTTCTGTCTTGTCATGTGATTCCTGATGCAATAACTATGTGATTTCTTTGACTATGCAATGTATGATCATGATAGATACATACTGTATAGCACGATATTTTCGTGGGTGAAAATTTTCGTGGATTTCGTAAGAATTTATATGGCTCACACATCAATAATTATTTGCAAAACCATGAAAATTTTGATCCACGAAAATTTTCGCTCAATGGTAGCTAGCTAGCTATCATGTGAATGATTCCAACATTTTATTAACAATGATAACATCCTTATTGGACTGATTATACTTACTGTGCCTTTGACGAGGGCTCGCTGGATCTCATCCAGGTCATTCACAGGACACCAGCACTCGGCAATCAGACAGGCTTGAGTCACATCAAGGTTGAACATGTTGAGAGTGTGATAGATTGCTTTGATTTTTGTTACCTATTAATGATTGTAAACAGCTATGGAATAACTCCAAGAAGCAAAATAGCCAATAACAAATAGCTATACTCAAAATGCTGGTCTGTGTATTATCTTTATGATAAATTGACTTTCTGGCACAGTCATGGTGAGCTGGAAATATTGGCAGAAATTGAATTTGGCGGATTACTCTCATTCAAACTTGGCAGATTTAATATTGGCAGAGCATTGGCGCATGTACGAGCTTGCTTATGCACGTGCATATTATATCTAGCATGCACATATGTAAACATGAGCAGCTGTTCTCAATCGATCAATGGCATCTGAATTCTCTGTTGGAAAGCTGTGTTAGGGGACATCATATAATTATTTGGACACCGATTCATATCGTCACACAATCTGATCCATATTGTCATGCGAGAGCTTGAGGTTGAGGCTACTTCACTACTAGCAAGCTCACGATCGACCTCATATTATTTTCAGATTCGTAATGTTGACGACCTTTACCATACCTCTAATTATTGTGCAATTAATTTTGGCGATTAAGTCAAACTGCTAAATTAATTTCTCCGCCAATATTTCCAGCCATACAGTATAGCCAATACAATTGGCAAACAGCTTTCCTCTAATTTTTGTTCTGTCAACTATTTTTACTTTCAGAATGACAAGTCTGAGAGTTGAAATA
The DNA here is from genome assembly GCA_963924555.1 of Crambe crambe. Lineage (NCBI taxonomy): Eukaryota > Metazoa > Porifera > Demospongiae > Poecilosclerida > Crambeidae > Crambe > Crambe crambe. The sequence goes on from OZ004588.1 coordinate 5,824,154, forward strand.
GCTAGATGGATTCTTCAAAGCATGAAATTAATTGCTTGGAAAGACACATTCCCCACAGTGATTGACTTTACCTTTGTCTCCCAGATGCTGAGGTCCTTGGCAATCTCAGTGAACTGTGTGACAGAGTGTTGCTCTGTGGTCTCCAGGACACTCTCAAGGTCACTAATCCTCTGACCCACAGCTCTGGTCATCTCTTGTCGCTCAGAAGCCTTCTCCGGACACTGGTAAAGGGTGGCATGGAAGGCTTCGCAGATCTTTTTCACTCGACTGCTGAGCTGATTTCCTTGGAAAAAGAGGATAAAGACCACCTTGTACACTTTCACACCCTAGACAAATAAATATAATAAATAAGTAAATAAACAAATAAACAAATAAATAAACAAACAAATAAATAAACAAACAAATAAATAAACAAACAAATTAATGAATTAGATACGTATACTGTTTGAAAGTTTGTGTCCATGATTTGAATAATTTTTAATTCTATGGGTGCATCTTCTTAGTCAAGAACCTGTTTAGCTGAACTTCTTACCGTGGTTGGGTCTTCGAGAGGTTCGGTGATCTCAGCCTGCTTCATGAACACGTTCCCACGGCAAGCTCTCCACAGAACACGCTCAAATGTTCTCATTCGTTCACGACTGATCACGCCTGTCACAAATCTGAAGTAGAGAATCATTAATAATAATAAATATCACAACAACAACAACAATAACAACAACAACAGCAACAACAACAAACCAATAACAATAGCAACAATAATAACAACTACTCTTACTACTACTAACAACAATACAGCAATGCAGGTATAGATTTACAATATGAAAAATAGGAGTAGGTAGCTATATGATCCAGCTTTTCTATAGGAAGCCAAGAAAAAGGGTTGCTAAAAAAATGTCCCTAATTAATTAGCAATAAGATGCTACAGTCAAATATGTACGTGAACTTGGTCTGTTCTGCTTGTTTCTGTTTCTGCATTTCTCCGTCTGTTTCGTCTGCGCTGACATCCAGCAGGCCGCTTTCGTCTGCCCTCCGTCTCCTGGACCGGGAACTGGGAGCATTCCTCCTGGTGTAATGCTCTGCCTTTGAGAAAAGAAATGTATCTGATATAATAGTATCACTATAAAGTCATTAAATTTTGAGTTACATATACATGGAGACATGCAGTAGCTACTTGAAGCTCTAGCCAATAAAAAAAGAGGTTGAACTCAGATACTTTTTTTAATCATTAATTTTGGTTCAGAGTAGAATAATTATGTGCTATCATAAATCAAGTAGCCAGTCATAATTAACATTATTATTGTTGTGTATTATAACAGCAGAGATGGCAGATTATATATTAGCTACAGTATATGCCAGACTTTCATTAATTTGGAAGGAAATTTTCGCTACTACATCTTTCAAGGTGCTGTAATGTATCTGTCTAACACCAATACAACATGACATTGATCCATTCAGACTGACCACATGCTAAGATAATGCAATTTGAATGGCTATTAGTACAGAACATTCAAATGAATGAGTTTGAATTGGGGACACTCTGTTCTTCAGGATGTAGTTACAACATATTGACATCCTTAGATGGATAGAGTGCTTTACAATGCAAAATGCTGTAAAAGAATTTGGGCGTTTTGGGGGCTTTTTTTTTTCTTTTTTTTTTTTTAAGAGCAATGAGTGTTATAATATTTAAAACCACCAACTTGTCTTCTTATCCTCAAGGGGTTAATTAAACTGAATTGGAGTCTTAATTTTAATGATTACATGAGGGATCACTTTTTTGAATAGACCATGATTGTGAGTCACATGTTGAGTTATTACATTAGGTTTCCATGTAGCTGTACATTATTATTATAGCTACACAACTATATATAATTGTTCACTAATTTTTACCTCATGGAAAAATCCCTGTGTTTTCTGTAAGATGTGCTGCAACTCGATCAGATCCAACAGATTATTTTTGAGGGTCACTTTGTTGGCATTTATCTCCTTCACTTCACCTTCAAGCATCTCAAATTTACTCTCAAGGTCAAGCATGCCTATTTTGGAAGAATATGTGATGCTCCAATATTAAACTGTGAAATTAATGAGCTATAAGATACAGCTCTGAGATCTATAGCTTCAATGTCATCCTGAAAATACTTACGTAGCTAGCTTCTATATAACAATGCTTTGTGGACTACACAATAATAATAATAAGCAATGCATTTTTTCCCCCTTGATCAAGACTTACTTGGTGGGTCAGGGGCCTCCACACTGGAAAAGTTCTGCACCTCAATGCCTGCCTTCACCAGCTCATTTCTAAGGAAGCGCAACTTCCTCTCCATCTCCTCACACCGTCGCACCTCATTAATGAACTTGCGTTGGAAGGCGCTGACCTCTGGGTTCAGCTATAGTGTATAAGAATAAGGTCATAATACTAACTATACTCACTCAGATCACCCTGTAATAAGACCACCATCCTCTATTATAAATACTTTTACCTTAGAGACCACCAGCACCCTAAGGTCTTTTCCCCCACCCATTATAGCTAGGTGGTCACAATAAGCATGATCCAGGGAAGTAATTATCTATGAATCAAGCCTCGTGAAAAAAGCAGGTCCGGGTATGAGGCTACTAACTGTACTACATAATTATGAACCAAATGGGGAAGATAACAGATACTTGGTGGCAAGAATAACCCTACGTAACACTGTATGTGCATGCAACAGCATGAAACAAATAACAGGCAGAGTAGCAATGTGAATATTAATTTAGCTCTGTAGATAGGTTCAAAGAATCCATGTAGAGTAGTCACTTTGGAGTTTTAGTGCATGCTTTCTCTATTACAGTAACTAGACTTACATCTCTGAATTGAACAGTTCCCTACAGAAAAATAAAAAGATCAGTGAATAGCTAGCTATTTAGCTACCTAGCTAGAGAATTTCTCTCCTTCTCTTCAGGTAGCTATAGCTAGCTATGGTATTGGATTTTTACTCACCAGTTCTCCCAGTTCTCTGACACAGGCATAGGCAGCCTCAGACTGTAAATACAGCTGGGCTAGTGTCATCTCTTCAGAACGAAATAGAGACCCCATGGCGAGAAGATACTTCCAGAAATTAAAATTGCGGCTGTGATGAGCCACGCTCCCTTTTTTATAGTCTTATAATTATTGCGCACGCGCAGTAGATACGTTACAGGATGCCACCATAGATATGAGGTCTTGCCACTCTTGAACATGAAACAGGTACTTGAATTCTGGTAGCAGTGTGCTGATGTGCGTGTACCTATTGCAGGTTATTCTATTAGGGGTCTGGGGCAGATATTTTCTGTCCCACTCTGCCATAAATTGTCCACATCCAGACATCTCTTCATGCAGAGGTGTTCGAAACAAGATTCAATTGGTCAGGCCCGAAATTGAATTATAATCCCCCAAAGACCACTGAAGCTCTACAATTTGCATCATAGAACACTTTCTTTTGTTATTGATTGATAGCCACCGAATTTAAAATAATAATTAACTTGTTTTCCCCAATATTGGTCAGGCCTAGGGATGTATTGGCTCATGTTGAATCATGCAGATAGCAGGCATAATTCGAGCAGCCTTTGATCATAAATTCATTATTGGCTGCCTGCACTAAAACTCTACACTTTCACTTTCAGATCTGCCCATTGTTGTCCTCTCAAATCAATGATAGCACTACCTATAGCTAGCTAGGAGACTATTAGCAATTTCAATGTTAAAGTTATTACATTCAGAAAATCAATGTGTAGCTACTGATGAACTTGTTATAGGCAAACACATGAGCTTTCATTCTCTTTAGGGGTTTCTTGCTTTTTGGGAGCTTGAGTGATGAGATGATGTTCTTCAAGATTTTGATGTATTCAAGCATGAATCAATGCAGCTGCTATACTAGCTAACGTAATAATCATACCTTTTCTGATCTTGAAGGCAATTCCATTGTGACCAGTAGACTCTAGGGCTGCAGCTAAACTGGCCCAGGTGGGAGGTCCTGTGGCTTGTCTGACGTTATCATCCTCCCTTAACCAGGCAGCAACCATCTCGTCCAACAGATACTCCATCCATTGTAAATGTGGAAAATATAATCCTAACACCTTACCCACTCCATACAGATCCTTTTTACTCAAGTCTCTCAATTCTTGAGTGACTGCAGAGTGATCAGCCATTGTCAGATTCTCTAGAGATACTTCAGACAACACCATAATTATTAGCTATTAGCTATTGGATTCAATCTTACCATCTTGTTGATCAACCCTCTGCAAGACAATTATTGTAATTTATAATGTTATACTTCATTGAGACATTCACCATCACTGAATTACTGGAGTTAGATGGCGAAGCCTCAGCTAAATCAGAATACTTGATCCTATAATGATTATAGTTCAAAGTTCATCCATGCACACTGCTAATGCGTAGTTAAGTTAATAAAATTACTTTTCTGCAATTTCTTTCATGCCAATGCACTCAAGGTGGTGGATGAGGTAAGGACGAGGAGGAACTCCAATCTGCTCCATTTCTTTGATCCAGCGATCAATCAGTATCACTGGATCCTGAACTTGATGCATCGTCATTTCCAAGGCATCTTTAAGAGCAGCCAATTTCTGAGAATTCTCCTGAATCTCCTGGGCGATAGCTCTTTTCTCCTCGACTAATATTGAACTTGTGGGACCACGAGGCTGCAGGATATTAGTAGTACAAGAATGTAATAGTTTCAGCTAATAGCTACCACTATTATTCACCTTTGCTATTCGTAGCCAGTATTTCTGATCATTGCTTAGTCTGTAAACCTGGTCTTCCTGGCAGCGTAAGACTGCATCAGTTGTATATTCTAACTTCAGAAAAACAAAATGTGGCTCAGGCTCAGGGGTCTTGGGATTGTGTATTTGGTTATAACAATCACAGTGAAATGCATAGGAAGTTTTCATGCCAAGAAACCATTGGCATACAATATCTGTGGAACATCTTCGAATGGTATCTATAACTTTCCAACTAACATTTGAAAATATAGGTATGCCACTTTTTCGCGATTCATCACGCATCAAGTCGATCTGCACAGAATTCTTGCATTCAGAAATTACGAGTGTGTCTATTTTGGAATCATAGAAACCCAAAGTAAAAGAAACTCTATTTCTGTAGATCCCATGGGCATGGCCAAATGCAATGTTATAGCCCTCCTCCTTAGAGAGGGTCGTGGCCAATCGGGTGAAGAACCCAGGGGGCAAGTATTTGATATCTGGGAATATCAAATGCAATGAAGCAGCTTTCCTTTCATATGATGTTGAAACAATGGAGGCATAATTTTGTGTGGAGGGATTTCTTTCGTGTGACAGAGAGGCAGAAGATGCACCCTCTCGTGAGGAGGGAAGAGGAGGGAGTACAGAAGGGACAAAGTACTCTCTTCCCTTAAGATTATGCACTTTGCCGTGGGTGCTGACTGGTGCTACTATGAGAAAATGCTCCAAGAGGTCGACTATGGACTGAGGAGATAGGTGAGATGAAAACTCTTCTGCTTTCCATATTTCAGTGTAGAGTGTTTCCACTAAAATGCCACGTTTTCGGAGGATACCCCACAACTTTGGCAATCTTACCGTTTCAAACCCCTCAAGAGCAAGAAGCTTGGCTATTTGCTTTATGAGCCATTGAGGGTCAGCTATGACTATAGAGTTCAAGCTGGGGATGTTTTCATAATGGAAAAGCACGGCGAGATTATGATAAAACTTCAAGAGACTTTTAACGGAATGTCTAGGGATGGTACAGGCTGCTGCGATTTCTTCCACTTCTTTTAATGTGAAGTAAGGCTTGTTTTTAGCCATTATACGCAACACCTTCCTGAAGAGAACCCATGTAAGAGGTGTATCGACTTTCATTCCATCACTACAAGCAAAATCATTGACGATCTGGAGTACTTTTTTGTACCCAGGATCAGAATTCTCTCGACCAGCTGTTGTGTTGTCGATGATAATACCTTTCTCACGGACCAGGTGAGCATACTCTTTATCCTGGTACTCAGTGTACAACTGCTCAAGAATGCTCTCTTTCCTATCTTGCACAGAAGGATCATCTCCATGGGTACCGATTGGCAAGATACGAGGATATTCGGGTATTTTGGTAGAAGCATCTGGGGTGGAATCTTTATCAGTGAGAGTGGCATCAATGCAAGACATCCATTGAAGCAGAAGCTCAATCGCACTCTGCTCCAGGACTTGCTCTGAAGCATGACCTTGATGATGAGTAAGGGCTAAGCATCGATCATGTAGATCCTTTCGAGCATCAAACATGAGAAAGAACAAAGACTTTGGGGTTAGAAAAGCTGGCAAAATGCACTGAAAGACTTGCTGACCACCACAATCCCACACGTACAGGTAAACTTCAAACTCAGGTGCTTGAGCATCTGGATTTTCCTTGGCTAATTCAATGATTTCGTCCATGATCCTCTGGGCTTCAGATCTCGTAGCACTCCTTGCACCATAGATATACGATGCAGCAGAACTCAGCAATTCCAGTACTCGAGATGATGTCGTCTTCCCGCTAGACACATTGTATACCAGCCGCACTAAACCAACCAGTTCATCAGTTTCATCATCTTCAGTGACTGGCACCCAATACTCTCCACTAATACCCTTTGCTGTATGCCTGCTAACATCTCTTGAGGCTCCTCCTCCTCCAGGTTGGAAAGTACCGAGCTCAGCCATTTGAGTGCTGTTGGCTTCTTCAGGAAGTGGCAAGTTCATCATCCCACGCTGAAAACTGCTCTTGCCTACTCCACCAGCACCAAGGTGAACAATGCGCGCATAAGCCACTTTGACTACACCTCTCCTCAATGCTCTCTGATAGTCATCTAAAGATTGAAATAATGAATGCAGCACGCGCTAGCTATTAATATACAGTAAGCTTTTAAACAGCTATAATAGAGCTGCACATGAATTATAAAATGTAAGTCTTTGTGACTAGTCCCTGATATGCATGTCATAAAGGTAGATCTGGGCATTGATGCAGCTCATTATGATATTAGCTACCATTGTAAGACAAATACTGAAAATGTAGCTATGGGATGAATCCCAGTCCTTATCTTTTTTGCCAGACAAGGGTGTAATGCATTCAATATCTTCACTCTAGCTAGGCCTGCCCCTCAATAGCTTGATTCTGCTGCCTTTAGTTCCATGTTATTCTAGTCTGGCGTAGCCGACCCTTTACCTCCTTTTTCTTGGGGGCGGGGGGAGGGAAAGGGTCTGGTGTAGTCCCTATATTGAACTTGTGTCAGCGCAGCTATAGTTGCGCTCCAATCAGATTGCAGTATTCGAATTAATTGCATTCCAAGCGCGAAAATCTCGTTGCCCGCACTTGTTTCTAGCTAGCTAGCTATATGGAGCCTTCGTGTCTTCAATCTATGATGCCAGATGGAGCCTGAAGGTATTTGAGCAGCTCTCAAGATTGTGGTGGGCGTACTGAGCCAAAGGGATGTCTGCTGTTCTGCCAACAGGCTTTGGAAAGAGCCTATGCAGTGCCTTCCGTGTTTATTTGATAGACTCTTTCCAGCCAAGGACCACTCTATTGATATTGATAGTTACTCAGAGACACTTCCCAAAATTCTTCTGTCTTTTTTCTGAGTTGTTTCTCCACAAGCCAGGCAATGAGCTACAGAACTAGCTCTAGCCATCTTCAATCTCGCGCGCAAACTTACACGTGCGCGCTCAAAGGGCGCATGATGACGTACCATGACGATCTCAAAATTCCACCCGCATAAGTTCAATATAGGGACTACACCAGACCCTTTCCCTCCCCCCGCCCCCAACAAAAGGAGGTAAAGGGTTGGCTACGCTAGACTAATTCTATTCTAGGTATACTTAAATTAAGTCTACATAATATTATATTGATTATACAGATCTCCAAAAAGGGCTTCTTTAATGAAGGAAGTCGATCAAGATTTCTCAAGTAAATAGATAGTACATGTGCTCTTATTGTAGCTATGAGCAAGGCCTAATTGTAATACACACTGACAGTAACTATAAAATGAACATTAATAGTATTATAGCTATGTTACCAACATACCTTCTGAATAGACTCCCTGCCAGAATTATCAACCCCAGCATTGCAATCAGCCATGCAACAATAGGGAATTAATAATAATAATTACATACAAAGTAGAAATAATAAATAATGTGTTAATTATTTGATAATTCCATCACATGCTGAAGGATAACAAATCTATCTGTTCTAAGTTGGGTAGTTATGCTCAGAGATATTCCAGCTTCATGTTTTAGCATTGTCACTATGGAGTAGGCCCAATATATTGCTAATTGCTACCAATACTAGAAATTAGCAGTGTGTTCAGAATACTGAAGCAGTGTACATTCAGACAATGGAGATATTACAGATATGGAGTAACCATAATTATTGCATAACAATACTGAGATGAGATAATGAGGGAGATGAATTAAGCATCCATGCAGGACGATGGAGATATTACAGGTATAGAGTAACAATTACATAACAATGCTGAGATGAGACAGTTCAGAATAACTTACTTGCTGAAGAAGAGGAATTCAGCATCCATGCAGGACGATGGAGATATTACAGGTATGGAGTAACAATTACATAACAATGCTGAGATGAGACAGTTCAGAATAACTTACTATCTGAAGAAGAGGAATTAAGCATCCATTCAGGACAATGGAGATATTACAGGTATGGAGTAACAATTACATAACAATGCTCAGATGAGATAGTTCAGAATAACTTACAAACTGAAGAAGATGAATTAAGCATCCATTCAGGACAATGGAGATATTACAGGTATGGAGTAACAATTACATAACAATGCTGAGATGAGATAGTTCAGAATAACTTACAAACTGAAGAAGATGAATTCAGCATCCATGCAGGATGGAGATATTACAGGTATGGAGTAACAATTACATAACAATGCTGAGATGAGACAGTTCAGAATAACTTACTCCCTGAAGAAGAGGAATTAGCTAAGCATCCATTCAGGAAAATGGAGATATTACAGGTATGGAGTAACAATTACATAACAATGCTGAGATGAGATAGTTCAGAATAACTTACATCCTGAAGAAGAGGAATTCACATCCATTCAGGACGATGGAGATATTACAGGTATGGAGTAACAATTACATAACAATGCTGAGATGAGACAGTTCAGAATAACTTACTCCCTGAAGAAGAGGAATTCAGCATCCATTCAGGACGATGGAGATATTACAGGTATGGAGTAACAATTACATAACAATGCTGAGATGAGACAGTTCAGAATAACTTACATACTGAAGAAGAGGAATTCAGCATCCATTCAGGACGATGGAGATATTACAGGTATGGAGTAACAATTACATAACAATGCTGAGATGAGACAGTTCAGAATAACTTACATACTGAAGAAGAGGAATTCAGCATCCATTCAGGACGATGGAGATATTACAGGTATGGAGTAACAATTACATAACAATGCTGAGATGAGACAGTTCAGAATAACTTACTGGCTGAAGAAGAGGAATTCAGCATCCATTCAGGATGATGGAGATATTACAGGTATGGAGTAACAATTACATAACGATGGAGATATTACAGGTATGGAGTAACAATTACATAACAATGCTGAGATGAGATAGTTCAGAATAACTTACTTTCTGAAGAAGAGGAATTCAGCATCCATTCAGGACGATGGAGATATTACAGGTATGGAGTAACAATTACATAACAATGCTGAGATGAGACAGTTCAGAATAACTTACTGGCTGAAGAAGAGGAATTCAGCATCCATTCAGGACGATGGAGATATTACAGGTATGGAGTAACAATTACATAGATGAGACAGTTCAGAATAACTTACTCGCTGAAGAAGAGGAATTCAGCATCCATTCAGGACGATGGAGATATTACAGGTATGGAGTAACAATTACATAACAATGCTAAGATGAGACAGTTCAGAATAACTTACAACCTAAAGAAGAGGAATTCAGCATCCATTCAGGACGATGGAGATATTACAGGTATGGAGTAACAATTACATAACAATGCTGAGATGAGACAGTTCAGAATAACTTACATCCTGAAGAATAGGAATTCAGCATCCATTCAGGACGATGGAGATATTACAGGAGTAACAATTACATAACGATGCTGAGATGAGACAGTTTAGAATAACTTACTGTCTGAGGAAGAGGAATTCAGCATCAATTCAGGACGATGGAGATATTACAGGTATGGAGTAACAATTACATAACAATGCTGAGATGAGACAGTTCAGAATAACTTACTCGCTGAAGAAGAGGAATTCAGCATCCATCCAAGACAATGGAGATATTACAGGTATGGAGTAACAAATACATAACAATGCTGAGATGAGACAGTTCAGAATAACTTACTCGCTGAAGAAGAGGAATTCAGCATCCATTCAAGACAATGGAGATATTACAGGTATGGAGTAACAATTACATAACAATACTGAGATGAGACAGTTCAGAATAACTTACATCCTGAAGAAGAATTCAGCATCCATTCAGGACAATGAAGATATTATTACAGGGTGGATATAATATAAAAGGTATGATGATAACATAGCCATCATTGTAGTTAGTGACTTACTCCTTGTCTTTTCTCAGCCATGATAGCCACGACTATTCTTATATTTCAACTGTGACCTTATTCTGGTTTAAAGTACTGTGTAATGATGATATACGTAGGGTAGTAGCTAGACCCATTATAGTACCTTTTTGGCTCATGAAAACAACCAAGTTTAAATGCTTTTCTCTGTTCTCTTAGTCCCCTCCCCCTCCCCAGGTAGAACCTCACTGGAATACCAAAAAAAAAAAAAAAAATTGTACAAGTCCATTCTTGTAGTAGCTAATGGATATAGGAACCTGGATTGATTTAGTACCTCAAAAGGTGCAGGTATAACCAAGTGTCAACTTCTCCACACCTCAGCAACTGACTGCAAAGAAAGAACACTTACCTGGTATAGTTGAAATACAAAAAGGGGTGGATCAAAATAATGAATACTGTCATAACTAAATCACATGATATTCATGTAGCTACACTGTATATAGCTAATTAATGATACTATGAATTTAGCTGCTCAGCAATGTATAATGAAATTCAACACCACTGTCCACTGATGTATACTTATAACTACAGTTCACAATGTCATGTGACTAACTAACTACCCCTAGTAGAAATCAATGGTACATCATTTGACACTCAAAGTAATAATAGCTACATGTCGTGTCATGAACATTCTAGGATAATAAAAAATTTTAACAACACACAAAGGAGATAGCTAATCAGCTAAGTGATTTGACTTCATCTATGACTATGTAGAAATTGACTTCAAGCTTTTAAAAAGAACACGATATTGTTGCCCAGGACTACAAGGTCCGGTGAGAGGAAGCAGAAGAAACAGCTCAGTCAACACAGCCTCTCCTTCAAGCAGTTGCGGACTTTCCAGCCTCTTGGGGAAGATCCACACAGGGGGACGACCAGGACATGTAGTCTTGTCATCAGGAATGGAGCAGTTCCAGTGGCCTGATCGCAGTGTTTGCAGTGTAAACCTCCAGTAGTCCCATTTCTCAGGTTGAGGGGGATTTGCTTGATACAGGTGCCACTTCTTCCAGTGAGCATCTGAAAAAAAAAAAGAAAAAAAAAGAAAGAAGAAGACAAAAATCACTTATTAATTTTTATTTCCCTAGGGGTTCAGGAAACAATGATGATAGCTACATGCTTATCCTAATTTCAGAATGGAATTGAATCCCCCTAAATTGTACCTTTTACAAAGTTCTAAGCCACATTAATGCCCTCTTTAGAGTGTGTAGCTATAGAGAATAAGGAATATACCTTTTCTACCAAAAAGGTAGGCTTATGTAAGGTCGGCATGGATAACTTCATAGGTCACATATCAAGTAGGCATCTAGTCTACTTACATGAAGTCGTACACCTTGTGATTGGTCTCCAATCTAGCACTCCAGGCAGGATCGCCATAGAACACAACACTGTCTCTATCATAGATGAGACCAGAGCAATCACGAGAAAGACTCTCTGCGGCACTTTCTAATGTCATGAAGCACTTTTCATACACTGAGGAATGATCTTTGAGTCTGGTGCCCGTATGCTCAGTGTAATTCTTCTCCAGTTGGTGTAACAGTGATTGCTGATTTGCAAAGAAAGACTCGGCAAGAGACTTAGATCCAGGGTTATTGATGAAATATTTGTGTACCCCCCAACCTCCATAACCAAACCAAGTTGGCTCGACGTAACCAATCATTTGAACCACGTTAGCAGAGTGCATCCAACCCAAAGCCATGCAGCCTTCGTTTGATATGTGCCCCATAAGACAGTTCCCAGCAGCACTGAGGACCTTAGGACTTCGGCTTCGACGTATGTCAATCCGTTTCCCCATCAGAGTGCGTCCGTATAATTGCCCTTTATCACAAAGGAACTTCCCTCCTTGATAGTGGTAAGCTATATTCCAGTCATCTTCAGTTGCATGTCCAGTGGATATGATCATATCAACACCCTTGTCTGGGGATCCGTCATCTTCTCCACCACATGAAGCTCTTTCATCACTGATTTCTTGGACTATGAGTGGTGTGGTGTCATCAGGACACTGTAAAACTTTCTCTCTGTGATTCGAACTCTTGACGTAAGAAATTCCTTGTTCAAGCTCGCTAAACCAAACACCAGCTTTAAATTTCTCCAAGTCTACCGGGCAGTTTGCAACAACACGTCGTATAATAAGAGGCTGCTGATCCAGTGCAGATAACACATCGTCTTCAGTGAGTCCAGTTAAAACACCCCAAATCGTGTCGGTGTATGGGTTAGACAGATCTAGCTCTCTTGTGAGCCTGTTCACTTCATTCACGAAAATTTTAGAGCATTCTAAATGGTGAGTCAAGAAACAGCAGTAATATGGTTTTATATCTGTGAGCTGGCTAAGACAAGATCTCACAGATGTTTGCCTGGCTTCTGCCATCTTCTCTACATACATTTGTTCGTCCTCTTGATAGAGCACAGTGCGGACTTGACCTGGCCACACGCCTTCGTACTTTTGCTGGAGTTTGAGCAAGGCTTCGGGCCATAGCTGGCTGGTTCTCTTGCTACAAACGATCGTATACATCACTGGTACTGCCATTATTGATCTTGGGGAAGCCGACCCTTTACCACAAAAGGGAAGACTAAAAACCACACCCATTACATATCACATAATTATTGATAATCAAAGAATGACTGTATAATATAAACTATACAGCCAAGAGCCTATTAAAATCAAAACTACAGTCATGTTCAAAAAAAGTCTCAAAAATTAATTGTCAAACAGTTTAATCATCCTGATCTTCACCCTTAAGAATGGCCTCAAAGGAGAAGGGCTTGAACCTGTAGCATTTCCATCGTAGAACTTGTTCTGGAACTCCACCCAGCGCAGCCTGAGGGTGTGCAGGAAGGCAGAGAGGCCCTCCATCACTAAGAGAATAACCACTGTCTCAGCTGCAGTAATTAAGTAAGGACACCACCACCAATGTCATATTCTGGCAATTATTTTAGGTATACTATGAGCAATCAAATGCTTATCCCTACTATTTCTAATTAGAGCTCACCTGCCCAGGCTGCCCAAATGAAAAAGAGGGCTATGGCTCCCAACGCTGGATCCTTGACACCAGGTGCAACAGCCTTATCAATGCCCATAGTCCACAGGACCTCAGACAACTCTGTGTGGATCAAGAAAGAAAGAGAGGGAACTAGTAATGAAAGAATCAATGGAAGCACTCGAAAGGCATCACATGATAAGAAAAATATTATCATACACAACCAGTGTAATCATAAGGGTCCTACTCAGACTTAATTATGAAGGTCTTTTCATGAATCATGAAAAAAAAATGGATCTCGTTTTTAATCATAAAGAAATCATAAGGGTATTAAAGGTCATATCCAACAACAGTTGTACACTCCCTGACTTACCAGCATGAGCCAAACTGAGAGCCCAGAGTCGTAAGTAAGAGGCAGTGTTGGAGATGGTACCAAGACAGTACTCAACAGTGTGGATGGCTTGAGTGATAAAAGTCTCACCAAAGTCAAACTGCATGTGTGAGGGGAGGAGTGAGTGGAGGAGGGGGAAGGGATGAGTGAGGAGTGGAGGGGGACAGGGGGAGGAGTGAGTGGACAAGGGGGAAAGGATGAGCAAGGAGTGGAGGGGAGGATAGGGGAGGAGCAAGGAGTGGAGGGGGTTTGATGAATGAGGAGTGGGACAGGGAAGGAAGGAGTGAGTGGAGGACGGAGAAGAGTGAAAGGGGGAGTAGAGGAAGGGGAAATAATGAGTGGAGGGGGGAAGGGATGTGAGCGAAGGAGGAAAGAAGAGGGAAGAATGAAGGAGGAGAGAGAGAGGTGTTGTGGTGGACTCACGTGTGGGACTTCCTTATCCTTCTTGGGGTCCTCCAAAGCAGCAGGACCCACAGCTTCCTCCTCCTTGGAGGCGTGGTGGATGATCTGCTCCTCATCGGAAGCAGTAGAGTCACTCTCTGCAACATTGTAGGACGAGCCATTGTGCTGGGAGGCCCGCAAAAAAAAACAAGATACAGAACAGGGTAGAATGAAGTATTCATATATGAAGACCCTACTAGCTATTGGATTGAGTTTACCTTTTGCTTCTTCTTGTTCTTACGGAAGAGGTAGAAAGGTTTGAAGCAGAGCATCCACGGAATGCAGATGACTGCCAGTATCACAAGGAACACATGGAAGATACGCCGAAGACAGAGAGATATATTATTTGACTCTTGGGCTAGCAATACTCAAAAGACTATGCATGCGGATTCAGTATATCCCTCAAGTTCAATGTAATCCCTCAATATTTTTCAAGTAAGGTTTAGCACAGGTTTAGTAAATTCATACACTTACCTGGAAGTTGGCTGCCTCTGGGGAAGGGGCAAACACAGAATACAGATTCTTTTCAAGCTCTACACCAGTAGCAGTTGCATTGACGGATGGGGCCGAACCAAATGCCAAAAACATGTTAATCAGTGTGATGAGGAGACTGGGAGCCTGCATGAAAGACAATCAATTTATTTCACCATGCATCTGCCTGAACTTGACTACTGCCTAAATATAAATTCCAATAATATTGTGTTCAAACTATCTCCAAAAAAAACAACAACAACAACAAAACGGCCCCAGGACATATGTCCAGTCAAAACTGCAGTTTTGGCCAGCGTTGGTCTGATACTACTACAGAACTAGAAATAGGCGATTTCGGATTCTATCATACTATGTCATCATTTCCATGAAACCGACAAGTTAGCAGACATATGTAAGCACCTGTTAATTGACTCACTTGGTTTGGGTCTTCATAATAATAAGACCACTTGTAGATGATCATGAACACCAACCAACCAAAGATGCACAACAAGAATATCACTTGGGGGATGAATTCCATATAAATGTTGAAGTATCGCTTGAAATTCCTGCATCAGAGAGAAGTCTATCACAATGTACACTCGTAGTTATCAGGGTAAGGATTTTTTTTGTTGTTAAAATATTTTCATAACATGTTAAATTATATAAGTAAAGCTGGAGATGCTGATTTTAAACTATTGGATAAGGACACCTCTCTTATCAGAACAGCTCTATATTATGAAATGCCTGCATCAGAGAGAAGTCTATCACAATGTACACTCACAATTATCCGGGTAAGGATTTTTTGTTGTTTAAAATAATTATTTTCATAACATGTTAAATGATTAAGTAAAGCTGGAGATGCTATTGGATATGGCTCTACATGTTACACCATTGAATTCATTCCCAATAGAAGGACACCTCCAGTTCTATACTGTGAGGGTTTCATATTATGCAATTATTTCAATTATTATTATTTCAATTATTTCAAGTCTTGCCAGGGCAGTGTTGTCTTCATCTTGTAGGAGTTGAGAAACGTCAGCTTGTTGTAAGCCACATTCCAAGCCTAAGGAACGTAGCGTACAGTTTAAGTCTATTCAAGCTACCTACAACAGAGGGGGGATAAAATTAATGTAAGATAGCAGATCAGATCTAGTCACCCTGGGTGTATGGCAGATGTGTGGTCAGGTAGCTCCACCCCCTTTATAACCAGGTGCAAATTAAGCCCCCAGAGGGTCCCATGCCCTACATCAATATTGACGGAGGTCAATTTGAATAGAAGTGGGTAAGTCAAAAGAGGGCTATTTTAGGTTAAGACAATGTAGGATTACTTCACAAATTCACACATCATTTTTTTGCAAAACCACAAATTTCATCCCACTAAAATTTCATACTATACAGTACGTACAGTACATACATATCATTATCTTACAGGGTCTATTCCGATGGGGCATGGCTGTTGAGATTTCATGGCTTCTCTAGGAAAATTGGTGAGTTCAGCCTCCTTGGCCCTCATGATGACACAGCTGGTGTTATCTCCAGGACAATTAAATTACAAGATCAAGGGAACAGAAGTTCCAGTTGAAGGCAACACTGAAACTTAGCCACTTGCCCCCTTAACCAGTTACTCACACAGGAGTTATTTACCTCATGGAAAAACCCCTGTGTTTTCTGCAACTCGATCAGATCCAACAGATTATTTTTGAGAGTCACTTTGTTGGCATTTATCTCCTTCACTTCACCTTCAAGCATCTCAATTTACTCTCAAGGTCAAGCATGCCTATTTTAGAAGAACAATATTAAGCTGTGAAGTTAATGGTATAGCTCTGAGATCTAGCTTCAATGTCATCCTGAAAATACTTACGTAGCTAGCTGCTATATAACAATGCTTTGTGGACTACACAATAATAATAATAAGCAATGCATTTTTTTCCTTGATCAAGACTTACTTGGTGGGTCAGGGGCCTCCACACTGGAAAAGGTCTGCACCTCAATGCCTGCCTTCACCAGCTCATTTCTAAGGAAGTGCAACTTCCTCTCCATCTCCTCACACCATCGCACCTCATTAATGAACTTTCGTTGGAAGGCACTGACCTCTGGGTTCAGCTATAGTGTATAAGAATAAGGTCATATACTCACTCAGATCACCCTGTAATAAGACCACCATCCTCTATTATAAATACTTTTACCTTAGAGACCACCAGCACCCTAAGGTCTTTTCCCCCACCCATTATAGCTAGGTGGTCACAATAAGTATGAAGTACAATGGCTAGTTAATTATCTATGAATCAAGCCTCATAAAAAAAGCGGGTCTGGGTATGAGGCTACTACATATGAACCAAATGGGGAAGATAACAGATACTTGGTGGCAAGAACAACCCTACGTAACACTGTATGTGCATGCAACAGCATGAAACAAATAACAGACAGAGTAGCAATGTGAATATTAATTTAGCTCTGTAGAAAGGTTGTCTTCTTTTCAAAGAATCCATGTAGTAGTCACTTTGGAGTTTAGTGCATGCTTTTCTCTTCCCTACAGTAAAGTGTAAAAAGATCAGTGAATAGCTATTTAGTTACCTAGCTAGAGAATTTCTCTCCCTCTCTTCAGGTATAGCTAGCTATAGCCCCTCCACATTTATGGTACTGGATTTTTACTCACCAGTTCTCCCAGCTCTCTTCTCTGACACAGGCGTAGGCAGCTGTGCTAGTGTCATCTCTTCAGAACGAAATAGAGACCCCATGACGAGAAGATACTTCAAATTGCGGCTGCGACGAGCCACTCCCTTTTTTTTACAGTCATAATTATTGCGCACGCGCAGTAGATACGCACAAGGAGGGACAGAAAATTGTAAATTTTGGCCCGTTCCCCAGATCAAATATTTCGTGACAGAATTGAATACTCCATAGAATCATATGCAAGTCATACATCCCCCCAAAGGAAAAAGATGGGTTTGAGGCTAATCAGCACACTGCTACCAGAATTCAAGTATCTGTTTCAAGAATGGCATCCGCACAGAAAGTCTGCTCTGCCATAAACTGTCCACATCCAGACATCTCTTGAGAGAGAGCTTAGCTACAAGGATTATTTAGTCTAGTGGAGCCAGTCCTTTCACCTTTAAAGGATTATCTGAACAAAGTCTCTCTTCATTAATCGCAATGCTAGCTACTTTGCGGTTTCCTTGATTGACCTCTTTTCATTATAGCTATGCTGCATGATTCTTGTACAGTTAATTAGCTATCTCAAAAGAGCAACAGTTTGTTCAACCAAGTCAAACTCCTCCATACCACTTGGGCAGAAATAGATTTCTGTGCTATCTAGCCACATGTATTTCTGCTATAGCTATGTATGTCTAGAGGGTATTTTGTCCAGGGGAACAAACTATGACAGCCATATTTTGTCCAATCAAAGTAGCTATAGCTATTAGGGTAGTTGGTATATAGGGTCCTATCTTATACAATTTACAGGGGGAAAAATTGGCTAGTTGATAATAGCTAGTGGACCACTGGATCACCTGATCATGTCAGCATATTATTTTTATTTGTCTGCAAAATTATAGCTAACTATTGCAGTGTCTCCAGCTATGGATGCCAATAATTAGACCTGGATAAAAATAAGGGGATATTGGGGGACAAAATATGGCAAGAAGAGACCAAATAAGACAATCATTAATTTTATTGTCCAGGCCAAAATATGGCAGCCATATTTGTCTGGAAAAAATACAGCTGCCATATTTTATCCCCATGCATGGACTAAATCTGACAGGACCAAATATGTACATGACAGTTCTCCTTCAAAGGTTGTATGATGTGGGGTCATTGTCAGGTGAGGGTGGAAAGACATGGAAAGAGGAGTCAAGTAAGGGTCAGTGCTGTCACCTGTATTATTCCTGATAGTGATGGACCCACTCCTTAAACAACTATAGGAACAGTACCCGCAACCCCTTCACATCAGGTCCCTCCTCCACCAGAAACCCAAATATTTTCTGACATCACTGACAGGCAGCACACGACCATCCACTTCACACTCCAGAGCAACACCACCAGCCATGCCACCTTATATTTTCAACAAAGATTTTTGAGGCAAATTTCTTCACCAGAGCTGCCATTTTCTCCAGAAAATCATTTGATATGGCAAGCCGCCATGGGAAAGGAAGCAAACCTTGTCTGTCCTGTGAGGAAGATTTCCTGACAGATTCAGGGCTGAGATTGGCCTGGTTGAAGAAAATAGGTGATGGTCCTCATCGTTACTGTAACAGTTTGGTTAGCTATGTCAGGTGCCAAACAGATCAAAAAGCCACACCTACCTGCTACCTAGGGTGTAGCTTCAATCCTAGGTAGGTTTTTAATTCACCCTTTGGGACCCCTTATTGATAGCTAGGAGACTATCACTAAGTGTGGAAGTTACAGGAGTACTTTCTGAGTCCCCCCCCCCCCCCCCCCCTTCCTCAAAATAATAGTCTAGACTAGTTGTTGAAAACATGGGTGAAGAGAAGGACATCTTTTAGTTATTATCAAAAGTGTAAAAATAACAATACTAGAATATTATAGATCTTTAAAAGTTATAGCTATATAGAAAATTAATGTAGCTAGCTACTGATGAACTTGTTAGCTATAGGCAAACACATATGCTTTTATTCTCTTTAGGGGTTTCTTTTTGGGGGGGAGCTTCTTGCTCTTTGGGAGTTTCTTGAATGATGAGATGATGTTCTTCCTCTATAGGGGTTTCTTGCTTTTTGGGAGCTTCTTGCTCTTTGGGAGTTTCTTGCTCTTTGGGGGTTTCTTGTATGAGATGATGTTCTTCAATATTCAAGCATGAATCAATGCAGCTGCTAGCTATATCATATATCATACCTTTCCTGATCTTGAAGGCAATTCCATTGTGACCAGTAGACTCTAAAGCGGCAGCTAAACTGGCCCAGGTGGGAGGCCCTGTGGCTTGTCTGACGTTATCATCCTCCCTCAACCAGGCAGCCACCATCTCATCCAACAGACACTCCATCCATTGTAGGTGTGGAAAATACAATCCTAACGCCTTACCCACTCCATACAGATCCTTTTTACTTAAGTCTTTCAATTCTTGAGTGACTGCATAGTGATCAGCCATTGTCAGATTCTCTAAAGATACTTCAGACATCATAATTAGCTACAATAATTATTATATAGATTGGATTCAATCTTACCATCTTGTTGATCAACCCTCTGCAAGATAATTCTTGTAATTTTTAATGTTATAGTTCATTGAGACACTCACCATCGCTGAATTACTTGAGTTAGATGGCAATGCCTCTCCTAAATCAGGATACTTGATCCTATGATATAGTTCAAAGTTAATGCATACACACTGCTAGTTAGCTAATCGAACTACTTTTCTGCGATTTCTTCCATGCCAATGCACTCAAGGTGATGGATGAGGTAAGGACGAGGAGGAACTCCGATCTGCTCCATTTCTTTGATCCAGCGATCTATTAGTATCACTGGATCCTGAACTCGATGCATTGTCATTTCCAAGGCACCCTTGAAATCAGACAATTTCTGATTCTCCTGAATATTTTGGGCAATAGCTCTTTTTTCATCAATTGATACCGAACTAATGGGACCACAAGGCTACAGGAAATTTAGTAAAGTACATGTAATTGTTTTTGTTGTTGTTTTTGTTTTTTGTTTTGTTTTGTTCTAGCTAATGCATAATTAGTCACCTTTGCTATTCGTAGCCAGTATTTCTGATCCTTGGTCAGTCTGTAAACCTGATCTTTCTGGCAACGAATGATAGCATCAGTTGTATACTCCAACTTCAGAAGAACAAAATGTGGCTCAGGCTCAGGGGTCTCAGGACTGTGTGTTCGACCATAACAATCACAGTGAAATGCATAGGAAGTTTTCATGCCAGGAAACCATTGGCATACAATATCTGTGGAATGTCTTCGAATGGTATCTATAACTTTCCAGCACACATTTGGAAATATAGGTATGCCACTTTTTCGCGATTCATCACGCATCAAATTGATCTGCACAGAATTCTTGCATTCAGAAATTACGAGTGTGTCTATTTTGGAATCGTAGTGACCCAATGTAAAAGAAACTCTATTTCTGTAGATCCCATGGCCAAATGCAATGTTATAGCCCTCCTCCTTAGAGAGGGTCGTGGCCAATCGGGTGAAGAATCCAGGGGGCAAGTATTTGATATCTGGGAATACCAAATGCAATGAAGCAGCTTTCCTTTCATACGATGGAGGGTTCATAGAGGCCTCATTTCGCACAGAGGGATTTCTTTCGTGTGACGGAGAGGCAGAAGATGCACCCTCTTGTGTGGAGGGAAGAGGAGGGAGTACAGAAGGGACAAAGTACTCTCTTCCCTTATAATTATGCACTTTACCGTAGGAGCTGACTGGTGCTACTATGAGAAAATGCTCCAAGAGGTCAACTATGGACTGAGGAGATAGGTGAGATGAAAACTCTTCTGCTTTCCATATTTCAGTGTAGAGTGTTTCCACTAAAATGCCATGTTTTCGGAGAATGCCCCACAACTTTGGCAATCTTACCGTTTCAAAGCCCTCAAGAGCAAGAAGCTTGGCTATTTGCTTTATGAGCCATTGAGGGTCAGCTATGACTATAGAGTTCAAGCTGGGGATGTTTTCATAATGGAAAAGCACGGCGAGATTATGATAAAACTTCAAGAGACTTTTAACGGAATGTCTAGGGATGGTACAGGCTGCTGCGATTTCTTCCACTTCTTTTAATGTGAAGTAAGGCTTGTTTTTAGCCATCATACGCAACACCTTCCTGAAGAGAACCCATGTAAGAGGTGTATCGACCTTCATTCCATCACTATAAGCAAAATCATTGACGATCTGGAGTACTTTTTTGTATCCAGGATCAGAATTCCCTTGACCAGCTGTTGTGTTGTCGATGATAATACCTTTCTCACGGACCAGGTGAGCATACTCTTTATCCTGGTACTCGGTGTACAACTGCTCAAGAATGCTCTCTTTCCTATCTTGCACAGAAGGATCATCTCCATGGGTACCGATTGGCAAGATACGAGGATATTCGGGTATTTTGGTAGAAGCATCTGGGGTGGAATCTTTATCAGTGAGAGTGGCATCAATGCAAGACATCCATTGAAGCAAAAGCGCAATCGTACTCTGCTCCAGGACTTGTTCTGAAGAATGACCTTGATGATGAGTAAGGGCTAAGCATCGATCATGCAAATCCTTTCGAGCATCAAACATGAGAAAGAACAAAGATTTTGGGGTTAGAAAGGCTGGTAAAATGCACTGAAAGACTTGCTGACCACCACAATCCCACACATACAGGTACACTTCGAACTCGGGTGCTTGAGCATCTGGATTTTGCTTGGCTAATTCAATGATTTCATCCATGATCCTCTGAGCTTCAGATCTTGTAGGATTACCACTCCATGCACCATGGATATACGATGCAGCAGAACTCAGCAATTCCAGTACTCTAGATGATGTTGTCTTCCCGCTAGACACATTGTATACCAGCCGAACTAATCCAACCAGTTCATTGGTTTCATCATCTTCAGTGACTGGTACCCAATACTCTCCACTAATACCCTTTGCTGTATGCGTGCTAACATCCCTTGAGGCTCCTCCTCCTCCAGGTTGGAAAGTACTAAGCTCAGCCATTTGAGTGCTGTTGGCTTCGTCAGGAAGTGGCAAGTTCATCATCCCACGCTGAAAACTGCTCTTGCCTACTCCACCAGCACCAAGGTGAACAATGCGTGCATAAGCCACTTTGGCTACACCTCTCTTCAATGCTCTCCGATAAGCTAAAACATGGTAGATAAAGGTTTTGAACTATTAATAGACACATAGCTAGATGAATGGTAGTTTGATAAGGACCATTACGTAAGTCGTTGCTACTATCATTAATATTTTGCAAGAAGTATAGACAAGAAATCTGGGCGACAGCTGATGAAATCTTGATGGTGAAATTCTGACATTCCAATGGTGAAATTTTGAAGGCAAAATTTCTAGAGCGAAATTCCAACAGCGAAATCCCGATAACAAAATTTTGACAATGAAGTTACGTTTGCAGTCTTTGTCAGGTATTATAGCTAGCAAGCTACGTATAGCTACGTAGTTATACCTTGATCAATTCAAGTATAGAATGATCAGGTGGTCTTAATATCTTGTTGCAATCTAGATAATCAATATATCAGTAGTTAGCTATAATTAACCTCAAATCAGTACATTTTGCAACCAAAATATGGACTAGCTATGTGGGTGGGGAAGCCAAGCAGAATAGGAATAGCAGAAGCAAATTTGAAAAGTGTGGCTCATGAGCAGCTATGACAAGCTCAGGATAATCAATTAGTCAGTGTGCACTGTCGGAATTTCACTGTCTGAAATTCTCTGTTAGAATTTTGAAAGTTCCCCTTTTTGATTTGTCAAGAATTTCTTGTTGGGATTTCAATTGGTGAAAAATCATCTTTCTTGGCTTCCACAATAGGCTTAATCTGGCTCAAAGGCAATGAGATTTCTTCAGCTAGCTAGCCCATGCCCCGATTCTTCCAGCCCGTTAGTTTGTTTGTCAGTCTATTCTAGGTGCTTAAATAATGTCTACATGACATTCCTAAAGGGCTTCTTTGATGAAGGAAGTCGATCAAATTTCTAATTCAGCACATGACAATGTGCTCTTATCGTATGAGAAAAACCTTGTAGTAATTATGCAGTGACTAAACTATTCCAACGAGATGTACAATATAACTTTCAATGATTAGTGCCACAATCCCTGCATTCTGAATGCACCAGATTTAGGACCTAAAATTCTTAAATTTTCCTGGGAGAGCACCCCTTATAATGGCACATTTTGTGCACACTGTAGAAGTCAGTCCCCTCAATATATATGGCCTTCATGTTACCAACATACCTGCTTGCTGAGGGAGACAAATTTAACACCCATTCAGGATGATGGCGATATTAAAAAGGAAGTAACAATTACATAACAATGCTGAGATGAGACGGTTCAGGGTAACTTACTTCCTGAAGAGGAGGTTTTCAGCATCCATTCAGGACGATGGAGATATTACAGGTATGGAGTAACAATCACATAACAATGCTGAAATGAGAGAGTTCAGAGTAACTTACATCCTGAAGAAGAGGAATTCAGATAAAGATATTACAGGTATGGAGTAATGATTACATAATGATGCTGAGATGAGACAGTTCAGAAGAACTTACTCGCTGAGGGAGACGAATTCAGCATCCATTCAGGACGATAGAGATATTACAGGTATGGAGTAACAATTACATAACAATGCTGAGATGAGACAGTTCAGAATGACTTACTTCCTGAAGAAGAGGAATTCAGCATCCATGCAGGACGATGGGAGTAATGATTACATAACAATGCTGAGATGAGACAGTTCAGAATAACTTACTTCCTGAAGAAGAGGAATTCAGCATCAATTCAGGACGATGGAGATATTACAGGTATGGAGTAACAATTACATAACAATGCTGAGATGAGACAGTTCAGAATAACTTACTTCCTGAAGAAGAGGAATTCAGCATCCATTCAGGACGATGGAGATATTACAGGTATGGAGTAACAATTACATAACAATGCTGAGATGAGACAGTTCAGAATAACTTACATCCTGAAGAAGAGGAATTCAGCATCCATTCAGGACGATGGAGATATTACAGGTATGGAGTAACAATTACATAACAATGCTGAGATGAGACAGTTCAGAATAACTTACAGCCTGAAGAAGAGGAATTCAGCATCCATTCAGGACGATGGAGATATCACAGATATGGAGTATACATAACAATGCTGAGATGAGACAGTTCAGAATAACTTACAAGCTTGAAGTGGAGGAATTCAGATGGAGATATTACAGGTATGGAGTAACAATTACATAACAATGCTGAGATGAGACAGTTCAGAATAACTTACATCCTGAAGAAGAGGAATTCAGCATCCATTCAGGACGATGGAGATATTACAGGTATGGAGTAACGATTACATAACAATGCTGAGATGAGACAGTTCAGAATAACTTACAAGCTTGAAGTGGAGGAATTCAGATGGAGATATTACAGGTATGGAGTAACAATTACATAACAATGCTGAGATGAGACAGTTCAGAATAACTTACATCCTGAAGAAGAGGAATTCAGCATCCATTCAGGACGATGGAGATATTACAGGTATGGAGTAACAATTACATAACAATGCTGAGATGAGACAGTTCAGAATGACTTACTTCCTGAAGAAGAGGAATTCAGCATCCATGCAGGACGATGGAGATATTACAGGTATGGAGTAACAATTACATAACAATGCTGAGATGAGACAGTTCAGAATAACTTACAAGCTTGAAGTGGAGGAATTCAGATGGAGATATTACAGGTATGGAGTAACAATTACATAACAATGCTGAGATGAGACAGTTCAGAATAACTTACTTGCTGAAGAAGAGGAATTCAGCATCCATGCAGGACGATGGAGATATTAAGGTATGGAGTAATGATTACATAACAATGCTGAGATGAGACAGTTCATAATAACTTACTCGCTGAAGAAGAGGAATTCAGCATCCATTCAGGACGATGGAGATATTACAGGTATGGAGTAACAATTACATAACAATGCTGAGATGAGACAGTTCAGAATAACTTACAAGCTTGAAGTGGAGGAATTCAGATGGAGATATTACAGGTATGGAGTAACAATTACATAACAATGCTGAGATAAGACAGTTCAGAATAACTTACAAGCTTGAAGTGGAGGAATTCAGCATCCATGCAGGATGATGGAGATATTACAGGTATGGAGTAACAATTACATAACAATGCTGAGATGAGACATTTCATAACAACTTACTCGCTGAAGAAGAGGAATTCAGCATCCATTCAAGACGATGGAGATATTAAGGTATGGAGTAACAATTATATAACAATGCTGAGATGAGAGAGTTCAGAATAACTTACTTCCTGAAGAAGAATTCAGCATTCATGCAGGACGATGGAAATATTACAGGTATGGAGTAACGATTACATAACAATGCTGAGATGAGAGAGTTCAGAATAACTTACTTCCTGAAGAAGAGGAATTCAGCATCCATTCAGGACGATGGAGATATTACATAACAATGCTGAGATGAGACAGTTCAGAATAACTTACTTCCTGAAGGAGAGGAATTCAGCATCCATTCAGGACAATGGAGATATTACAGGTATGGAGTAACAATTACATAACAATGCTGAGATGAGACAGTTCAGAATAACCTACTATCTGAAGAAGAGGAATTCAGCATCCATGCAGGACGATGGAGATATTACAGGTATGGAGTAACAATTACATAACAATGCTGAGATGAGATAGTTCAGAATAACTTACAAACTGAAGGAGAGGAATTCAGCATCCATTCAGGACGATGGAGATATTACAGGTATGGAGTAACATTACATAACAATGCTGAGATGAGACAGTTCAGAATAACTTACTGTCTGAAGGAGATGAATTCAGCATCCATGCAGGACGATGGAGATATTACAGGTATGGAGTAACAATTACATAACAATGCTGAGATGAGACAGTTCAGAATAACTTACTCCCTGAAGAAGAGGAATTCAGGATCCATTCAGGATGATGGAGATATTACAGGTATGGAGTAACAATTACATAACAATGCTGAGATGAGATAATTCAGAATAACTTACTTCCTGAATAAGAGGAATTCAGCATCCATTCAGGACGATGGAGATATTACAGGTATGGAGTAACAATTACATAACAATGCTGAGATGAGATAATTCAGAATAACTTACTTCCTGAATAAGAGGAATTCAGCATCCATTCAGGACGATGGAGATATTACAGGTATGGAGTAACAATTACATAACAATGCTGAGATGAGATAGTTCAGAATAACTTACAGACTGAAGAAGAGGAATTCAGCATCCATTCAGGACGATGGAGATATTACAGGTATGGAGTAACAATTACATAACAATGCTGAGATGAGACAGTTCAGAATAACTTACTAGCTGAAGAAGAGGAATTCAGCATCCATTCAGGACGATGGAGATATTACAGGTATGGAGTAACAATTACATAACAATGCTGAGATGAGACAGTTCAGAATAACTTACAAGCTTGAAGTGGAGGAATTCAGATGGAGATATTACAGGTATGGAGTAACAATTACATAACAATACTGAGATGAGACGGTTCAGAATAACTTACATACTGAAGGAGATGAATTCAGCATCCATTCAGGACGATGGAGATATTACAGGTATGGAGTAACAATTACATAACAATGCTGAAATGAGACAGTTCAGAATAACTTACATCCTGAAGAAGAATTCAGCATCCATTCAGGACAATGAAGATATTATTACAGGGTGGATATAATATAAAAGGTATGATGATAACATAGCCATCATTGTAGTTAGTGACTTACTCCTTGTCTTTTCTCAGCCATGATAGCCACGACTATTCTTATATTTCAACTGTGACCTTCTTCTGGTTTAAAGTACTGTGTAATGATGATATACGTAGGGTAGTAGCTAGACCCATTATAGTACCTTTTTGGCTCATGAAAACAACCAAGTTTAAATGCTTTTCTCTGTTCTGTTTGTCCCCTCCCCCTCCCCAGGTAGAACCTCACTGGAATACCAAAAAAAAAAAATTATACAAGTCCATTCTTGTAGTAGCTAATGGATATAGGAACCTGGATTGATTTAGTACCTCAAAAGGTGCAGGTGTCAACTTCTCCACACCTCAGCAACTGACTGCAAAGAAAGAACACTTACCTGGTAGTTGAAATACAAAAAGGGGTGGATCAAAATAATGAATACTGTCATAACTAAATCACATGACACTCATGTAGCTACACTGTAAATAGCTATATAATAGCTACACTGTATATAGCTAATTAATGATACTATGAATTTAGCTCCTCAGCAATGTATAATGAAATTCAACACCACTGTCCACTGATGTATACTTATAACTACAGTTCACAATGACATGTGACTAACTACCCCTAGTAGAAATCAATGGTACATCATTTGACACTCAAAGTAATAATAGCTGCATGTCATGTCATGAACATTCTAGGATAATAAAAATTTTTAACAACACACAAAGGAGATAGCTAATTAAGTGATTTGACTTCATGCATGACTATGTAGAAATTGACTTCAAGCTTTTAAAAAGAACACAATATTGTTGCCCAGGACTACAAGGTCCGGTGAGAGGAAGCAGAAGAAACAGCTCAGTCAACACAGCCTCTCCTTCAAGCAGTTGCGGACTTTCCAGCCTCTTGGGGAAGATCCACACAGGGGGACGACCAGGACATGTAGTCTTGTCATCAGGAATGGAGCAGTTCCAGTGGCCTGATCGCAGTGTTTGCAGTGTAAACCTCCAGTAGTCCCATTTCTCAGGTTGAGGGGGATTTGATACATGTGCCACTTCTTCCAGTGAGCATCTGAAAAAAAAAAAAAAAAAGAAGAAGAAGAAGACAAAAATCACTTATTAATTTTTATCTCCCTAGGGGTTCAGGAAACAATGATGATAGCTACATGCTTATCCTAATTTCAGAATGGAATTGAATCCCCCTAAATTGTACCTTTTACAAAGTTCTAAGCCACATTAATGCCCTCTTTAGAGTGTGTAGCTATAGAGAATAAGGAATATACCTTTTCTACCAAAAAGGTAGGCTTATGTAAGGTCGGCATGGATAACTTCATAGGTCACATATCAAGTACAGGCATCTAGTCTACTTACATAAAGTCGTACACTTCGTGATTGGTCTCCAATCTAGCACTCCAGGCAGGATCGCCATAGAACACAACACTGTCTCTATCATAGATGAGACCAGAGCAATCACGAGAAAGACTCTCTGCGGCACTTTCTAATGTCTTGAAGCACTTTTCATACACTGAGGAATGATCTTTGAGTCTGGTGCCCGTATGCTCAGTGTAATTCTTCTCCAGTTGGTGTAACAGTGATTGCTGATTTGCAAAGAAAGACTCGGCAAGAGACTTAGATCCAGGGTTATTGATGAAATATTTGTGTACCCCCCAACCTCCATAACCAAACCAAGTTGGCTCAACGTAACCAACCATTTGAACCACGTTAGCAGAGTGCATCCAACCCAAAGCCATGCAGTCTTCGCTCGATATGTGCCCCATAAGACAGTTCCCAGCACTGCAGCACTAAGGACCTTAGGACTTTGGCTTCGACGTACATCAATCCATTTCCCCATCAGAGTGTGTCCGTATAATTGCCCTTTATCACAAAGGAACTTCCCTCCTTGATAGTGGTAAGCTATATTCCAGTCATCTTCAGTTGCATGTCCACTGGATATGATCATATCGACACCCTTATCTGGGGATCCATCATCTTCACCACATGAAGCTCTTTCATCACTGATTTCTTGGACTATGAGTGGTGTGGTGTCATCAGGACACTGCTGTAAAACTTTCTCACTGTGATTCAAACTCTTGACGTAAGAAATTCCATGTTCAAGCTCGCTAAACCAAACACCAGCTTTAAATTTCTCCAGGTCTACCGGGCAGTTTGCAACGACATGTCATATAATAAGAGGCTCCTGATCCAGTGCAGATAACACATTGTCCTCAATGAGTCCAGTTAAAACACCCCAAATCGTGTCGGTGTATGGGTTAGACAGATCTAGCTCTCTTGTGAGCCTGTTCACTTCATTCACGAAAATTTTAGAGCATTCTGAATGGTGAGTCAAGAAACAGCAGTAATATGGTTTTATATCTGTGAGCTGGCTAAGACAAGATCTCACAGACGTTTGTTGATAGAACACAGTGCGGACTTGACCCGGCCACACGCCTTCGTACTTTTGCTGGAGTTTGAGCAAGGCTTCGGGCCATAGCTGGCTGGTTCTCTTGCTACAGACGATCGCATACATCACTGGTACTGCCATTATTGATCTTATCCAACTGGCGAAGCCGACCCTTCACCACAAAAGGGATAACTAAAAACCACACCCATTACATATCACATATTATTGATAATCAAAGAATGACTGTATACATACAGTCATACAGCCAAGAGCCTATTAAAATCAAAACTACAGTCATGTTCAACATACATACATACAGAACCTCAGATAACTCTGTGTGAATCAAGAAAGAAAGAGAGGGAACTAGTAATGAAAGAACCAAGATATCATACACAACCAGTGTAATCTTAAGGGTCCTACTCAGAGTTAATTATGAAAGAAATCACTATGGTCTTTTCATGAATCAAAAAAAAAATTGGTCCATCACAAAAATCTCGTTTTTAGTCATAAAGAAATCATAAGGGTGTTAATCACAAAAGTCCTATCCAAACCAGTTGTACACTCTCTTGACTTACCAGCATGAGCCAGACTGAGAGCCCAGAGACGCAAGTAAGAGGCAGTGTTGGAGATGGTACCGAGACAGTACTCGATGGTGTGGATGGCTTGAGTGATAAAAGTCTCACCAAAGTCAAACTGCATGTGTGAGGGGAGGAGTGAGTGTGGATGAGTGAGGGAACAGGGGGAGGATAGGGGGGAGCGAGTGCATGAAGTGGAAAGGATGAGCAAGGAGTGGAGGGGAGGATAGGGGGAGGAGTGAGTGGACAAGGGTGAAAGGATGAGTGAGGAGTGGAGGGGAGGATAGGGGGAGGAGGAAGGGATGAGTGAGGAGTGGAAGGGGGGTTGGATGAATGAGGAGTGAGACAGGGGAATAAATGAGGGAAGGAGTGAGTGGAGGACAGGGGGAGGAGTGAAGGGGGGAGTAGAGGAAGGGAAAATAATGAGTGGAGGGGGGAAGGGATGTGAGCGAAGGAGGAGGGAAGAGGGAAGAATGAATGGAGGAGAGAGAGGTATTGTGGTGGACTCACGTGTGGGACTTCCTTATCCTTCTTGGGGTCCTCCAAAGCAGCAGGACCCACTGCTTCCTCCTCCTTGGAGGCATGGTGGATGATCTGCTCCTCATCGGAAGCAGTAGAGTCACTCTCTGCAACATTGTAGGATGAGCCATTGCGCTGGGAGGCCTGCAAGAAACAAGATCCAGAACAGGGTAGAATGAAGTATTCATATATGAAGGCTGCATAAAGGTTACTAGCTATTGTATTGAGTTTACCTTTTGCTTCTTCTTGTTCTTACGGAAGAGGTAGAAAGGTTTGAAGCAGAGCATCCACGGAATGCAGATGACTGCTAGTATCGCAAGGAATACATGCATGGAAGATATGCTGAAGACAGAGAGAGATATCAATATTATTTGACTCTTGGGCTGGCAATACTCAAAAGACTATGCATGCAGATTCAGCATATCCCTCAAGTTCAAGTAATCCCTCAATATTTTTCAAGTAAGGTTTAGCACAGGTTTAGTAAATTCAATGATTATACACTTACCTGGAAGTTGGCTGCCTCTGGAAGGGGCAAACACAGAATACAGATTCTTTTCAAGCTCTACACCAGTAGCAGTTCCATTGACGGATGGGGCTGAACCAAATGCCAAAAACATGTTAATCAGTGTGATGAGGAGACAAAACATGTTAATCAGTGTGATGAGGAGACTGGGGGCCTGCATGAAAGAGAATCAATTTATTTCACCATGGATGCATCTGCCTGAACTTGACTACTGCCTAAATATAAATTCCAATTGTGTTCAAACTATCTCCACAAAAAAAAAAAAAACAATAACAAAACGGCCCCAGGACATATGTCCAGTCAAAACTGCAGTTTTGGCCAGCGTTGGTCTGACACTACTACAGAACTAGAAATAGGCGATTTCGGATTCTGCCATGAAACTGACAAGTTAGCAGACATATGTAAGCACCTGTTAATTGACTCACTTGGTTTGGATCTAAGACCACTCGTAGATGACCATGAACACCAACCAACCAAAGATGCACAACAGAAATATCACTTGGGGGATGAATTCCATATAAATATTAAAGTATCGCTTGAAATGCCTGCATCAGAGAGAAGTCTATCACAATGTACACTCATAATCATCGAGGGTAAGGATTTTTTTTGTTGTTAAAATAGCTATTTTCATAACATGTTAAATTATATAAATGCTGGAGATGCTGATTTTAGGCTATTGGATATGGCTCTAACATGTTATACCATTGAATTCATTCCCAATAGAAGGACACCTCTGTTATCAGGACAGTTCTATACTGTGAGGGTTTCATATTTTTACGCTATTATTTCAAGTCTTGCCAGGGCAGTGTTGTTGGAACTTACACGTGGTTAAAGACACCCAGGCGGACTCCAAAGAGCATCTGAAAGACACCTAGAATGATGGCCATCTTCATCTTGTAGGAGTTGAGAAACGTCAGCTTGTTGTAAGCCACATTCCAAGCCTAAGGAACGTAGCGTACAGTTCAAGTTTATTCAAGCTACCTACAACAGAGGGAGAATAATATGTAAGATAGCAGATCAGATCTAGTCACCCTGGGTGTATGGCAGAGGTGTGGTCAGGTAGCTCCACCCCCTTTATAACCAGGTGCAAATTAAGCCCCCAGAGGGTCCCATGCCCTACATCAATATTGACGGAGGTCAATTTGAATGGAAGTGGGTAAGTCAAAAGAGGGCTATTTCAGGTTAGGACAATGTAGGATTATAATAAATACTTCACGAATTCACACATCATTTTTTTGGAAAACCACAAATTTTATCCCACTAAAATTTCATACTATACAGTACGTACAGTACATACATATCATTATCTTACAGGGTCTGTTCCGATGGGGCATGGCTGTTGAGATTTCATGGCTTCTCTAGGGAAATTGGTGAGTTCAGCCTCCTTGGCCCCCATGATGACACAGCTGGTGTTATCTCCAGGACAATTAAATTACAAGATCAAGGGAACAGAAGTTCCAGTTGAAGGCAACACTGAAACTTAGTCAATGATCTGTACTTGCCCCCTAAATCAGTTACTCACACAGGAGTTATTTACCTCATGGAAAAACCCCTGTGTTTTCTGCAACTCGATCAGATCCAACAGATTATTTTTGAGAGTCACTTTGTTGGCATTTATCTCCTTCACTTCACCTTCAAGCATCTCAAATTTACTCTCAAGGTCAAGCATGCCTATTTTGGAAGAATAATTATGTGATGCTCCAATATTAAGCTGTGAAGTTAATGAGCTATAAGGTATAGCTCTGAGATATAGCTTCAATGCCATCCTGAAAATACTTACGTAGCTAGCTGCTATATAACAATGCTTTGTGGACTACACAATAATAATAATAAGCAATACATTTTTTCCTTCTTGATCAAGACTCACTTGGTGGGTCAGGGGCCTCCACACTGGAAAAGGTCTGCACCTCGATGCCTGCCCTCACCAGCTCATTTCTAAGGAAGCGCAACTTCCTCTCCATCTCCTCACACCGTCGCACCTCATTAATGAACTTGCGTTGGAAGGCACTGACCTCTGGGTTCAGCTATAGTGTATAAGAATAAGGTCATAATACTAACTATACTCACTCAGATCACCCTGTAATAAGACCACCATCCTCTATTATGAATACTTTTACCTTAGAGACCACCAGCACCCTAAGGTCTTTTCCCCCACCCATTATAGCTAGGTGGTCACAATAAGCATGATCCAGGGAAGTAATTATCTATGAATCAAGCCTCGTGAAAAAAGCAGGTCTGGGTATGAGGCTACTAACTATACTACATAATTATAACCAAATGGGGAAAGATAACAGATACTTGGTGGCAAGAACAACCCTACGTAACACTGTATGTGCATGTAACAGCATGAAACAAATAACAGGCAGAGTAGCAATGTGAATATTAATTTAGCTCTGTAGAAAGGTTCAAAGAATCCATGTAGAGTAGTCACTTTGGAGTCTTAGTGCATGCTTTTCTCTATTACAGTAACTAGACTTACATCTCTGAATTGAACAGTTCCCTACAGAAAAATAAAAAGATCAGTGAATAGCTAGCTATTTAGCTACCTAGCTAGAGAATTTCTCTCCTTCTCTTCAGGTAGCTATAGCTAGCTATGGTATTGGATTTTTACTCACCAGTTCTCCCAGTTCTCTGACACAGGCATAGGCAGCCTCAGACTGTAAATACAGCTGGGCTAGTGTCATCTCTTCAGAACGAAATAGAGACCCCATGGCGAGAAGATACTTCCAGAAATAAAAATTGCGGCTGTGATGAGCCACGCTCCCTTTTTTATAGTCTTATAATTATTGCGCACGCGCAGTAGATACGTACTGCATTTGCATTTGGAGCAATGGGTGGTTTCCAGGGAAAGCTAAATCCTCTCTCTGGTAGAGCCATCTTCGAAACTTGTGTCGTCCCAGTCCTGCTATTTGGGAGTGAAAACTGGTACTTGACTGAATCTCTATTGGATAAGCTTGAATCTTTCCAAGCTGAGATCGGCCGTCGAATCTTGAAACTGCCCCAACATCACTCTGGCAAGGCTACTAGACTCGCTCTGGAGTGGCCCTCAATGACAGCACGCATACTACAGCGGAAACTCCTCTTCATCCAACATGCATCCACAAATGAAGAGTCCATCGGTCATCTATTTCTCACTCATCTCATGGGAGACACACCCAGTGAAGTTCCACTTCAGATCGTAGAGGGGTCCCAGTTTCTTGAATCTCGTCTGGGTTTGGATGGTTTGGTGAAGAAGACCCTAAGGATGATGTGTTCTACAGCTGAGCTGAAGAGTGAAGTGACTAATAGAGACATGGAACTGCTACTATCATCCTGTCAAGAGCACACGAGTACCAGAATAGCAGCTGTGGTTGCTAAGGAGTCTAGCTGGATAAAACTCTGGGACACAGCCCTGGATA
Source organism: Crambe crambe (assembly GCA_963924555.1). Lineage (NCBI taxonomy): Eukaryota > Metazoa > Porifera > Demospongiae > Poecilosclerida > Crambeidae > Crambe > Crambe crambe. Next base: position 5,858,859 of record OZ004588.1, read on the forward strand.
GAAGCACAGCCGGCACCACTGCCTTACAGAACCTGTATAGGGAGCTGACCAGGCCCTCATATGGTTCCAGCCATTGCCCTCGATGTGATGTGTCAGATTTGGAGGGCAATTCGTACTTTGAACACTATATCACAACTCACTCCTCCCTCATGAATGTGGACAGGATCCTCTCTGCTCTGTCATCATCAGAACCTGACTTATCACTTGTTATAAATCATTTTTATGTTACATCTGAGTGCCTCCCTCAGTCACTTGACATTCTTTTTCCCCCGTTTATTTTGCATATGCCCTTTGGGCTTTACATTGCTTGATTGATTGATTGATTGATTGATTGATTGATTGATTGGTACGCACAATTACAAGAAGAGGACTTTATGTGTGGATGCCACTCTTGAACATGAAACAGGTACTTGAATTCTGGTAGCAGTGTGCTGATGTGCGTGTACCTATTGCAGGTTATTCTATTAGGGGGTCTGGGGCAGACATTTTCTGTCCCACTCTGACCAATATTGGGGAAAACAAGTTAATTATCATGTTAAATTCAGTGGCTATCAATCAATAACAAAAGAAAGTGTTCTATGATGCAAATTGTAGAGCTTCAGTGGTCTTGGGGGATTATAATTCAATTTCGGGCCTGACCAATCGAATCTTGTTTCGAACACCTCTGCATGAAGAGATGTCTGGATGTGGACAATTTATGGCAGGCCTAGGGATGTATTGGCTCATGTTGAATCATGCAGATAGCAGACATAACTCGAGCAGCCTTTGATCATAAATTCATTATTGGCTGCCTGCACTAAAACTCTACACTTTCACTTTCAGATCTGCCCATTGTTGTCCTCTCAAATCAATGATAGTACTACCTATAGCTAGCTAGGAGACTATTAGCAATTTCAATGTTTAAAGTTATTATATATACATTCAGAAAATCAATGTGTACGTAGCTACTGATGAACTTGTTATAGGCAAACACATGAGCTTTCATTCTCTTTAGGGGTTTCTTGCTTTTTGGGAGCTTGAGTGATGAGATGATGTTCTTCAAGATTTTGATGTATTCAAGCATGAATCAATGCAGCTGCTATTAACGTAATAATCATACCTTTTCTGATCTTGAAGGCAATTCCATTGTGACCAGTAGACTCTAGGGCTGCAGCTAAACTGGCCCAGGTGGGAGATCCTGTGGCTTGTCTGACGTTATCATCCTCCCTTAACCAGGCAGCAACCATCTCGTCCAACAGATACTCCATCCATTGTAAATGTGGAAAATATAATCCTAACACCTTACCCACTCCATACAGATCCTTTTTACTCAAGTCTCTCAATTCTTGAGTGACTGCAGAGTGATCAGCCATTGTCAGATTCTCTAGAGATACTTCAGATAACACCATAATTATTAGCTATTAGCTATTGGATTCAATCTTACCATCTTGTTGATCAACCCTCTGCAAGACAATTATTGTAATTTATAATGTTATAGTTTGTTTATTGAGACACTCACTATCACTGAATTACTGGAGTTAGATGGCATAGCCTCTGCTAAATTAGAATACTTGATCCTATAATGATTATAGTTCAAAGTTCATCCATGCACACTGCTAATATGTAGTTAAGTTAATAAAACTACTTTTCTGCAATTTCTTTCATGCCAATGCACTCAAGGTGGTGGATGAGGTAAGGACGAGGAGGAACTCCAATCTGCTCCATTTCTTTGATCCAGCGATCAATCAGTATCACTGGATCCTGAACTCGATGCATTGTCATTTCCATGGCTTCTTTAAGAGCAGCCAATTTCTGAGAATTCTCCTGAATCTCCTGGGCGATAGCTGTTTTCTCCTCGACTAGTATTGAACTTGTGGGACCACGAGGCTGCAGGATATTAGTAGTACAAGAATGTAATAGTTTTCAGCTAATAGTAGTGATACCGGTGTCATAAAGTTTTGGGGACCCCGTAGTTTTAGGGACCCCCCATCCCCAAATCTACCGTAGATATGGGGACTCCCACATAGATATAGGGACCCCATCTGATATCTCATCCACAAATCTACATAGACATCAGTAATAGTTAAATCCACACCTTTTAACACTTTTATGTTAGATCTTGGCCTTAGGATGGCTGCTCAAAGTATGGTAGCTGAGTCTAACTTATTATTATTATTATTATTATTATTATTATTATTATTATATTATTATTATTATTGTTATTAGTATATGTAATAGGTGAGTTAGTTGTGCTATTTGGGTAAAATAGGGTTCTGAAATAGTCCATGCATGGTTGCCAAAATTGTGCGAGCGAAGCAAGTACAATTTGGCAACCAAAGGGCAATTTCAGAACCCTATTTTGCCCAAAATAGCACAACTAACCCACCTATCACATGCTAATGGTTATACAAATAGCCAAAGCCAAAGCTCTTCTACTGTGTCTGGCTAACATAGCCCATCAAAGAACGACTGTATTTCTGGGCAGAAGAAGGAATAAGGCCACGACATAGCTAGCTAGTAAGTTTTCTTGTATACGCTAGTACTTACTTAGTTGTTGTTTTCATAGCTAGTTGTTCTTCGTGTACACTGTATACAATTGCATGTGCATTAACACGGAGCACTATTTCAAGCAAGTAGCCCACAATTACAAACATAGCCCACTATTACAGATTAGCTGTGAATTTCATTAAAATAGCAGTAACTGTCTATGTAGTTTACTATACTAATGAAATATTATTATTATTATTATTATTATTATTATTATTATTATTATTATTATTATTATTATGAATCAAAACAAACAGTATAGTAGTTAAAAATGTATTCACTACTATGACAGAAACTGTCACCTGATTGGTCAGTTGGTGATCAATATGAGGCCGTGAGGCAGCCTATTCACTGCATCATGATAACTGAGGTATAGCTGCATCATTAGCTACGTACCAAGGATTTCCAAAAGTACTGAACAATCACATTCTCTGATATAAAAGCTGCAAGAGCTGGGGGTCCCTAGACATAGGTGTAGTGCTGGGGCAGGTCAGGCATTTGCCTGATCAATACGAGCCAACACATCTTCCACATCCTGGGAGAGTCTAGCTACAACATCAATGCAGTTTGCATAACTATAGTAATTTTAATAGCTAATTTGACTACCGACACCTCCAGATTCTTCATACCACTCAGGTTACAGTTAATGGGGAAGAGCCTAGCTGACCAGTGGGAGTATTTGCCTGACAAATGCACAAAACACTGCTAGTTACACCTCTGCTAGTCTGCTAGACAAAACAGGCTGGGGTCCCCATATCTACATAGGGGTCCCCAAATCTACCGTAGATATGGGGACGGGGGTCCCCATATCTACATAGATTTAGGGACGGGGATCCCCATATCTACATAGATTTGGGGACGGGGGTCCCTAAAATAGGGGGTCCCCAAAACTTTATGACACCGGATGCTATGGTGAGCGGGGTCAAATTTTTATACGTAAAAATAATACTGCAGGACGGCACCAAAAGTGACCAATGTATAACCTGGCTGCGAAGGTCCAGATCCAAAGAAATCCAGGAAAAAAACATATCAACAGAATCCTAATATTCTAGAGAATCTAACTGTGACAGTTTCTTTTAGATAGAGTGCTAAATTTAGATTTGATGTTCAAAAACATATTTAAATTTCGATTTTCTTACGATATAACACTTGAACAGGTCATGAAACCATATTTTTTGGAAACTGCATCAAAAACTGATCCTGGTACCTTGGATAACTTCTTGTATCAAGCGGAAAAGAAGGCACGCAAGAAGGATAAGGCATTCAACTTATATAACTGATGGGTCAAAGTTCATGACCTCAACCCTTTCCCACTAAATTTGAATCTGTGCTGCCTCAGGTGAATAGCCTAACCCCCCTCACCCCCATAGTACATATTTTAATGTAAAATAAAAGTGATGAAAAATGCTTGAATTCTGAATCAATCTCTGAACAACATAAATCAGTTCTGGCTGTGGAGTAATGCTGCAGTCTGTTCCTTAATAACAGCAAAGCTCCCAGATCCTGTACATGACTTTGAACATCAATCACTGTCCACTGCAAAGCTTGGCAGCATAAATTGCAGACTCAATGCCACAAATTCTAAAATATAGCAAAGCCGTAATACAGTAAATTTGAAATGAGCAATCAAAAACACGTTTTACATGGGGAGGGTAGGTCTACTGAAGTTCCTAACTTTGTTAATGTTGTGTACATTCAAAATAGAGACAGACTCTAGGACAACAATTGTACAACAGTTCCTACTAGTCTGGTGTTATCCAGACTACATGGCCTATTTTTTTTAAATTTACCCTTAGTTCTGTAGTCATTTTCTTACTCTTCCATATGAACTTTGTTTGAAGAAAATCCATCCAGTAGATCCTAAGATACGAGCAAAAGATTGCAGTACTATTAGCCATAATGACCTTTAACCTACTTTGGAAAGGTGCCGTTTTCTTAATTAAGGTAGGCGGGGGTATCTCCGGACATGGGGTAACTTCGGACTTTCAACTTTTTTTCAGAAACTACAAAGATTGAGAGGCAGTCTTTATACCTGCAGTAACTATAACTGCTACTTGTTTAAATGCATGTTTAGCTAAACTCTTCTTCCACCGTTCTGGACTGCATCGTGCCCCGAAATCTATAATCGTCGAACTGAAACTTTACGTCACGATCTTGTGCATTTCAAGCAGGCCTGGTTGAACATCAAGAGAGCGCAGGAAAAAAGTGCATGTGTATCAGATAAACCAAAGTCATCTCTCTCTAAAATATTTCATGTTGGGTTGCTAGCTAGCTCTATCAGAGATTTCTACCAGTAGTGTCCGGAGTTACCCCAAACCGCGATTTTATACTAGCTATGAATTTTGCCCGATAAGTTCACAAGAGTAAGTACTAAAATAATAACGCTTAGGGCCTTGATAGATGGAGAGTTCAGCTTCTTTTTGAACTTTACTGCTCGATCATAGCTGCTTCCATTCCAAAGTTATCCTTCCCAATTGAAAGTTCGTCCGGAGTTACCCCCGCCTACCTTAAAAGAAAGTAAAATTTTCCTGTACAATTTCAATTGTAAAATGTTACGTATCTCTGCTTCTACTGGATGGATTTTTATCGGATAAAGTTTATCTGGCTGAGGGAAAAGAGCTTAATATTTTTAAGAAATAAATTTATAGTTTCATAGTATTTTAAAAAATAACCCGGTATCACTACTAATAGCTACCACTATTATTCACCTTTGCTATTCGTACCCAGTACTTCTGATCATTGCTTAGTCTGTAAACCTGGTCTTCCTGGCAGCGTAAGACTGCATCAGTTGTATATTCTAACTTCAGAAGAACAAAATGTGGCTCAGGCTCAGGGGTCTTGGGATTGTGTATTTGGTTATAACAATCACAGTGAAATGCATAGGAAGTTTTCATGCCAAGAAACCATTGGCATACAATATCTGTGGAACATCTTCGAATGGTATCTATAACTTTCCAACAAACATTTGAAAATATAGGTATGCCACTTTTTCGCGATTCATCACGAATCAAGTCAATCTGCACAGAATTCTTGCATTCAGAAATTACGAGTGTGTCTATTTTGGAATCATAGAAACCCAAAGTAAAAGAAACTCTATTTCTGTAGATCCCATGGGCATGGCCAAATGCAATGTTATAGTCCTCCTCTTTAGAGAGGGTCGTGGCCAATCGGGTGAAGAACCCAGGGGGCAAGTATTTGATATCTGGGAATATCAAATGCAATGAAGCAGCTTTCCTTTCATATGATGTAGAAACAATGGAGGCATAATTTCGTGTGGAGGGATTTCTTTCGTGTGACAGAGAGGCAGAAGATGCACCCTCTCGTGAGGAGGGAAGAGGAGGGAGTACAGAAGGGACAAAGTACTCTCTTCCCTTAAGATTATGCACTTTGCCGTGGGTGCTGACTGGTGCTACTATGAGAAAATGCTCCAAGAGGTCGACTATGGACTGAGGAGATAGGTGAGATGAAAACTCTTCTGCTTTCCATATTTCAGTGTAGAGTGTTTCCACTAAAATGCCACGTTTTCGGAGGATACCCCACAACTTTGGCAATCTTACTGTTTCAAACCCCTCAAGAGCAAGAAGCTTGGCTATTTGCTTTATGAGCCATTGAGGGTCAGCTATGACTATAGAGCTCAAGCTGGGGATCTTTTTATAGTGCAAGAACACAGCAAGGTCATGATAAAACTTCAAGAGGCTTGAAACTGACTCTTCGGGGATGGTGCAGGCTTCTGCAATTTCTTCCACTTCTTTTAATGTGAAGTAAGGCTTGTTTTTAGCCATCATACGCAACACCTTCCTAAAAAGAACCCATGTAAGAGGTGTATCGACTTTCATTCCACTGCTATTAGCAAAATCATTGACAACTTGGAGTACTTTTTTGTACCCAGGATCTGCATTCTCTCCCAGACCAGCTGTTGTGTTGTCGATGATAACACCTTTCTCACGGACTAGGTGAGCATACTCTTTATCCTGGTACTCAGTGTACAGCTGCTCAAGAATGCTCTCTTTCCTGTCTTGCACAGAAGGATCATCTCCATGGGTACCGATTGGCAAGATACGAGGATATTCAGGTATTTTGGTAGAAGCATCTGGGGTGAAATCTTTATCAGTGAGAGTGGCATCAATGCAAGACATCCATTGAAGCAAAAGCTCAATCGTACTCTGCTCCAGAAGTTGCTCTGAAGCATGACCTTGACAATGAGTAAGGGCTAAGCATCGATCATGTAGATCCTTTCGAGCATCAAACATGAGAAAGAACAAAGACTTTGGGGTTAGAAAAGCTGGTAAAATGCACTGAAAGACTTGCTGACCCCCACAATCCCACACATACAGGAACACTTCAAACTCGGGTGCTTGAGCATTTCGATTTTTCTGGGCTAATTGAATGATTTCATCCATGACTTTCTGAGCTTCAGATCTCATAGGATTACCACTCCATGCACCATGAATATATGATGCAGTAGAACTCAGTAATTTCAGTACTCGAGATGATGTCGTCTTCCCGCTAGACACATTGTATACCAGCCGCACTAAACCAACCAGTTCATCAGTTTCATCATCTTCAGTGACTGGCACCCAATACTCTCCACTAATACCCTTTGCTGTATGCCTGCTAACATCTCTTGAGGCTCCTCCTCCAGGTTGGAAAGTACCGAGCTCAGCCATTTGAGTGCTGTTGGCTTCGTCAGGAAGTGGCAAGTTCATCATCCCACGCTGAAAACTGCTCTTGCCTACTCCACCAGCACCAAGGTGAACAATGCGCGCATAAGCCACTTTGACCACACCTCTCTTCAATGCTCTCTGATAGTTATCTAAAGATTGAAATAATGAATGCAGCACGCGCTAGCTATTAATATACAGTAAGCTTTTAAACAGCTATAATATAGCTGCACATGAATTATAAAATGTAAGTCTTTGTGACTAGTCCCTGATATGCATGTCATAAAGGTAGATCTGGGCATTGATGCAGCTCATAATATTATTAGCTACCATTGAAATTTTGTAAGACAAATTAATGCTGAAAATGTAGCTATGGGATGAATCCCAGTCCTTATCTTTTTCATCAGACTTTTAAGCTCAAGGGTGTAATAAAAACATCGGGTACACACATGTAGCTATGTTGTGTGTACCTCCATTGAATATCTTCACACTAGCTAGGCCTGCCCCTCAATAGCACGATTCTGCTGCCTTTAGTTCCATGTCAGTCCTATTCTATTCTACATAAGTACTTAAAGTCTACATGTAGCTATACTGATTATACAGATTTCCGAAAAGCTTTGATGAAGGAAATTTCTCAAGTAAAAATTTCTCAAGTAAATAGATAGTACATGTGCTCTTATTGCTACATGAGCAAGGCCTAATTATAATACACACTGATAGTAACTATAAAATAGTATGTTACCAACATACCTTCTGAATAGTGTCCCTGCCAGAATTATCAACCCCAGCAGTGTAATCAACCATGCAACAACAGGGAATTAATAATAATAATTACATACTAAGTAGAAATGTGTTAATTATCAATTTTGATAATTCATTTTTTTCCTCACATGCTGAAGGATAACAAATCTATCTGTTCAATGCTTAACTTAAGTTTCTAGAATGAAGGTACAACTAGCTAAGAAGAGTTTTGCTCAGAAATATTCTAGCTTCATGTTTTAGCATTGTCACTATGGAGTAGGTCAATAATGTATTGCTACTGCTAGCTACCAACACTAGCTACCAATACTAGAAAGTCAGCAGGCAAGCTTGGTGAAGCTATAGGGCTACTCATAATGTGAGGAGAAGTCATAAGAGCATTCTGATTATAAGAAATGGCAGAGGATTCTTTAACAACCATTTTAACAGACTTATGTTTTTTTTTGCTGGAAAAAAAAAAAGACTAACAATTTTTTCAAACTCGTAACAAGTGCGGAGTGATGATTTAGTATGTTCAGAATACTGAAGCAGTGTACACTCAAACAATGGAGATATTACAGATTTAAATCCTACTTATGGTTAATATCAAAGTACCGCGCTATACTGCTCTATATCCATACAACTGATTTGTTGTTTACATAGGCTGAGCCAACAAGGGAGGACTGTTCATATCACCTAAGATGCGATTAGGGGCTGGGCATTATCAGGAAGTCAAATACATTTCCATTGTAGGCTTTACAACAGTAAAACCATGCCTCATCATTGCTCTCATAGGCATGGTTTAACTATTACATGGAGTAACCATATTACATAGTAATGTTGAGATGAGGCAGTTCAGAATAACTTAGCTACTCGCTAAAGAAGAGGAATTCAGCATCCATTCAGGACGATAGAGATATCACAGGTATGGAGTAACAATTACTTAGACTATGGCATCCATAATTATGCTTTGAAGTTTTGACCACAATGAGGTTTTTAAAACAGTGTAACTACCAGCCAACAGGGCATTAAACTGATTAATGAAAACAGGGTTCTATCTACTGGGGGGGGGGGGGGGGGGACTTCCCCCCCAAAACCTCCAGCTTCCCCCCAAAAAATTTCCATTAATAATCAGAGAGTGCGCTAGCACTCTCTAAGTAGGGATGGCGGGTCAAAGGTCATATGACTGTATAAGCTAAAAACTCTTCTTTCTCTTCTAACCTTACTCTACAGGTTCTCAGAAGGCTACAGTGAATTATTACATCTACAAAGAAGAGAGGAGAATGTTCAAAAACCAAAAATTCATTCGCTAACATAAGAAAAAACGAGTTCTAAAATTGACTTTTGTTCTGTTTCTTTATCAGAGAGTGCGCTAGCACTCTCTAAGTAGGGATGGCGGGTCAAAGGTCATAAGACTGTATAAACTAAAAACTCTTCTTTCTCTTCTACCCTTGCTCTACAGGTTCTCAGAAGGCTACAGTGAGATACTACTTCTACAAAGAAGAGAGGAGAGTGTTCAAAAATCAAAAATTCATTCGCTAACATAAGAAGAAAACGAGTTCTAAAATTGACTTTTGTTCATTTTCTTTATCAGAGAGTGCGGTAGCACTCTCTATGTAGGGATGACTCGGACGGCCGCGCGCGCCGCCTATAGACTAATACTAAAGTGAAATTCCAGTTTCCCCACTTAGACCTAACAAAAGCTACTGTGAATGATTATCCAGCCTACTAGAGCCTACTACAATGTGCAGACCAAGTTTCAGGACCAGGGAGCTTACCGTTTCAGAAATACGGCAAGCAGGTAAATCGCTATATTCTTCTTCTTCTCTATTATCAGAGAGTGCGGTAGCACTCTCTATGTAGGGATGACTTGGACGGCCGCGCGCGCCGCCTATAGACTAATACAAAAGTGAAATTCCAGTTCCCCCACTTAGACCTAACAAAAGCTACTGTGAATGATTATCCAGCCTACTAGAGCCTACTACAATATGCAGACCAAGTTTCAGGACCAGGGAGCTTACCGTTTCAGAAATACGGCAAGCAGGTAAATCGCTATATTTTTCTTCTTCTCTATTATTATTATAAGTGAAAAAGCATTTCGTGAAATGAAAAAAAGATGTAGGGATGACCACTGCTCAAAAAAGTAAGGAAACAAGAAGGATGGAAATGGGATCAATCTTTGTTCTGTATATCCAGCCAACAATCCCTACATATACACACATTACTACACTATAATCTGAAGTTACCTGACGTATATGTAGGGATTGTTGGCTGGATATACAGAACAAAGATTGATCCCATTTCCATCCTTCTTGTTTCCTTACTTTTTTGAGCAGTGGTCATCCCTACATCTTTTTTTCATTTCACGAAATGCTTTTTCACTTACTTGTTCCTGGTCTTTTTTCCTCTCTTTTATGGTTTTAGCTATGATTAGAGTTCATTCTTCTATGTGTATGCAAGGACAGATGAAAGAAGTTCTCCAATAGCATACCAGCCCAATCATTTATCGAGTCAAGGTGTTGTGTTGTTGAGCCATACTTGGAGGTCGAAGATGCTGAAATAGAGTCTACCGTGGTGAATCTAAATCCCCGAATCGATACAGTAGTCTATCATCAGCTAGAGCTAGCTAGCTAGCTAGAGACAGCTGAGTAATATTATGATTTCGAATAATTGGATATTCAAATACATGCGCATGCGTATTATAGAAAAGATGGCTTCCTAATTGAATTAGTCGAGTGCTGTGCTCCATAGTGTCTTCTTTTTCATCGACTCTTTCGAGGATCAACGAGTAGAAAAGATCGTAGTTCGTAGAATTTGGAGTGGATTTGTCCAGAAATCATAGCTGTAGCTTGAGTGGTTCGAGAGATATGGTTGTCTAAGAAGAATAATAAGAAGAAGAATAATAATCAGAGAGTGCGGTAGCACTCTCTATGTAGGGATGACTCGGACGGCCGCGCGCGCCGCCTATAGACTAATACAAAAGTGAAATTCCAGTTCCCCCACTTAGACCTAACAAAAGCTACTGTGAATGATTATCCAGCCTACTAGAGCCTACTACAATGTGCAGACCAAGTTTCAGGACCAGGGAGCTTACCGTTTCAGAAATACGGCAAGCAGGTAAATCGCTATATTCTTCTTCTTCTCTATTATTATTATTATTCTTCTTCTTATTATTCTTCTTAGACAACCATATCTCTCGAACCACTCAAGCTACAGCTATGATTTCTGGACAAATCCACTCCAAATTCTACGAACTACGATCTTTTCTACTCGTTGATCCTCGAAAGAGTCGATGAAAAAGGAGACACTAAGGAGCACAGCACTCGACTAATTCAATTAGGAAGCCATCTTTTCTATAATACGCATGCGCATGTATTTGAATATCCAATTATTCGAAATTATAATATTATTCAGCTGCCTCTAGCTAGCTAGCTAGGTATAGGTATATGTAGCTAGAATAGTGATGATGATGATAGACTACTGTATCGACTCGGGGATTTAGATTCAACAAGGTAGACTCTATTTCAGCATCTTCTACCTCCACCTTGACTCGTTGATAGTGATTGGGCTGGTATGCTATTGGAGAACTATTCTTCTTTCATCTGTCCCTGCATACACATAGAAGAATGAACTCTATACATAGCTAAAACCATAAAAGAGAGGAAAAAAAGACCAGGAACAAGTAAGGGAAAAAGCATTTCGTGAAATGAAAAAAGATGTAGGGATGACCACTGCACAAAAAAGTAAGGAAACAAGAAGGATGGAATCTTTGTTCTGTATATCCAGCCAACAATCCCTACATGTACGTACATTACTACACTATAATCTGAAGCTACCCGACGTATATGTAGGGATTGTTGGCTGGATATACAGAACAAAGATTCCATCCTTCTTGTTTCCTTACTTTTTTGTGCAGTGGTCATCCCTACATCTTTTTTCATTTCACGAAATGCTTTTTCCCTTATAATAATAATAGAGAAGAAGAAGAATATAGCGATTTACCTGCTTGCCGTATTTCTGAAACGGTAAGCTCCCTGGTCCTGAAACTTGGTCTGCATATTGTAGTAGGCTCTAGTAGGCTGGATAATCATTCACAGTAGCTTTTGTTAGGTCTAAGTGGGGGAACTGGAATTTCACTTTTGTATTAGTCTATAGGCGGCGCGCGCGGCCGTCCGAGTCATCCCTACATAGAGAGTGCTACCGCACTCTCTGATTATTATTCTTCTTCTTATTATTCTTCTTAGACAACCATATCTCTCGAACCACTCAAGCTACAGCTATGATTTCTGGACAAATCCACTCCAAATTCTACGAACTACGATCTTTTCTACTCGTTGATCCTCGAAAGAGTCGATGAAAAAGAAGACACTATGGAGCACAGCACTCGACTAATTCAATTAGGAAGCCATCTTTTCTATAATACGCATGCGCATGTATTTGAATATCCAATTATTCGAAATCATAATATTACTCAGCTGTCTCTAGCTAGCTAGCTAGCTAGCTCTAGCTGATGATAGACTACTGTATCGATTCGGGGATTTAGATTCACCACGGTAGACTCTATTTCAGCATCTTCGACCTCCAAGTATGGCTCAGCAACACAACACCTTGACTCGATAAATGATTGGGCTGGTATGCTATTGGAGAACTTCTTTCATCTGTCCTTGCATACACATAGAAGAATGAACTCTAATCATAGCTAAAACCATAAAAGAGAGGAAAAAAGACCAGGAACAAGTAAGTGAAAAAGCATTTCGTGAAATGAAAAAAAGATGTAGGGATGACCACTGCTCAAAAAAGTAAGGAAACAAGAAGGATGGAAATGGGATCAATCTTTGTTCTGTATATCCAGCCAACAATCCCTACATATACGTCAGGTAACTTCAGATTATAGTGTAGTAATGTGTGTATATGTAGGGATTGTTGGCTGGATATACAGAACAAAGATTGATCCCATTTCCATCCTTCTTGTTTCCTTACTTTTTTGAGCAGTGGTCATCCCTACATCTTTTTTTCATTTCACGAAATGCTTTTTCACTTACTTGTTATTATTATTATTCTTCTTCTTATTATTATTCTTCTTAGACAACCATATCTCTCGAACCACTCAAGCTACAGCTATGATTTCTGGACAAATCCACTCCAAATTCTACGAACTACGATCTTTTCTACTCGTTGATCCTCGAAAGAGTCGATGAAAAAGGAGACACTAAGGAGCACAGCACTCGACTAATTCAATTAGGAAGCCATCTTTTCTATAATACGCATGCGCATGTATTTGAATATCCAATTATTCGAAATCATAATATTACTCAGCTGTCTCTAGATAGATGGCTAGCTAGCTCTAGCTGATGATAGACTACTGTATCGATTCGGGGATTTAGATTCACCGCGGTAGACTCTATTTCAGCATCTTCGACCTCCAAGTATGGCTCAACAACACAACACCTTGACTCGATAAATGATTGGGCTGGTATGCTATTGGAGAACTTCTTTCATCTGTCCCTGCATACACATAGAAGAATGAACTCTAATCATAGCTAAAACCATAAAAGAGAGGAAAAAAGACCAGGAACAAGTAAGGGAAAAAGCATTTTGTGAAATGAAAAAAAGATGTAGGGATGACCACTGCTCAAAAAAGTAAGGAAACAAGAAGGATGGAAATGGGATCAATCTTTGTTCTGTATATCCAGCCAACAATCCCTACATATACGTCAGGTAACTTCAGATTATAGTGTAGTAATGTGTGTATATGTAGGGATTGTTGGCTGGATATACAGAACAAAGATTGATCCCATTTCCATCCTTCTTGTTTCCTTACTTTTTTGAGCAGTGGTCATCCCTACATCTTTTTTTCATTTCACAAAATGCTTTTTCCCTTATAATAATAATAATAAGGATAATAAATATCAGATCAACGCCCCGACTTACTGGCTATAGTCATCAAAATTCTGCTTTGGCCATCTGTTAGAGCGGCACCTAGAGGCTGATCTTTTGCTATTAGTTTTGACTAAGGCTCTACTTCACTATTCGATAGCACTCGGCACTAGCTAATCTTTCTACGCCATTTTGAAGCGCACGTCGGTAGGGGGCGGGGCCTATGGGCGGAGCCACGAAAACTTCAAACTGTTCAGTAGCTCTGCTAGCTAGGCTTAGGTCTTCAGTTTAATCGTTTAGCTAGCTATTTATTCTTATCTGATGATGTTCCAGTCACTCCTTACTGAATTACAGTACAGATGCTCATCCTATAGTAGTATTATAGCCAGTACTTGGCTGTAATGTAGTCACCATGCTCATTTACATTGTTATTGCTGATATTCAATAGCTAATAGACAAAACTGAATAGCTAAACAAATTCTTTAACCAGTGACCCTACAAAAGAAAAAGATAAGGTTTATGTAGAGCTGGCTTTGTACTGTACTGTAGCTTCATCACTGCATACTCTCAGTTGAAGTGACAGTCAATGCAAGCACTAAGAAAAAGGATGGAAACAAGTGAGCACAAAAAATTTCTTCTAAATAAAAAGGTTAAGTAGGGATAGCCTAAAATCTAGCTGGGCTATGTAATGTACTGCAGCCTAGCTCGTATGAAAACAATCCCTACTTTTACAACTGCCGTAGCTAGCTATAGGTAGTGGATGTAAATGTAGGGATTGTTTTCATACGAGCTAGGCTGCAGTACATTACATAGCCCAGCTAGATTTTAGGCTATCCCTACTTAACCTTTTTATTTAGAAGAAATTTTTTGTGCTCACTTGTAATAATAAGGATAATAATAAGATCGACGTACCGACTTACTGGCTATAGTCATCAAAATTCTGCTTTGGCCATCTGTTAGAGCGGCACCTAGAGGCTGATCTTTTGCTATTAGTTTTGACTAAGGCTCTACTTCACTATTTGAGCACTCGGAACACTAGCTAATCTTTCTACGCCATTTTGAAGCACGTCGGTAGGGGGCGGGGCTTATGGGCGGAGCCACGTAAGCTCGTTTAGCTAGCTAATTTTTATTCTTATCTGATGATGTTCCAGTCCTTGCTGAATTACAGCACAGATGCTCATCTTATAGCAGTATTATAGCCAGTACTTGGCTGTAGTGTAGTCAGCTCACTTCACCATGCCAGGCACATGTCATTTAGCTATACATTGCTGTTGCTGTAAAGTTTTATATTAAATAATAGACAAAACTTAAATAGCTAAACAAATTCTTCAACCAGAGACTGTGTAAGGTTTATGTAGACTTGTGTCAAATTAATAATCACTGCATGCATACTCTCAGTTGAAGTGACAGTCACTAGACTGCCATTCAATTCTTTACATACACAAACTTACATTCAACTTCAAGCAATAAGAAAAAAGGATGGAAACAAGTGAGCACAAAAAATTTCTTCTAAATAAAAGGTTAAGTAGGGATAGCTTAAAATCTAGCTGGGTTATAATAATGTACTTGCAGCCTTGTATGAAAACAATCCCTACTTTTACAACAGTACTGCCATAGCTAGCTATAGGTAGTGGATGTAAATGTAGGGATTGTTTTCATACAAGGCTGCAAGTACATTATTATAACCCAGCTAGATTTTAAGCTATCCCTACTTAACCTTTTATTTAGAAGAAATTTTTTGTGCTCACTTGTACTATTATACATGTCCATTAACACCCCTGGGCATGATGTGGCAATCACACACACCCATGCCAGTGGATTAAACCCATGCCAGTGGATTAGAGAGTGTTAGCTATTATTATTACAGCTACATGTAGGAGTGTAATCTTTATCTCCTCATATCAAGCTGCTAGCTAAAAGTAGCACAGTTGACTGGTTTGATATCCAAAAGGGGTGTGGTTAGGCAAAAGTGGGCATGGCCAAGGCAAAAATTTCCTGCTGATTTTATAGTGTCAAACTCTCAGAACTTTCAATGGGTTTCATCATGGTTTTAAAAGAATGCATATGATATATTTTGCATTTTTACCAGCATCAAAAACTACATACTTGAAAAGTGAAAAGTGTAGAGTGAAAAAAAAATTAATCATAAATTCATGATCACTAATTACATCCTGTAGAAACCCAACAAGACTGCTGAATGTTTGACAGTATAAAAGGGACTCATTGAGCCTACATTATATTATTGTAACCACTACTACGGACCTGCCATAGTCTAAGTCTAAGTCGAAATTAAGCATCCATTCAGGACGATGGAGGTATTACGGGTATCGAGTAGTAGTGGGCGATACTAGCTTTTTTGTAATGATACGATACCAAGTACTTTTCTCGCAAAAACAGTGATATTGATACTGTAATGATACGATACTAAATGGTGGTCAGAGGAATCTCTGATGTAGACCATCTTCAAGAGGACCTATAAAAGGTTATGTTTTTGTTTAGAAATAAGAGTTTATAGCTAAACTAGCTCAGCTGCTAGATACGGACTCGCTAGATAGACTGTACTCTGCACTTTGCACTGTCACATGATAAGGTCGATACCCGCCTAATTGATATTTCGATACTGATACTTGGTTCCATCAGTGAAGTATCGATATTTGGTATCAGTATCGCCCACCACTAGTATCGAGTAACAATTATATAACAATGCTGAGATGAGACAGTTTAAAATAACTTACATGCTGAAGAAGAGGAATTCAGCATCCATTCAGGACGATGGATATATTACAGGTATAGAGTAACTATTACATAACAATGCTGAGATGAGACAGTTCAGAATAACTTACTGACTGAAGGAGACAAATTCAGCATCCATTCAGGACAATGGAGATATTACAGGTATGGAGTAACAATTACATAACAATGCTGAGATGAGACAGTTCAGAATAACTTACTGGCTGAAAGAGACAAATTCAGCATCCATTCAGGACGATGGGGATATTACAGGTATGGAGTAACAATGCTGAGATGAGACAGTTCAGAATAACTTACTTGCTGAATAAGAGGAATTCATCATCCATTCAGGATGATGGAGGTATGGAGTAATAATTACATAACAATGCTGAGATGAGACAATTCAGAATAACTTACTAGCTGAAGAAGAGGAATTCAGCATTCATTCAGGACGATGGAGATATTACAGGTATGGAGTAACAATTACATAAAAATGCTGGGATGAGACAGTTCAGAATAACTTACTGACTGAAGGATCGAGACAAATTCAGCATCCATTCAGGACGATGAGGTATGGAGTAACAATTACATAATGATGCTGAGATGAGACAGTTCAGAATAACTTACTCCCTGAAGGAGAAAAATTCAGCATCCATTCAGAACAATGGAGGCAATAACAATGCTGAGATGAGGCACTTAAGAATAACTTACTGGCTGAAGAAGAGGAAATTCAGCATACATTCAGGACGATGGAGATATTATATTTATGGAGTAACAATTACATAACAATGCTGAGATGAGACAGTTCAGAATAACTTACTGACTGAAGGA
The DNA here is from genome assembly GCA_963924555.1 of Crambe crambe. Taxonomy (NCBI): domain Eukaryota; kingdom Metazoa; phylum Porifera; class Demospongiae; order Poecilosclerida; family Crambeidae; genus Crambe; species Crambe crambe. Next base: position 5,876,222 of record OZ004588.1, read on the forward strand.
GACAAATTCAGCATCCATTCAGGACGATGGAGATATTATATTTATGGAGCAACAATTACATAACAATGCTGAGATGAGACAGTTCAGAATAACATACTGACTGAAGGAGACAAATTCAGCATCCATTCAGGACAATGGAGATATTACAGGTATGGAGTAACAATTACATAACAATTAATGCTGAGATGAGACAGTTCAGAATAACTTACTGGCTGAAAGAGACAAATTCAGCATCCATTCAGGACGATGGGGATATTACAGGTATGGAGTAACAATGCTGAGATGAGACAGTTCAGAATAACTTACTTGCTGAATAAGAGGAATTCATCATCCATTCAGGATGATGGAGGTATGGAGTAATAATTACATAACAATGCTGAGATGAGACAATTCAGAATAACTTACTAGCTGAAGAAGAGGAATTCAGCATTCATTCAGGACGATGGAGATATTACAGGTATGGAGTAACAATTACATAAAAATGCTGGGATGAGACAGTTCAGAATAACTTACTGACTGAAGGATCGAGACAAATTCAGCATCCATTCAGGACGATGAGGTATGGAGTAACAATTACATAATGATGCTGAGATGAGACAGTTCAGAATAACTTACTCCCTGAAGGAGAAAAATTCAGCATCCATTCAGAACAATGGAGGCAATAACAATGCTGAGATGAGGCACTTAAGAATAACTTACTGGCTGAAGAAGAGGAAATTTAGCATCCATTCAGGACGATGGAGATATTATATTTATGGAGTAACAATTACATAACAATGCTGAGATGAGACAGTTCAGAATAACTTACTGACTGAAGGAGACAAATTCAGCATCCATTCAGGACGATGGAGATATTATATTTATGGAGCAACAATTACATAACAATGCTGAGATGAGACAGTTCAGAATAACTTACTGACTGAAGGAGACAAATTCAGCATCCATTCAGGATGATGGAGATATTACAGGTATGGAGTAACAATTACATAACAATGCTGAGATGAGACAGTTCAGAATAACTTACTCCCTGAAGGAGACAAATTCAGCATCCATTCAGGACGATGGAGATATTACAGGTATGGAGTAACAATTACATAATGATGCTGAGATGAGACAGTTCAGAATAACTTACTCCCTGAAGAAGAGGAATTCAGCATCCATTCAGGACGATGCAGATATTACAAGTATGGAGTAACAATTACATAACAATGCTGAGATGAGACAGTTCTGAATAACTTACTGGCTGAAGTAGAGGAATTCAGCACACATTCAGGACGATGGAGATATTACAAGTATGGAGTAACAATGCTGAGATGAGACAGTTTAGAATAACTTACTCCCTGAAGGAGACAAATTCAGCATCCATTCAGGACAATAGAGATATTCAGGTATAAAGTAACAATTACATACAATGCTGAGATGAGACAGTTCAGAATAACTTACTCTCTGAAGAAGAGGAATTCAGCATCCATTCAGGACGATGGAGATAATTATTACAGGTATGGAGTAACAATTACATAACAATGCTGAGATGAGACCGTTTAGAATAACTTACTCCCTGAAGGAGATAAATTCAGCATCCATTCAGGACGATGGAGATATTGAGTAACAATTATATAACAATGCTGAGATGAGACAATTCAGAATAACTTACTCTCTGAAGAAGAGGAATTTATCATCCATTCAGGACAATGGAAATATTACAGGTATGGAGTAAAAATTATGTAACAATCCTGAGATGAGACAGTTTAAAATAACTTACATGCTGAAGAAGAGGAATTTAGCATCCATTCAGGACGATGGATATTACAGATATGGAGTAACAATTACATAACAATGCTGAGATGAGACAGTTCAGAATAACTTACTGACTGAAAGAGACAAATTCAGCATCCATTCAGGACAATGGAGATATTACAGGTATGGAGTAACAATTACATAACAATGTTGAGATGAGACAGTTCAGAATAACTTACAGACTGAAGAAGAGGAATTCAGCATCCATTCAGGACAATGGAGATACAGGTATGGAGTAACAATTACATAACAATTAATGCTGAGATGAGACAGTTCAGAATGACTTACTGGCTGAAGGAGACTTACTGGCTGAAGGAGACAAATTCAGCATCCATTCAGGACGATGGTGATATTACAGGTATGGAGTAACAGTTTAATACATAACAATGCTGAGATGAACTTACTAACTGAAGGAGACAAATTTAGCATCCATTCAAGAAAATTAAAGGAGACAGATTCATAATTATTATTGAGTGAACTTACCAACTGCCATTGAGCATCCAGTGTATATGTCTTATATTAAAGATATGATGATAATAATTATTGCCATTGTAGCTAGTGACTTACTTCTTGTCTTTTCTCAGCCATGATAGCCACGACTGTTCTTATCTCTACTGTGACCTTATTCTGGTAAAATAGTATTGTGTAGTACAACGATATAGGGTAGTAGTTAGACCCATTATAGTCATGAAAACAACCTCCTGTTAGTTCCTTCCCCCTCCCCAAGTGGAACCTCACTGGAAAACCTAAAAAAATTTGTACAAGTCCATTCTTGTAGTAATGGATATAGGAACCTGGATTTAGATTAGTATTTACCTCAAAAGGTTCAGATATAACCAAGTGTCAACTTCTCCACACCTCAGCAACTGACTGCAAGGAAAGAACACTTACCTGGTAGTTGAAATACAAAAAGGGGTGGATCAAAATAATGAATACTCTCATAACTAAATGACATGACACTCATGTACGTAGCTATCAGAGAGTGCGGTAGCACTCTCTATGTAGGGATGACTCGGACGGCCGCGCGCGCCGCCTATAGACTAATACTAAAGTGAAATTCTAGTTCCCCCACTTAGACCTAACAAAAGCTACTGTGAATGATTATCCAGCCTACTAGAGCCTATACTACAATGTGCAGACCAAGTTTCAGGACCAGGGAGCTTACCGTTTCAGAAATACGGCAAGCAGGTAAATCGCTGGATTCTTCTTCTTCTCTATTATTATTATTATTATTATTATTCTTCTTCTTCTTCTTATTATTATTATTCTTCTTAGACAACCATATCTCTCGAACCACTCAAGCTACAGCTATGATTTCTGGACAAATCCACTCCAAATTCTACGAACTACGATCTTTTCTACTCGTTGATCCTCGAAAGAGTCGATGAAAAAGGAGACACTAAGGAGCACAGCACTCGACTAATTCAATTAGGAAGCCATCTTTTCTATAATACGCATGCGCATGTATTTGATATCCAATTATTCGAAATTATAATATTATTCAGCTGCCTCTAGCTAGCTAGCTAGGTACGTATAGGTATATGTAGCTAGAATAGTGATGATGATGATAGACTACTGTATCGACTCGGGGATTTAGATTCAACAAGGTAGATTTCAGCATCTTCTACCTCCACCTTGACTCGTTGATAGTGATTGGGCTGGTATGCTATTGGAGAACTATTCTTCTTTCATCTGTCCCTGCATACACATAGAAGAATGAACTCTATACATAGCTAAAACCATAAAAGAGAGGAAAAAAAGACCAGGAACAAGTAAGGGAAAAAGCATTTCGTGAAATGAAAAAAGATGTAGGGATGACCACTGCACAAAAAAGTAAGGAAACAAGAAGGATGGAATTTTTGTTCTGTATATCCAGCCAACAATCCCTACATGTACGTACATTACTACACTATAATCTGAAGCTACCCGACGTATATGTAGGGATTGTTGGCTGGATATACAGAACAAAGATTCCATCCTTCTTGTTTCCTTACTTTTTTGTGCAGTGGTCATCCCTACATCTTTTTTCATTTCACGAAATGCTTTTTCCCTTATACACTGTAAATAGCTCAACTAATGATAATATCGCTATGAATTTAGCTGCTATAATGAAATTCAACACCACTGTCCACTGATGTATACTTATAACTACAGTTCACAATGACATGACTACCCCTTGTAGAAATCAATGGTACATCATTTGATACTCAAAGTAATAATGTAGCTACTATATACCCAATGGGATGATCGATGGTTCTTAATTCTCTGATTCTACAGGAACAGAGATATGAGCATAGTGCATCTGAATAGAATGAAGAAGTTGTAGTGTCGTTACTACAAGACTGCTGCTAACACTCTAGCTACACTGTACTAGCTAACTCGACAGAAATAGTCATACTTGTTATTAATAAAATCTCAGACTGACATATGACTTGCACAACACAATTATATATACACAGAGAGCGGCCCGCTCTGGCCGGCTAAGATAAATAGTGAGCATGCGTACAAAAACCAAATATACCACATTCCTCCCCCTTATTACATAAGAAGATGATACATTTGATAATTATTAAGATACTTAAGGGTGAACCTAGCACAAAACAAGGTAAAGGAGAGTTAAGTTATAGAGCATACCGGTCGGGTGGATGTCTGATACGTTGGGGGTAACGTGGAGTGTAAGTTTCTGGAATAGGAATCTCATGTTCAGTTTCAGAAGGTTCTGTTTGTTCAGAAGAAGAGTCAGTTTGCTCGGGAAAAGATTCAGGTCGCGCAGGTGTATCCACAATTTCAGTGTCCGGTAGTTCAGGGGGAATTCCTTCATCTGGAATGGGAAGCAGGTCATCAGAAGAACTGCTTTGATTAGCAGGTAAAACCCAGTCTTACACTTGATCTGTGTGACGCTTCCAACTCTGACCTGCATCAGTTTCAATTGTATAAGTAACAGGTCCAAGAACTTCAGCCACTGTGCCTGGAATCCAATTAGGTCCAGGGCGTAGATTACACACTAATACTGGTCTCCTACAGCCCACTCACGAGAACGACAATGACGATCATGGTTGGATTTCTGTACAGATTGCTTATCCACAACTGATTTCTGACAGTCAGGAAGCAATAAGCTGAATCGAGTCCGAAGATTTCGCTGTATAAGTAGCTTACACGGCGGTACACCAGTTGTGGAGTGAGGTGTGGTGCGATATGATAGCAGGTAAGTAGACAGTCTTTGACTCAAAGAGTGGCCATCATCAAAGGATGCCTTTAAACTCTGTTTGAGGGATTGTATAAAACGTTCGGTTAAGCCATTAGAGGCAGGATGATACAGTGCACTCTGTTTGATACCATTCCGTTTAGTAAATGTGGCGAATTCTTCGGCTGTAAATTGAGGACCATTATTGGTAATCACGTATTCTGGAATACCATGGGTGGAGAACCATTCTCTCAGGATATCCAGCGTTTTTGATATATACAGTTGTTTGAGTCGTCATCCGAACTTCAGGCCACTTAGAGTAGGCGTCTACAGCAACTAGAAACATGGAATTCTGGAATGGTCCAGCGAAATCCAGATGTATTCTCTGCCATGGCTTGGACGGCCAAACCCAGGGGTGCAGAGGTGCTGTCGGAGGTGCTTTTTTAACCGCTTGACAAGCTTGACATGCCTTGACCAACTGCTCCACTTCCTTGTCAAGTCCTGGCCACCACATGTAACTTCTCGCCACTGATTTCATACGAGTCACTCCAGGATGATCTCGATGTAGCTCTTGAAGGAGCTTAGATTTCAACTTTTGAGGTATAACCACCCTGATTCCCCACATAAGACACCCTTCCTCCACCGTCAACTCATTCCTGCGATTGAAATATGGCTGGAGATCATGGGAAACCTTTCTAGGCCAACTATCTTGTGTGTACCGAAACACTTTATGGAGTACGGAGTCAGTACATGTAGCAACCCTCAGTTGTCGTGTTGTGACAGGTAAGGCTTCCATTTGAGAAACATTGAAAATTTTAGTATCTGAGGTAGTGTCTTCAGGAGAAATATTGGTTAGTGGAAGACGAGAAAGTCCATCTGCATTGGCGTGAGCACCGGTTGGCCGAAATTCAATTTCATATCGGTATGCAGATAGCAACACTGCCCATCTTTGCAACCTCGCTGCTGCCAGCGCTGGTATTCCTTTCTTGGGACCGAGAATGGCAGTCAGAGGCTTGTGGTCAGTGACAATAGTAAAGTGACGCCCATATAAATAAGTGTGGGATCGTTTAATACCAAAAATAAGAGAAAGAGCTTCCTTTTCTACTTGAGCATAGTTATTTTCACTGCTAGTGAGTGTACGAGATGCAAATGCCACTGGACGTTCTGTACCATCGGGCAGGACATGGGAGATAAGAGAGCACTGATGCTGTATGCTGAGACATCGCCTGCCATTTTGATGGGTAAACTGGGATCGTAGTGTACCAGTACCTTAGATGATACCAATTTTTCTTCGAAACTACTCTGACATTCTCCTGTCCATTTCCACTTAGAATCCTTTCGTAAAAGATTATTCATGGAGTATTGTGGCTAAATTTTGTATAAACTTCCCATAGTAGCTAATTTAGTAGTCCGAGGAATGAACGTAATTCTTGGATATTTGTTGGAGAGGGAGCCTGGACCATAGCCTTTAGCTTGTCCTCAGTGGCATGAATGCCTTCTGCATCGATGTGATGACCAAGAAAAACTACACTAGGTTGTAGGAATCGGCATTTTTCTCTTTTTACACAAACCCCATGGTGTTCAAGACGCTGTAGTAAGTACCTCTTCAAGATGTTTCAAATGCTCTTCGGTTATCTTGCCTGTGATAATGATATCATCAATGTACCATGCCACACCTTCAAGACCTTGAAGAATGGTATCCATTGTTCTTTGGAATATGGTGGGTGCTGAAGCAATCCCGAAGGGAAGGCAGGTATATTGGTATAGGCCCTTATGGGTATTAATAGTTACGTACTTACGGGAGTTCTCATCCAATAAGAGCTGATTATAGGCATGTGTCAGGTCCAGTGTTGTGAAGTGCTGGCCTCCAGATAACGTGGCAAAGATGTCATCGGGTTTCGGTAAGGGGTGCTGGTCCACCTCCAGTGCAGGATTAATCGTAACTTTATAATTGCCACATAAGCGAATACAACCATCTCGTTTGGGTACAGCCACTATTGGGGCTGCCCATTCGCTGTAATGAGTCTTTTCAAGAATGCCCTGCTTTTCCAGTCAGTCTAGCTCGTTTTCAACACCTTCCTTCAAGGCGAAAGGCACCAATTGGGGCCGGAAAAACTTTGGCTTTGCATCTGAGGACACATTGAGTTTGGCAAAAAAGGGGGTTATAGTTCCCAGGGCTTCTGTAAATACATCCTTATACTTGTTTTGAATGTTAGTCACCTGGGTTTCCAGGTCCTGCGACGAAACCTTCCGAATGCCTTTCCAGTCCAGATTTATAATTTTTAACCAGTCTCGTCCCATTAGGCTTGGGCCCGATCCTTCAACGACTAAGAGGTCTAAATTCACAAAATGTTGATCACCATAATCAACATCCACAGTAAGGGTACCTTTTACTGGAATTAGTTCACCATTTATGGCCTCCACACTGGAAAAGGTCTGCACCTCAATGCCTGCCTTCACCAGCTCATTCCTAAGGAAACGCAACTTCCTCTCCATCTCCTCACACTGTCGCACCTCATTAATGAACTTGCGTTGGAAGGCACTGACCTCTGGGTTCAGCTATAGTGTGTAAGAATAAGGTCACAGTGCTAGCTAGTATTTATGTACTAGCTACTATTAGTCACTAGATCACCCTGAATAAGGCCATTCCCCACCCACATAGCTAGGTTCCAGGGAAGTACAATAACGAATTAAGCATTGTACTCTAGCTAGCTACAGGTCTGCCCTGTGAAAAAAGGGAGTCTGGGTGTGAGGCTACTATGAACAAAATGGGCAAGATAACCGAGGCGACAAGAACAAACACTCTATGTGCATGCAACAGCTGCACATGCTAACCGACAGAGAATATTAATTTAACTCTGTAGCTAGAAAGGTTAAAAACCTATGAATATCATATGCTAATTTCCTCTCCCTAATGGAGTAGTGTATGTATACAATAATAATAATAATAACAGGTGGCACTAGCTATAGCTATAGCTATATAATAATTATATCTTTACAACTGTTACGTATATCTATGTTAGCTAAGAAAATTGATAAACTTGTTATAGACAAACACATGAGCGTTTAGGGGTTTCTTGAATTTTGGGAGTTTCTTGCTCTTTGGGAGTATCTTGCTCTTTGGGAGTTTCTTGCTCTTTGGGAGTTTCTTGTTCTTTGGGAGTTTCTTGCTCTTCGGGAGTTTCTTGCTCTTTGGGAGTTTCTCGTATGAGATGATGTTCTTCAATATTCAAGCATGAATCAATGCAGCTTCAATACTAGCTACGTATATTATCATACCTTTCCTGATCTTGAAGGCAATTCCATTGTGATCAGTAGACTCTAGAGCTGCAGCTAAACTGGCCCAGGTGGGAGGTCCTGTGGCTTGTCTGACGTTATCATCCTCCCTTAACCAGGCAGCAACCATCTCGTCCAACAGATACTCCATCCATTGTAGGTGTGGAAAATACAATCCTAACACCTTACCCACTCCATACAGATCCTTTTTACTCAAGTCTCTCAATTCTTGAGTGACTGCAGAGTGATCAGCCATTGTCAGATTCTCTAAAGATACTTCAGACATCATAATTAGCTATTAGCAATAATATATAGATTGGATTCAATCTTACCATCTTGTTGATCAACTCTCTGCAAGATAATTATTGTAATTTATAATGTCATAGTTCATTGAGACTCTCACCATCACTGAATTACTGGAGTTAGATGGTGAAGCCTCTGCTAAATCAGAATACTTGATCCTATAATAATATAGCATCCAAATTTAACACACTGCTAATATCTAATTTACTTTTCTGCCATTTCTTCCATGCCAATGCACTCAAGGTGGTGGATCAGATAAGGACGAGGAGGAACTCCAATCTGCTCCATTTCTTTGATCCAACGATTGATCAGTATCACTGGATCCTGAACTCGATGCATTGTCATTTCCATGGCATCTTTAAGAGCAGCCAATTTATGAGGATTATCCTGAATCTCCTGGGCAATAGCTGTTTTCTCCTCAATTAATATTGAACTTGTGGGACCACGAGGCTACAGGATATTAGCAGTACAAGTATGTAATAGTTTTCAGTTAATAGCTATACCACTATTATTCACCTTTGCTATTCGTAGCCAGTATTTCTGATCATTGCTTAGTCTGTAAACCTGGTCTTCCTGGCAGCGTAAGACTGCATCAGTTGTATATTCTAACTTCAGAAGAACAAAATGTGGCTCAGGCTCAGGGGTCTTGGGATTGTGTATTTGGTTATAACAATCACAGTGAAATGCATAGGAAGTTTTCATGCCAGGAAACCATTGGCATACAATATCTGTGGAATGTCTTCGAATGGTATCTATAACTTTCCAACAAACATTTGAAAATATAGGTATGCCACTTTTTCGCGATTCATCACGCATCAAGTCAATCTGCACAGAATTCTTGCATTCAGAAATTATGAGTGTGTCTATTTTGGAATCATAGAAACCCAAAGTAAAAGAAAGTCTATTTCTGTAGATCCCATGGGCATGGCCGAATGCAATGTTATAGTCCTCTTCCTTAGAGAGGGTCGTGGCCAATCGGGTAAAGAATCCGGGGGGCAAGTATTTGATGTCTGGGAATATCAAATGCAATGAAGCAGCTTTCCTTTCATACGGTGTAGAAACAATGGAGGCATCATTTTGTGTGGAGGGATTTCTTTCGTGTGACAGAGAGGCAGAAGATGTACCCTCTCGTGTGGAGAGAGGAGGGAGTACAGAAGGGATGAAGTATTCTCTTCCCATATAATTATGCACTTTACCGTGGGTGTTGATTGGTGCTACTATGAGAAAATGCTCCAAGAGGTCGACTATGGACTGAGGAGATGGGTGAGATGAAAACTCTTCTGCTTTCCATATTTCAGTGTAAAGTGTTTCCACTAAAATGCCACGTCTTCGGAGGATACCCCACAACCTTGGCGATCTTACCGTTTCAAACCCCTCAAGAGCAAGAAGCTTGGCTATTTGGTTAATGAGCCATTGAGGGTCAGCTATGACTGTAGAGCTCAAGCTGGGGATCTTTTTATAGTGCAAGAACACAGCAAGGTCGTGATAAAACTTCAAGAGACTTGAAACTGACTCTTCGGGGATGGTGCAGGCTTCTGCAATTTCTTCCACTTCTTTTAATGTGAAGTAAGGCTTGTTTTTAGCCATCATATGCAACACCTTCCTAAAAAGAACCCATGTAAGAGGTGTATCGACTTTCATTCCACTGCTATTAGCAAAATCATTGACAATGTGGAGTACTTTTTTGTACCCAGGATCTGCATTCTCTCCCAGACCAGCTGTTGTGTTGTCGATGATAACACCTTTCTCACGGACCAGGTGAGCATACTCTTTATCCTGGTACTCGGTGTACAGCTGCTCAAGAATGCTCTCTTTCCTATCTTGCACAGAAGGATCATCTCCATGGGTACCGATTGGCAAGATACGAGGATATTCAGGTATTTTGGTAGAAGCATCTGGGGTGGAATCTTTATCGGTGAGAGTGGCGTCAATGCAAGACATCCATTGAAGCAAAAGCTCAATCGTACTCTGCTCCAGAAGTTGCTCTGAAGCATGACCTTGATGATGAGTAAGGGCTAAGCATCGATCATGTAGATCCTTTCGAGCATCAAACATGAGAAAGAACAAAGACTTTGAGGTTAGAAAAGCTGGTAAGATGCACTGAAAGACTTGCTGACCACCACAATCCCACACATACAGGTACACTTCGAACTCGGGTGCTTGAGCACCTGGATTTTGCTTGGCTAATTCAATGATTTCGTCCATGATCCTCTGAGCTTCAGATCTTGCAGAATTACCACTCCATGCACCATGGATATACAATGCAGCAAAACTCAGCAATTCCAGTACTCTAGATGATGTTGTCTTCCCGCTAGACACATTGTATACCAGCCGCACTAACCCAACTAGTTCATCAGTTTCATCATCTTCAGTGACTGGCATCCAATACCCTCCTCCACTAATAGCCTTCGCTGTATGCCTGCTAACATCCCTTGAGGCTCCTCCTCTTCCAGGTTGGAAAGTACTGAGCTCAGCCATTTGAGTGCTATTGGCTTCGTCAGGAAGTGGCAAGTTCATCATCCCACGCTGAAAACTGCTCTTGCCTACTCCACCAGCACCAAGGTGAACAATGCGTGCATAAGCCACTTTGGCTACACCTCTCTTCAATGCTCTCTGATAAGCTAAAACATGGTAGATAAAGGTTTTGAACTATAGACACATAGCTAGATGAATGGTAGTTTAATAAGGACCATCATGTAAGTCGTTGCTACTATCATATTATTTTGCAACAAATATAGACAAGAAATCTGGGCATTCAAGCAGACAGCTAATGAAATCTTGACGGTGAAATTCTGAAGGTAAAATTCCGACAGCAAAATTCCAACAGTGAAATCCTGATAACAAAATTTCGATTAAAAAGTTGCATTTGCAGATATTATAGCAAGCAATAGCTAGTTACCTTGATCAATTCAAGTATAAAATGATCAGATAATTATTGATATATCAGTAGCTACCTATGATTACCCTCTAAATCAGTGCAATTATTGCAAACAAAAATGGACTACGTAGCTATGTGGGTGGGGGAAAAGGAAGAAGCAAGCTCAGGTTGATCAATTAGTCAGCGTACACAATGGGCTAGCCAATTTTTCTGTTGGAATTTCACTGTCTGTATTTCACTATCAGAATTTCAAAAGTTGCCCTTCTTGCTTTGTCAAGAATTTCTTGTTGGGATTTCAATCAGTTAAAAATCACCCTTCCTGGCTTTCACGATAGGCTTAATCTGGCTCAAAGGCAATAAGATTTCTTCAACTTGTTGGCCATATGTCCCTATAATAGCTCGATTCTTCCAGCCTGTTAGTTTGTCAGTCAGTCTGTCTATTCTAGGTGCTTAATAATGTCTACATGACATTCCAAAAGGGCTTTCGTGATGAAGATCTAAATTTCTAATTCAGCACATGGCATTGTTCTCTTATCGCATGAGCAAGGCCTTGTAATACACAGTAACTAAACAATTTTAACAAGAAATGTAATTTAACTTTAAATAACTAGTGCCACAATGTGGACATCCCTGCATTTTGAATGCACTAGGAGAATATAAAATTTCCTGGGAAAGCATCCCCAATAATGGCAAGTTTTGTGCACACAGTCCCTCGATATGGCCTTTATAATGTTACCAACATACCTTCTTGCTGAGGGAGATAAATTTAACATCCATTCAGGACGATGTAAATATTAAAAGGAAGTAACAATTGCATAACAATGCTGAGATAAGACAGTTTACAATAACTTACATACTGAAGAAGAGGAATTCAGCATCCATGCAGAATAATGGAGATATTTAGAGGTATGGAGAAACAATTACATAATAATGCTGAGATGAGACAGTTCAGAATAACTTACATACTGAAGAAGAGGAATTCAGCATCCATGCAGGACAATGGAGATATTACAAGTATGGAGTAACAATTACATAACAATGCTGAGATGAGACGGTTCAGAATAACTTACTTCCTGAAGAAGAGGAATTCAGCATCCATTCAGGACGATGGAGATATTACAGGTATGGAGTAACAATTACATAACAATGCTGAGATGAGACAGTTCAGAATAACATACTTCCTGAAGAAGAGGAATTCAGCATCCATTCAGGACAATGGAGATATTACAGGTATGGAGTAACAATTACATAACAATGCTGAGATGAGACAGTTCAGAATAACTTACAGACTGAAGAAGAGGAATTTGGCATCCATTCAGGACAATGAAGATATTACAGGTATGGAGTAACAATTACATAACAATGCTGAGATGAGACAGTTCAGAATAACTTACAGACTGAAGAAGAGGAATTCAGCATCCATTCAGGAAGATGGAGATATTACAGGTATGGAGTAACAATTACATAACAATGCTGAGATGAGACAGTTCAGAATAACTTACTCGCTAAAGAAGAGGAATTCAGCATCCATTCAGGACGATGGAGATATTACAGGTATGGAGTAACAATTACATAACAATGCTGAGATGAGACAGTTCAGAATAACTTACTTCCTGAAGAAGAGGAATTCAGCATCCATTCAGGACGATGGAGATATTACAGGTATGGAGTAACAATTACATAACAATGCTGAGATGAGACAGTTCAGAATAACTTACATACTAGGAATTTAACCCATTCAGGACAATGAAGATATTACAGGTATGAGTAACAATTACATAATAATGCTGAGATGAGACAGTTCAGAATAACTTACTGTCTGAAGGAGACAAATTCAGCATCCATTCAGGACAATGAAGATATTACAGGTATGGAGTAACAATTACATAACAATGCTGAGATGAGACAGTTCAGAATAACTTACATACTGAAGAAGAGGAATATCAGCATCCATTCAGGACAATGAAGATATTACAGGTATGGAGTAACAATTACATAACAATGCTGAGATGAGACAGTTCAGAATAACTTACTTGCTAAAGAAGAGGAATTCAGCATCCATTCAGGACGATGGAGATATTACAGGTATGGAGTAACAATTACATAACAATGCTGAGATGAGACAGTTCAGAATAACTTACAGACTGAAGAAGAGGAATTCAGCATCCATTCAGGAAGATGGAGATATTACAGGTATGGAGTAACAATTACATAACAATGCTGAGATGAGACAGTTCAGAATAACTTACTCCCTAAAGAAGAGGAATTCAGCATCCATTCAGGACGATGGAGATATTACAGGTATGGAGTAACAATTACATAACAATGCTGAGATGAGACAGTTCAGAATAACTTACTCGCTAAAGAAGAGGAATTCAGCATCCATTCAGGACGATGGAGATATTACAGGTATGGAGTAACAATTACATAACAATGCTGAGATGAGACAGTTCAGAATAACTTACTCGCTAAAGAAGAGGAATTCAGCATCCATTCAGGACGATGGAGATATTACAGGTATGGAGTAACAATTACATAACAATGCTGAGATGAGACAGTTCAGAATAACTTACAGACTGAAGAAGAGGAATTCAGCATCCATTCAGGACAATGAAGATATTATTACAGGGTGGATATAATATAAAAGGTATGATGATAACATAGCCATCATTGTAGTTAGTGACTTACTCGTCTTTTCTCAGCCATGATAGCCACGACTATTCTTATATTTCAACTGTGACCTTATTCTGGTTTAAAGTACTGTGTAATGATATACGTAGGGTAGTAGCTAGACCCATTATAGTACCTTTTTGGCTCATGAAAACAACCAAGTTTAAATGCTTTTCTCTGTTCTCTTTGTCCCCTCCCCCTCCCCAGGTAGAACCTCACTGGAATACCAAAAAAAAAAATTGTACAAGTCCATTCTTGTAGTAGCTAATGGATATAGGAACCTGGATTGATTTAGTACCTCAAAAGGTGCAGGTATAACCAAGTGTCAACTTCTCCACACCTCAGCAACTGACTGCAAAGAAAGAACACTTACCTGGTTGGATCAAAATGATGAATACTGTCATAACTAAATCACATGACACTCATGTTTCTATATATAGCTGCACTTTAAAAATAAATGTGCCCATTTTAGGTTATCTGAGCAACTCAGATGGGTTGTTTTTACATACCGTAATCGTATAAATTTTCGGAGGTTTAAAATTTCGTGATTTCCGGAGCTGTTCTTATAATAAAAAATTTCCGCAGGTCTAATTTTCGTAGCAAGCACATGGAAAATAATGCATGCGCATAATAGCTATATCATTGCCTGCTGCTAGGGCCGAGTGACATGCATGATGGCTACCTTCTCGTGATTCGTGGCTACTACAGAGAAATCTAGATAGTCCCCCAAAAAGAAGAAAAGCTGAGCTGGCGACGCCAGACTAAAATCTAGACTACTACTGAAGGCGAGACGCTTCGTTGTAGAAGAGGGACAGGATCCTGGTAATGAAGCATGATACTTTCGTCCCACGGACTATCTGCTCCAGGTTTTTTTCCAGCTGCTATCGATATCGCATCGCATATCGCATGCGCGCGCATCGTCGTCATATATGACGTCATAGTATACTAAGACTTCGTTTATTATTTCGAGGATTCTGATCGACTACGAAAATAACGAAAATAAAACCCCATCGAAAATTTATACGATTACGGTATTTGTTTTTACAATGTTGGTTTTAGCTGCTCAGCAATGTATAATGAAATTCAACACCACTGTCCACTGATGTATACTTATAACTACAGTTCACATGACATGTGACTAACTACCCCTAGTAGAAATCAATGGTACATCATTTGACACTCAAAGTAATAATAGCTACATGTCATGTCATGAACATTCTAGGATAATAAAAAAATTTTAACAACACACAAAGGAGATAGCTAATTAAGTGATTTGACTTCATGTATGACTATGTAGAAATTGACTTCAAGCTTTTAAAAAGAACACAATATTGTTGCCCAGGACTACAAGGTCCGGTGAGAGGAAGCAGAAGAAACAGCTCAGTCAACACAGCCTCTCCTTCAAGCAGTTGCGGACTTTCCAGCCTCTTGGGGAAGATCCACACAGGGGGACGACCAGGACATGTAGTCTTGTCATCAGGAATGGAGCAGTTCCAGTGGCCTGATCGCAGTGTTTGCAGTGTAAACCTCCAGTAGTCCCATTTCTCAGGTTGAGGGGGATTTGATACAGGTGCCACTTCTTCCAGTGAGCATCTGAAAAAAAGAAAAAGAAAAAAAAAGAAGAATACAAAAATCACTTATTAATTTTTATCCCCCTAGGGGTTCAGGAAACAATGATGATAGCTACATGCTTATCCTAATTTCAGAATGGAATTGAATCCCCCTAAATTGTACCTTTTACAAAGTTCTAAGCCACATTAATGCTCTCTTTAGAGTGTGTAGCTATAGAGAATAAGGAATATACCTTTTCTACCAAAAAGGTGGGCTTATGTAAGGTCGGCATGGATAACTTCATAGGTCACATATCAAGTACAGGCATCTAGTCTACTTACATAAAGTCGTACACTTCGTGATTGGTCTCCAATCTAGCACTCCAGGCAGGATCACCATAGAACACAACACTGTCTCTATCATAGATGAGACCAGAGCAATCACGAGAAAGACTCTCTGCGGCACTTTCTAATGTCATGAAGCACTTTTCATACACTGAGGAATGATCTTTGAGTCTGGTGCCCGTATGCTCAGTGTAATTCTTCTCCAGTTGGTGTAACAGTGATTGCTGATTTGCAAAGAAAGACTCGGCAAGAGACTTAGATCCAGGGTTATTGATGAAATATTTGTGTACCCCCCAACCTCCATAACCAAACCAAGTTGGCTCGACGTAACCAACCATTTGAACCACGTTAGCAGAGTGCATCCAACCCAAAGCCATGCAGCCTTCGCTCGATATGTGCCCCATAAGACAGTTCCCAGCAGCACTGAGGACCTTAGGACTTCGGCTTCGACGTACGTCAATCCGTTTCCCCATCAGAGTGCGTCCGTATAATTGCCCTTTATCACAAAGGAACTTCCCTCCTTGATAGTGGTAAGCTATATTCCAGTCATCTTCAGTTGCATGTCCACTGGATATGATCATATCGACACCCTTATCTGGGGATCCATCATCTTCACCACATGAAGCTCTTTCATCACTGATTTCTTGGACTATGAGTGGTGTGGTGTCATCAGGACACTGCTGTAAAACTTTCTCGCTGTGATTCAAACTCTTGACGTAAGAAATTCCTTGTTCAAGCTCGCTAAACCAAACACCAGCTTTAAATTTCTCCAGGTCTACCGGGCAGTTTGCAACGACACGTCGTATAATAAGAGGCTCCTGATCCAGTGCAGATAACACATTGTCCTCAATGAGTCCAGTTAAAACACCCCAAATCGTGTCGGTGTATGGGTTAGACAGATCTAGCTCTCTTGTGAGCCTGTTCACTTCATTCACGAAAATTTTAGAGCATTCTGAATGGTGAGTCAAGAAACAGCAGTAATATGGTTTTATATCTGTGAGCTGGCTAAGACAAGATCTCACAGATGTTTGTTGATAGAGCACAGTGCGGACTTGACCTGGCCACACGCCTTCGTACTTTTGCTGGAGTTTGAGCAAGGCTTCGGGCCATAGCTGGCTGGTTCTCTTGCTACAGACGATCGCATACATCACTGGTACTGCCATTATCCAACTGGCGAAGCCGACCCTTTACCACCATAGACTATATAGGTTCCTACATGGACTGGAAACGCCTATTAAATTAATATTAACATAGATATAGATACTCCGTATGGATGTGAAACGCTTCCGGATATCTTTCTACGGCAAATTCAATCATTGTCTCGCGCATGATGCGGACTAGTATGCGCACCTAATTGAAATTACGGGGCTTCCATGGTAACTACAATAATAATAATAATACCTGCCTGAAGGAATTAGAGCTCTTTAGTACATCCTGCTGCATAAGACTCTACTGCATGATATGCATGCAGTGAATGATTATAGCTATTCAAGAATAAAAATAAAATAAATTCAGAATTGATGAGAGCCTGTATATATGAGAAGATGATGGATGCAAAACAATGATTTTGGTTACTAAGAAAGATGTCAGTAAAGTGAAGTTGATATACTTGGCACATTTTTTTCTCTTTTCCCACTGTCAATCTTGACAAAATGAGTGATATCATCACTCACGAGTCTGCCATTGCTGAGAGGTATAATTATATTGCAGGATTGCAGGATATTTTCTTTGTGTCCACAATGGCTTTCTCTTCTTCTATCTTTTCTTTTGTCCAACTTCCACCTTGCTCCTTTCTTCCGTTTCTTATGATATGATTTTTTTTCCTTTGCTATGATTGTACATCATTTAAAAATAGCCATGAGATGTCTAATTATTATTGCCACTGGCTATAGGCTGAAAGCATAGAATCTATGCTGAAAGACAGTCCTCTATACTTTAAAGGCTTCTAGAACTAACCATATCAGTTAGAAGGAAAAAAATGATAGATTCTCCCGGTGTACCAATATCTAAACTGTTGCATGGCATGTAGTCTTAGTGTTCACAATGTGTAGTCCTGAAGAAAATCTAACCAAAGTGGACTACATTAATATGCTCAAATTCAGCTCTACAATATTATAACATTCCTATTTGACATTAACTTTCACATTCTCCCAGTCTAACATAATGTACTGTTGCCTCTGTATTACTTTTTTTCCTGGTGCAGTGCATTGGTTTTCAGTAAATCTAACCAAAAGTTATTTTTAGTGTTGATACAATATTGTATCAGTTCCCATAGCTGACTGGTTGGTTATTTCCACTAATTTTTTTAAGGTACTACTTACCTGATTATCATCCATTAATTTTCGCACGTGAACTATACCACAATACAATTTAGTAAGCAACCGCAAAAGAAAAACTGCAGTGACACCGCTTGCAACATTGGTAGTCAAGCGAGACAGTGATTGTACCGGGGAATTCCGTATACTATTCCGTGTTCGCGGGCGTTTCATATCCATACGGAGTATCTATCTATGATATTAACAAGCACTTCCGGTCGTGTGATATCCGTGTTGCGCCTATTGCGCTGCAGCTGTATCTCCATGAACAGGAAAGATCACTTTAGTGGTTAACCGTACAAGCTTGTAAGTGGCTATGAAGAGGCTGAACTCTGCCAGGGAGACTATACTACAAGATGCCAAGACCCTGGGATTATTGTCAGAGCAAAAGTCGAGTTAAAGTGTGCTCTAGCAGTTAAAATTGCATATAAATACTTTGTGTAATTTTATCTCCTGAAGTAGTTCTATCATCCATAGTTAATGTGGTTGAGGACTTGAAGTACATGTTAGTAAATTGTTTTAAAAGATACATATCAACTTTCTACTACATTGTTACTAACTACTATACCTTTCTTTGTTAAATAGTATACCTGCTTTGTGTAATTTTCTAGGACCAAGTTTAACCTATCCAGCTCATACTGTAATATAAGCAGTTCATATAAAGTTTGCAGTGTTGCATGGTATTGTTTTTATCCATTTGGGGTACATATTTGGTTGTAGAAATTCACTAGACAGTTAATTGACGGAAACAGCCGGCCCAGAATACAATATCCGGTAAGTATTACCATAAATATACGGAACACCGCAAGGCGGATGTAATTAATCATTTCCAGTCCATTCTGGAACCTCTATAGTCTATGTTACCACAAAAGGGATAACTAAAAACCACACCCATTACATATCACATATTATTGATAATCAAAGAATGACTGTAAACTATGCATACAGCCAAGAGCCTATTAAAATCAAAACTACAGTCATGTTCAAACAGTTTAGTTTATTCTCAAAAATTAATTATTATCAAAGAGTTTAATCATCCTGATCTTCACCCTTAAGAATGGCCTCGAAGGAGAAGGGCTTGAACCTGTAGCCATTTCCATCGTAGAACTTGTTCTGAAACTCCACCCAGTGCAGTCTGAGGGCGTGCAGGAAGGCAGAGAGACCCTCCATCACTAAGAGGATAACCACTGTCTCAGCTGTAGTAATTAAGTAAGAACAGTCCTCATAATTAGCATATTCAAATACTTATTTCTAATTAGAGCTCACCTGCCCAGGCTGCCCAAATGAAAAAGAGGGCTATTGCTCCCAATACTGGATCCCTGGCACCAGGTGCAACAGCCTTATCAATGCCCATAGTCCACAGGACCTCAGACAACTCTGTGTGGATCAAGAAAGAAAGAGAGGGAACTTGAACCAATGGAAGCACTCGAAAGGCATCACATGATATTATCATACACAACCACTGTGATCATAAGAGTCCTACTCAGACTTAATTATGAAGGTCTTTTCATGAATCATGAAAAAAAATTGGATCTCGTTTTTAGAAATCTTAATCACAAATTAAAGGTCATATCCAACAACAGTTGTACACTCCCTGACTTACCAGCATGAGCCAAACTGAGAGCCCAGAGTCGTAAGTAAGAGGCAGTGTTGGAGATGGTACCAAGACAGTACTCAATAGTGTGGATGGCTTGAGTGATAAAAGTCTCACCGAAGTCAAACTGCAAGTGTGATGGGAGGAGTGAGTGGAGGAGGGGGAAGGGATGAGTGAGGAGTGGAGGGGGGACAGGAGGATAGGGGGAGGAGTGAGTGGACAAGGGGGAAAGGATGAGCGAGGAGTGGAGGGGAGGAGCGAGTGGAGGAGGAGGAAGGGATGAGTGAGGAGTGGGGAATGAACAAGGGAAGGAGTGAGTGAAGACAGGGAGGAGTGAAAGGGGGAGTAGAGGAAGTGGTGGAGGGGAGAAGGGATATGAACGAAGGAGGAAAGGAGGAGAGAGAGGTGTAGTGGTGGACTCACATGTGGGACTTCCTTATCCTTCTTGGGGTCCTCCAAAGCAGCAGGACCCACAGCTTCCTCCTCCTTGGAGGCGTGGTGGATGATCTGCTCCTCATCGGAAGCAGTAGAGTCACTCTCTGCAACATTGTAGGACGAGCCATTGCGCTGGGAGGCCTGCAAAAAAACAACAACAACAGGGTGGAATGAAGTATGAAAAATATTCATACATGAAAACTACTAGCTATTGGATTGAGTTTACCTTTTGCTTCTTCTTGTTCTTACGGAAGAGGTAGAAAGGTTTGAAGCAGAGCATCCATGGAATGCAGATGACTGCCAGTATCACAAGCAATACATGGAAGATACGCTGAAGACAGAGAGATATCAATATTATTTGACTCTTGGGCTGGCAATACTCAAAAGACTATGCATGCGGATTCAGTATATCCCTCAAGTTCGTAATCCCTCAATATTTTTCAAGTAAGGTTTAGCACAGGTTTAGTAAATTCAATGATTATACACTTACCTGGAAGTTGGCCGCCTCTGGGGAAGGGGCAAACACAGAATACAGATTCTTTTCAAGCTCTACACCAGTAGCAGTTGCATTGACGGATGGGGCCGAACCAAATGCCAAAAACATGTTAATCAGTGTGATGAGGAGACTGGGAGCCTGCATGAAAGACAATCAATTTATTTCACCATGCATCTGGCCTGAACTTGACTACTGCCTAAATATAAATTCCAATGATATTGTGTTCAAACTATCCCCACAAAAATAACAACAAAACGGCCCCAGGACATATGTCCAGTCAAAACTGCAGTTTTGGCCAGCGTTGGTCTGATACTACTACAGAACTAGCAATTTCGGATTCTACTATGTCATCATTTCCATGAAACCGACAAGTTAGCAGACATATGTAAGCACCTGTTAATTGACTCACTTGGTTTGGGTCTTCATAATAATAAGACCACTTGTAGATGACCATGAACACCAACCAACCAAAGATGCACAACAGGAATATCACTTGGGGGATGAATTCCATATAAATGTTAAAGTATCGCTTGAAATGCCTGCATCAGAGAGAAGTCTATCATAATGTACACATACTGTGAGGGTTTCATATTATGCAATTATTTCAAATCTTGCCAGGGCAGTGTTGTTGGAACTTACACGTGGTTAAAGACACCCAGGCAGACTCCAAAGAGCATCTGAAAGACACCTAGAACTATGGCCATCTTCATCTTGTAGGAGTTGAGAAACGTCAGCTTGTTGTAAGCCACATTCCAAACCTAAGGAACATAGCGTACAATTCAAGTTTATTTCAAGCTACCTACAACATGCAGGCAAGTAGCTGGTACCAATAAGACAGCAGATCAGATCAGAGTTCTAGTTAGTCACCCTGGGTGGGTGTGTAAGTATGGCAGAGGTGTGGGCAGGTAGCTCCGCCCCTTTAAACCCTAGGTAGGTGCGAATTAGAAACGATTGGATCTGGGGAATAGCCCCTTGCCCTACATCAATTACGTCACTAGTGACAACGGTCGATTTGAATGAGGGACTTTTGGCATGACAAAAGTGGCAAAAGAAAGTGAAGACCAACAAGGATTCACAAATTCACACATCAGTTTTTTGCAAAACCACAACTTCATACTATACAGCGTGTATAACATCTTACAGGGTCTATTCCGATGGGGTATGGCTGGTGAAATTTCATTGCTTCTCTAGGGAAAGTGGTGAGTTCAGCCTCCTTGGCCCCCATGATGACACAACTGGTGTTGTGGTAATCTCCAGCATCTCTACTGCCACAGCATATTCCAATTAAACTACAGAACAGAAGTCACATGATATAAGTTTGAAGGCAACACTGATAACTTAACCAGTGATCTGCAATTGTTTCTACTTGCCCCCTAAACCAGTTACTCACACAGGACTAGGATCGCCCATCCCCGCTTGGAGACCATTTGCCACATTGGTAAAACCTGCATTCCACGATGACCCAAAAATGTTGATAGACTTGGAGAAGAGGTCATTGTAAATGAATCCAGTGTAGATGGAGAAGAGACCCATGAGAAAAATAATGTAACGTCCACCAAATATTGTCTGAAATATCTGCACAAAAAGTGTTAGTACACCGACAGTTACATAAGCATTTTAAGCGGTAGGGGAGAGAGAGAGAGAGAGATCATTCTTTGGCAGAGCTAAAACTATTGGCACACAGATAATAATATCTATAGCACACTTACCTCTCCTCCGAAAGTGGCCTTGGCTAGCCTCTTCTCAAATATGATGAGGAGAAGAGAAAAGAGGGCCATGATGATTCCATGTCCAGCGTCACCAAACATGACAGCAAACAGAAATGGGAATGTGATGATGGAGTAGGGAGCTAAGAAAATAGGTAAAGGGTCATCACTAAGTTAAGATTACTGGGCATGGGCCATGCATGGGCAACACATTAATGCTAAAAACCACTTAGGAATGAGCAAACACTTTGACAGGGAAATGAGGGAACCGGTAAAGGATCAACACAATCACAGATGTCACTACTAGGAACTGGTGAAGGGTCACCAAACCACAAACTTCACTTACCAGGATTGACTTCCTCATAAGTAGCCAAGCCATAAGCATCAATGATGGCCTGGAAACCACTAGTGAACTTGTTCAGCTTGTTGTAGGTGGGTGGCTGGTCATCTGACTTCATACGATTGAGGATGGAAGGTACAGTAGAGCCACTCCTCTCCTACAAAGAGTCACATGATTGATCACTAAAGCAGAATACTATAGAGTGTGGTTTGGAGATGTATATGCAATGTCCATGCTGTCAACAGTTCATAGCTCCCTTAATGCCATTGCATCCACAACAACTCTATGTAAAATGCAATCATTCAATTCTGGATATGTTCCAGTGTCTAATGAAGATGGGACTGGCAGGAGGCCATATTCATTTTTGTGAAGCTGCTGGAATCAATGTCTAGACAGCTCATTAACTATACAGAGTATTCTTATAACCAAGGGGGGGGAGAAGACCCGTTACATGACCTCACAATTCTGTCACTATCCCAACCCACCCATCCAGGGACTTACGGTTCCTCTGCTGAGGGCATTCTGTATTTCATCAAGGTCCTCTACAGGACACCAACACTCGGCAATCAGGCAGCGCTGAGTCACATCAAGGTTAAACATATTCATGGTGTGGTAAATCCCTTTTATCTTCTTGACCTATAAAAAGAACAAGTCAGTGTACAATTTTGTGAGACTGGCCAACTCAAATTTAAAGTTTTGAAAAATTAAAGTATGATCCACAAACATCTCACAGAGGATTGCAGGTTGGTTGACTTTGCTTGCTTACATAAGAGGCCACTAGCTATTGTTCTGAACAATGGCTAGTGGTATATTATGTCAACAAGCAAAAAATCTTCAACCTGCAATCCTCTGTACCCCATGAAATATCCCACTGTCTGGTATACTGTGAATCTGGGCCACCAGATGGTATCATGGTGGTCTCTTTACAGAATGGGATATATTATAGCTTAACAGGATTATTATATGCACCTTGGTTTGCCATACATCAATCTCGAGTGCAATGTCACGAAACTGCTTGTTGGAGTGGTCCTCGGTGGTCTCCAGGACGCTGTTCAAGTCATGGATCCTGTGGTCCACAGCAACTGTCATCTCCTCACGTTCAGCTGCTGTCTCTGGGCACTGGTAAAGGGTGGCACGAAAACCTTCACAGATTTTTCTGACTCGGCTGCGGAGCTGGTCCCCTTGGAAGAAGAGAATAAAAACCACTTTGTGCTCCATCAAACCCTATGTATACAGAAAAGGATAAATATATTAATGGAATTTCTGTGGTACACTTACAGTGGTGGGGTCTTCAAGAGGTTCATCTATCTCAGCTCTCCTCAGGAAAACATTACCACGACAAGCTCTCCATAGCACACGCTCAAATATTGGCATCTTCTCACGTTTGATTACACCCGTTACAAACCTAGAGAGAGGGAGAGAGAGAGAGAGAGAGAGAGAGAGAGAGAGAGAGAGAGAGAGAGAGAGAGAGAGAGAGGTTACAGTATTATAAAAGGAGGGAATTATAACTAAATAAGGAAATTACTGAGTAGATTAACAAGTGCATACGTGAACTTAGTTGGCATTGGTATCTTTTTCTGGTATTGAGTGTCTTCCTCGTCGGTATCCAGCAAAGCCTTCTCATCACCAGGTGATGCAGGCCGAGGCTCAGAAGGTGCAGGGAGAATAGGGGGAGGACCCCCATACATCGTCTGCTCAGCCTACAGACATGAGTGAGTGAGTGTTTAGAGAGAGAGAGAGTATGAGCAAGGCTATCAGCTCAGTTGTGTTCATAATTCTACGCACCTCCTCAAAGAATCCCTGCGTCCTTAGCAGGATGTACTGGAGCTCAATCAAGTCCAACAGGTTCTTCTTGAGGGTCTCTTTGTTGCCATTTATCTCCTTCACTTCACCTTCAAGCACTTCAAACTTAGTTTCCAGATCAATCATGCCTAAAATTAAAGTTTTTCACCAACAGTAGTGAATTGCATCTAGCAGTGAGGATCACCATTGAATCTGTCTGCATATTTCCATGCCCACCACATTGGTGGACAAGATATAGGAAAATTGTACTATAGCATTCACTTGGTATTCATTATACCCTTTCCCAATGCTCATAGAGTGGGTGATCAGCTCTCGGATGATGTTTTAAATGTAAAATTTGGTCATTGACTTGAGAAAGTTACAGTAGATATAGTGAATGATCAAGGGATCAAGTGAATGCCTCACCTATGGTTCTGCATGGGGGGTCTATATGGACTGACAGTATTTATCCACTTAATAGTGTATGGAGCTGAGCTACGCTAGATATTGTTTCTCCTTACTTTGTGGGTCAGGGGCCTCCACACTGGGGGAGGGCTGAACCTCAATCCCTGCCTTCTCTAGCTCGTTTCGAAGGAAACGCAACTTCCTCTCCATCTCGTCACATCGTCGCACTTCATTGATGAACTTGCGCTGGAAGGCACTGACCTCTGGGTTCAGCTACAAGAAAGAAAAGGGATGTGGTCAATAGCACATGGTAGATAGATAGTTTGACTTACATCTCTAAACTGCACTTTTCCCTGTGAAAGGAAGAAAAATATACATGTAAAAAGATTGTTAGTGGAAGCATTCATTCTTCCGGTTAGTATATTAAAGGTAGCTAGCTAGTTTAACTTTCATCCCAAAACCTTAAATCCCTAAAATCTTGGCTAGACAGGATTGAAAACAGGCACAAAATACGCTTATATCAAAGCTAAAGGGCTTGGCTAATATTATTAAAGTCTCACCAATTCTCCCAGCTCTCTGATGCAGGCGTAGGCGGCCTCAGACTGTAGAAACAGCTGGGCTAGGGTCATCTTCTCGGAGCGAAATAGCGACCCCATTGTCTTTAGTGTCTAACTGACTGATAAGTTGTATCAGAAGGGGCTTCTTTGTTAGCAGGACAAACTTTCAAAGAGGTCTACAAATCGTCTTTCACCAGCACCTCATTTAATTAATGATTGCATCATCAATCATGTGATTTTTTGTCACGTGCGCGTGTAGGTGGGACCGACCTTTATTTTCTGCGCATGCTTGGATTGCATCAGAAGCATCATGAATTCCTTCATTGCAGATAATCTAGCCTCTAGCCCTAGCTGTCAGACTACAGGAGATCATGGCTATACTAGTAGCTCTTCTGTGCCTGTTTCTCTTTCCAGTACTTGCACATTCACAGCAGCCTCCACCTATTCCAGCCTGGCCCGACCAATTCAACATTAAGTTCTATGTCTATGTGGAAGAATATGGAGACAATTGGAAGTCAGATGGAGCCCTGTTCTATGATTGGACGACAAAAACCTTCCGTGCTGACTACTACGACTGGTGTTTGCCACTCTTTGACTCTGGGCCTGGAGAATTTAACAACTATACCTGTTCTTTTCTGGCAACTGATGGTAACATGTACTTTGTGAACCACACTAGCAACACAGGGGAATGGAAAGATAATGAATGCTGCTTATTCGAAGGCGGTCTAGCTGCAACCTCACCAGACTGGATGAAGAACGATCAGTACAATGGTACTGATAATATACGAGGGTTTGAGGTGGATGTTTGGTGGTTCCCAGGCACAAATGACCCTTCTAAGCCATGTTATGGGTATTGGAACATTCGAGATAAAGTAAATACCCCTGTAAGATTCTTTGGATTATCATCTATTGGACCCACAATACTTGATTATTTCGACTATAAGCCTGAGGACCTTCCATCGAACATTGATATTTCCAAACCTCGAACTGGTTGTGACAAGGAATGCGAACCTCCTTTACTGAACATGTTCAAGAAGACCAAAGGGAATGGAGCTGGCTCAGCATATCCAGCTGCATTAAACTGGCCATCCTGTGAATGAGCATAGCTGACCACTTATATACAGTACGTACCTATGATTGATTTTTTAAAATTATAAACAAAAAATGGCTCAATTTAAACACTGAAGAGTAGCTATTGATCACTACTGGCTGTGTAGTCGATAAAATACACGCGCACACCAACTGAGTACTATAACCCTTGCACATGCGCTTATATAGCTATTGTATAAAGAGAGCATAATCATTCTTGCACATGCAGGGGGCTATTCAGTTCCACAAAATGCACAAAAAGCCACAAGATTGTATATATGCATTTCAGTCATTCAGAAGCCTTTGCAGTAGCTGGCTAAGCGAATTAGTTAGCTATTATGAGTTAGCACTCTAGCTGATGGAGATTAACAAAGGTTTCATAGTATCAACACTCATGCTCCTAGCTGCAGCAAACAGCAGTCTGACTATAGTGGAACACAGGTCAGGCCAGTCAGGAATTTCAGGCCTGACCGATCGAATCTTGCTTCCAACCCAATGTGACATCCTCCCTGATAATCGGACATTTGCAGGAATATAGCACTGGAACTGAATCCAGCTGGACATCTTGCTGCGAAACACATCAATAATCAATAATCGCTCAGATCTCATACAAAGTACAAGTTGGAAATTATCGATGTTCCTTCTGAGGCTTGTGGCCATTGAATCATTGCAGTGCTGATGGCCTTGGAACACAAATCAGGCCAGTCAGGCCTAGGGATAATACAATTCAATTTCAGGCCTGACCGATCGAATCTTGCTTCCAACCCAATGTGACATCCTCTCTACCCTGATAATTGGACATTTGCAGGAATATAGCTAGCACTGGAACTGACATCTTACTGCGAAACACATCAGATCTCATACAAAGTACAAGTTGGAAATTATCGATGTTCCTTCTGAGGCTTGTGGCCATTGAATCATTGCAGTGCTGATGGCCTTTTGGAGTTTTATGAATATGTTTTATATAGCTAGATCCAAAAAAAAAAAAAAAAAAAAAAAAGTTGGAGTTTTATGAACATCCAAAAAAAGATATGTATTTGGTGTAGTGAGACTTTACTGCTCCACTGTTACCAATATAATCACACCTTTGTGTCATATGATTGCTTCCTCTACAGTTTTCAATCAGGCCATGTCAAGCAATGTGTATACATTCAAGATCACACACTAGCCATTATTATGCTACTAGAATACTTGCCCTGTATACAGTACAGTGCTTTGCAAGTTGGTTGGCAGTTGTAGTTATCTATTGTGTTTGCAGTAGTGCAAATAGAGAGAGTTGACATACTTAAGGACATGAACTCCGCCAACTAACTTGCAAAGCAACATGCATCAGGTGAACTGGGCATGCGCAAACGTTATCAGCGCCAAAGTTCAAAGGTCTTAGAAATGTTCAGTACGAAGAATCTGGAATGCTATGTTGCAAAGGCTACTTCTGTGCTGCAACTGAAGTTTGGTAAGCATAATAATCCTTACAAAGTCCAAACGAGCGTTTTATGCCTCGGAAAAGCCAAAGCTATGTTGTCAAGAACTTATGACCTTTTGACCCCACCTCCAATTGACAGTATCCCTTGTGACATTTTGTGCAGTTCGAAGCCACGATGACATCCAGAATGATTCGTTGACCTTTATGCCCCTGTACACCCATCAGGTGTTTGGAGAGAAAGAAACAATTTTTGGATACAGGAACCTCAAGATAAAGGTAGCTATTGGAATGAAAATGCATTCAAGCAACACCATTTTAGTTTGATTTTCCAGGGGTGATGCTAGTCTCGCATGGCCAGACCCTTTACCAACTGCAGCACGGATGTATTACATTATCCGCACGCAGTAGGAAGGGTCTGGTGTCAGTGCATACAGGCTCTCGTTGCATTCCCCAGGAATGTGAACGTCAATACTTTGCGTGTATTGCTTATGGGTGTGGTTTTATTATCAATTAATAATACTCATGTGCACCAATAACAGTAAACACGTGGGCAATTCTTACTGAGCTACTGAGACGGCAGTGCACTTTGCAAATCGTTAGTCAGTGTTTGCAGTCTGTCACTACAAGATCTGCAAGTATATCTAGTGTGCAACTTGGTGCAGTTAGCTTCAGGAAACCTGGACATCAGGGGTGATGCAGGGGTGGGAAGCAATTCTTGAACTCACTAAATTCTGGAATGTTCTGATGCTCTATCTTCATCATTTATCTCAATAATGTATTAGTGTACTTCAAGGATTCATACAGAGGGAAGGTAACCCCCTCCCTCCCATTAGATCTCCCCTCCCCCAAAAATTTAAGTACCTCAAGTATGACTGAGATAGTTCATAATTACATGTACCCTTTCCCATAAAGACTTATTATTTCCTGATCATAAATCTGTAGCATTCAGTGTGTCATCTCCCCTCACAACCTCAAAATCCTGTATGAATCCCTGATTATGTACATACTAGCACTGACTGGTGGACACTCCATACCATTCAGAATCAGTGATTTTCCTTCTCCCTTCACAGTTATACTATACCCCTGATACTCTGGATACATACTTGGGTTTGAACTACGATGAGAGAGTCGACCCAGCCAAGAATGATGGCACTAAACCTGATAACGTGATGAAAGTGCTAGCAGAATATATTCCACAAGGTTTGTTTGTTTGTTTGTTTGTTTGTTTATATGTTTTGTTTACTGTCTGAAAACCTGTGGTCACTGAGGGAGTGGTCTCTTTAAGTGTTGATGATGAACTGATGTCTTTTAAATGAGGTTTGAAACAGCTGGAATAGGTGTGATTAAGACAGCTTTAAGAGTGCTTTGGAAAGGAAAGAGGTGGTCTCTTTAATTAGGGAAGTTGAAATAGCTCTTGGGACATGGTTTCACTGTAACTATTATTTTTAAGACTCCCAATTGTCTATTTTGACCTTCATTGACCTTTATAAGCTGCCCCTCCCTGTGTACCATTTCAGGGTTTAGCACCAATTTGGATGAGTTCTGTGTTAGGATTTCACGACCGCACAACTTTCGTCCCTTTGGTGAGCTCCTTCGAGTGTACAGCCAAGGTGATATCACATACGAAGTGTACAAGGTAAACAATAGGGCATGGAATAACACTTTACCATTATCCAGACATGATTATTATGATAGCAGGAGATAATATTATAGTTACAATAGAAATTTTGATCGGATAAGGGAGAAAAATGAAAGTGTCCCATGACAGTCTGTTACTCTGAGCCCTGGAGATATTAATATCTCTCTCCACATGTTAGTAATGAATGATGAATCTCTCTCTCTCTCTCTCTCTCTCTCACACACACACACACACACACACACACACACACACACACACACACACACACTCTCTCTCTCTCTCTAGGTAGGTATGGCTTGTCCAGGTTTCAGAGATTACCATGAAAGATTGCAGACATTCCTGCTGTGGTTCATAGATGCTGCATCATTCATAGGTTGGTGCACTGTAACTCCACATCACAAAACCAATTATTCTTGGTATTTGGATGATTCTTTAGACACTGATGACGAAAAATGGGTGTTCTATTTGGTGTAAGTTAAACTGTGCAATGAGCCCCTTTATTGTGATCACTTCAATCAAAGCACTTCACTTTTGTGGTGTATTAAAGTGTGTACCCTTGAAATAAGTGGCACCTCTTAAATAATCAGGACATACGTAGTCTGTTGGTATCTAGAGATTGCACAGCTGTAAAAGGTTGACTTTGTTTGGATTACAGATTTGAGAAGCGTTGTGAGAATGGGAAGTCTCTCTATTCCATTGTGGGCTACACGAGTGTGTATGACTTCTACGCTTATCCTGACAAAGTCAGACCAAGACTGAGTCAGATGCTGATCCTGCCCCCTTTCCAACGTAAAGGACATGGAGGTACATACGTGCTTACATATGAGACCCTTTACCTAATCAATAGTCCCCGGCCCCTTTTAACTATCCTCCCCCCTTTTTTCCCTTCCCTTTCCTTCTTTCTTTCTCCCGGCCTCCTTTCCACCCTCTTTTTCTTCCTCCTTTTCACCCTCTTTTTCTTTCTTTTTCCCTCCAACTTCCCTGCCTTTCTTCCTTTCTCTTCCCCCCTTTCTTTCTTTCTCCCTCTAACCTCCCTTTCTTTCTTATTCCCTCCAACTTCCCTTTCTTCCTCCTGTTTCCACCCCTTCTTTCTTTTTTCCTCCCTCCTCCTGTCTGTGCAGCTCAACTTCTGCAGTCTGTATATGATGACCTAGTGCCACGCCCCCAAGTCTTGGACATCACAGTGGAGGACCCGTCTGAGGAGTTTAGTGCCCTCAGGGACTTTGTGGATTGTCAGAATGCACTCAAACTCACCAGCTTCAATCCTCCAACTGTTCACAAGTCTTATGCCGAGTCAGCAGAAAAAGAGTGCAGAACAAAATTGAAACTGCAAAAAGTACTTTGGCTAGTCTACTGTAGAGAGAGAGGGAGAGAGGGAGAGAGAGAGATGTAGCTATGCATAGTGATCATAATTATTTTAATTATAGAAGCAAGCATTGAGAGTGTACGAGATCCTTAGACTTCGTGCCACTGATCATAGTGACAGTCAGCAGTACAGAGACTACAGAATAATGATCAAAAACAGACTCAATGGTCCATTTCAGGTACGTACGTACTCTTGTGACTACTTGGTATAGAGATACTTTAACCATTAAATTAGATAATAAGTTGGTTTTCGTTGTTGTTGTTTTGTTTTGTTGTTGTTTTTGTTGTTTTGTTTTCTTATTTTTGTTGTTTTTGTTTTGTTTTCTTATTTTTGTTTTGTTGTTTTTGTTTTCTTATTTTTGTTTTGTTTTTGTTGTTGTTTTGTTGTGACTATTTGGTGTAGAGATAGTTTAACCATTACTTCGGAAATGATGGATTTGGTTCAAGTCAATGATAATTTTCATGGTGTGAAATTTTTGAGCATAAATAAGAGGATTATGGTTCACACTTCAGTTTTGCAAAATAGGGTGTGGGGTATGGCACACATGGCTCTAATGAGGCCTAATATCTCTATTATGATTTGCAGCGAGAGAAAAAAGAATTGAAAAAATTGGAAAAAGTCATCGACTCTTCAGAACTGGCCCTGACACACCCACAGACATCACATGATGAGCATGTGACACAACTTCACCAACTGTATAAAGAAATAGAAGAAGACTACATGAAAGTCATAGAGAAACTAGCAGCTGCTCCAGAAATATGACAGCTAGTACAATAAGAATTGTTTCAGCACATGCATACTTGAAGGAGGTGGACCCATGTACAGTTCCTATACAGTTCAAAATTAAAATTTTATGTACAGAGTAATAACACCATCTGTACTAGACTATGTGATCATGCATTATTGTAAAGTGCATGGTACTAGTGGGAACATCATCATTATCTCTTAGACTATGTGATATACTTTAGGTTTTGTCCCCTTTTGGAGTGTAGCTATTATTAGGTATTTAAATTTATGTGGGTAAAAATTATCATGGGGGGGGGGGGGGGGGGGGGGGGAGATTTTTTTTTTTTTTTTTTTTCAAGTGTAAACACCTGGATATCTACCTAGCTACATGTGTACAATATTAACTTGCTCTGTTCAGATCAGGGACATAGCTATATAAACATTGTACTTGTGAACTTTGGCATTTGGATTGGAGGGGGGGATTCCCAGGGAAATTTAGAGGTAAATACCCGAGGGGGTGGGATGATGACACTGTAACTTGATCCACATCACAAAACTAATTACTCGCTATTGGGATGATTCTTTAGATGCTGATGACGAAAAATGGGTGTTCTATTTCGTGTACTTGTGAACTTTGGGATTTTTGGGGATTTGGATGGGGGGATTCCCAGGGAAATTTAGAGGTAAATACCCTGAGAGGGTGGGATGATGATGACATTTCTAACCACTCAATTTTTGACACATCACACACAGAAAGAAATAAAACAGGTGAAACACATGTATGCAACAATTAGGCATTAGTGGTAGGAGAGTTAGTATAGTCTAATAAATCTTCAAGAACTCCATAATTTGAAGTGAGAATGATTATTAATAGTGTATAATTATAGGAAATAGGGTAATATACCATTAATTTTCCATGGAATTTAACCAGCTGCATGGTAGGTATGCATTTTAGAACATGGTGCCCTTTGAGCATGCTTCATGGTATGATGTCATGGCTAGGCCACTATTGGTTGATTACAAGTTTCTCGTGCCCGCTCACATTAGTTCACAGGATTTGGCCATTATAATTGAATTTCTATATCAACTCCTTTGGTTTTTCCACTATCAAAATAATGACAATGGCTTATACTATGCCCACCCGCATCAGTCTGAGCAAAACCATCTGATGAGAAACTCATGATGACAAAATTAATAGTGGTTTTACTGACAGTTAGTCGATCAATGGCTCAATAGTTTCCTCATAACTAGGGCAATGTTCAACATTCAGTTGACAGCGAGCGAGCAAGCAAGTGCTAGCTACAACTCTTTAGAAGATTTTACTATTAAAAGGCTGGGTCCCAAGTGTGTCCATGGTTCCACTGTAACTAAACTTGTATGTACATACATTAGCTTTGCTGAGGAGTTCAGAACATTTCCAACACATGGGGAATTACCCTAAGTAATGGACTGTTGAGCTGGACAAATGTGTAAAACAAGATCATGATCACAGAGGGGCATTTCCAATGTGTGGGGAATTACCCTGTTGAGCTGGACAAACATGTAAAACAATATCATGATCTCAGTTTTATCTGTCCGTCCATTCAGTTCCTGCCACATCACCTTGACTTAAAACTATAAAAATGTATATTCAGACCCATTCAGAGAATTAAAGAAAGTCTCAGGATTCAGGGCCCCAAATAAAGATTGAGCAATTAGAGGTGAGATGGCTTGTTTATAATTTATACTGGGCCATGTATGTAAAGATGTAATAATAATAATAATAATAATAGTATTTTTCAGTCACCTGTGATCATCATGAATGACCTACTTTACCTTGTACTGGTTATCTTGGTGGCATTGTTGCTCCGACGTTTCTGGCACCTCTTCTCTCCCCAAGTCCTCGTACTCGGGGTGGCACTGTCACGAGGAATGTGTCACTCTCTCCTCCTTGATCTCTTCCTTATGATAATTCTGTATGGAGTTGTGAGAATCATCCACAACCACATCATTATGCGTGACAATTAAGTTGGCAGAACCTTTCTGTGTATAATCAGAGAGTGCGGTAGCACTCTCTATGTAGGGATGACTCGGACGGCCGCGCGCGCCGCCTATAGACTAATACAAAAGTGAAATTCCAGTTCCCCCACTTAGACCTAACAAAAGCTACTGTGAATGATTATCCAGCCTACTAGAGCCTACTACAATGTGCAGACCAAGTTTCAGGACCAGGGAGCTTACCGTTTCAGAAATACGGCAAGCAGGTAAATCGCTATATTCTTCTTCTTCTCTATTATCAGAGAGTGCGGTAGCACTCTCTATGTAGGGATGACTCGGACGGCCGCGCGCGCCGCCTATAGACTAATACAAAAGTGAAATTCCAGTTCCCCCACTTAGACCTAACAAAAGCTACTGTGAATGATTATCCAGCCTACTAGAGCCTACTACAATGTGCAGACCAAGTTTCAGGACCAGGGAGCTTACCGTTTCAGAAATACGGCAAGCAGGTAAATCGCTATATTCTTCTTCTTCTCTATTATTATTATTATTCTTCTTCTTATTATTCTTCTTAGACAACCATATCTCTCGAACCACTCAAGTTACAGCTATGATTTCTGGACAAATCCACTCCAAATTCTACGAACTACGATCTTTTCTACTCGTTGATCCTCGAAAGAGTAGATGAAAAAGGAGACACTAAGGAGCACAGCACTCGACTAATTCAATTAGGAAGCCATCTTTTCTATAATACGCATGCGCATGTATTTGATATCCAATTATTCGAAATTATGATATTGCCATGCTACTCATTCATCATGTGCGTCCAAGACTTTAGCTACTAAGTTCTTCTTACAACCAGCTATCTATTTGGCTACATTGAGTTTCAACCAGCTGTGGATTTGGCTACATTCAGTTTTACTCAGTTCTTTTCAGAACTATTAATTTGGCTACAGCTACATTGACAGTTCGGGGATCGGGGATAGATTCACTGATCCATCTACTGATTCTTCTGCACCCTCGACTTGGCTACATTCATCTAATTCGAGGAATACAGATTCTTCATCCTCGACCTCCTGACGTACCTACCCTTTACCATATTATAAAGATCAAGATAAAGATAAGTTGTTCAATTAGTAGTTATTAATTAATAATAGCTAGACTATGCCTTCAAAAACACAAAAAAAGAGGGCTATCAAAAGACAACATTACATCAACAACAGAGACAAACAAATTGCAGCAGCACGTGGTTCTTATCAGGCTAACCCTGACCAAAAAAAAAATAGCTCTCATGCTTATTACTGTTCAAACATGGAGCATACTAAAGCTAGATCTAAGGCACGTTATCAGGCTGATCCAGAAAAGGCAAAAGCATGCAGCAAGGAACAGTATCAGGCTGATCCAGAAAAGGCAAAAGCTCATAGCAAGGAACAGTATCAGGCTGATCCAGAAAAGGTCAAAGCTCGCAGCAAGCAACAGTATCAGGCCGATCCTGAAAGGGTAAAAGCTCGCAGTAAACAACAGTATCAGGCCGATCCAGAAAAGGTAAAAGCTCGCAGTAAGCAACAGTATCAGGCTGATCCAGAAAAGGCAAAAGCTCACAGTAAACAACAGTATCAGGCTGATCCAGAAAAGGCAAAAGCTCACAGTAAACAACAGTATCAGGCTGATCCAGAAAGGGCAAAAGCTCACAGTAAACAACAGTATCAGGCTGATCCAGAAAGGGCAAAGGCTTACAATACGGCATGTTATCTGGCTGATCCAGAAAAGAAAAAAGCTTCTTACCGTGCCTACTCTAAAGCACGCTACTGGGCTGACCCTGAAAAAAAAAGGGTTGCAGCTCGTGCAGGTTTTAAAAAAAATATAAAGGGTATTCTCAAGCGTGCTAGGAAATATTATTATAAGCATAGGGCCCAAAGGTGTGCTTATATGAGAGGCCGGTACGAGTTAGCAGAGCCACAACTGTATATAAGAGAATCATATGCCAATACCTTGCATACTAAACTGTTGTGTAATGCTGTCGCAATAAATGAGCTCATTCATGCATTTGATGAAGAGCTGTTAAAAAAAATTAAAGGTTCAATTCGTAAAGTTGTTGTTTCAAAGATAGCAGCTAAACGACTCTTAAGTAAGATACTGCAAGTACGTAAGCAATATGCAGGGTCTTTATTACACACCATCAGATCAATAAATAAT
This sequence comes from Crambe crambe, assembly GCA_963924555.1. Lineage (NCBI taxonomy): Eukaryota > Metazoa > Porifera > Demospongiae > Poecilosclerida > Crambeidae > Crambe > Crambe crambe. The sequence continues at coordinate 5,912,271 of OZ004588.1, forward strand.
CTAGAAATTAAACAGAATGGTGACTTTGGAGAAGGCTCACACAAGCCATCTAGTGAGCCCTACTATTATGACGCTGCTTACCTCATCAAGGATGCACCCTCTCACATGGCTGTAGACATGACAGGAAGGTGTGTCTTTTATGATGAGAGTGAGGGTAAGGGTAAAAAAAATGACAAAGAGTGGAAGTGTTCCGCTTTTTGTAAGCCTCTCACTCAATCAGAAGTGGATTCCATACTTTTACTAAAAAGGAAATTTGAGGAATCTGTTCGCGAAGTGCGAAAAAAATTAGACACGTGTGATGATGGTTGCCCAAACACACATTTCACCAAAGTGGTGACTGATGAGCATTCTGACACTCTGTACTCGTCAGTAGAACGTAGAGGTCACCCCTTAGTGTGTTTTCTTGATGGTGGTGGGTGTGAAAGTCAGCTGAGAATACTGAGAGCTGCATCTACCCATTACGCTGTATTACGAAGCTTCTTGAGGAGTCTGTACAGTGCCATTAGAAGCCACTTGTGTGTCTTTAACATAGACAAAGCGCTTGGCTCAGGTGATTACAAAAGTATAATGAAAATCTGTGAGATCGAAGATTTCAAAACACTCTTTAGCAATGAGTTGGAAAGCTCTCATCAGCTAGATCTACAAAGTGCTTCTTCTGGCTCAGCACTTAGAGAGTCACATTCAGAACTGCAGCTTTTGACTACACATGCTGTACTGATAAACGATTATGAACAGGCTATAGCTGACTATGCAAAAAATATATGTTGTTCCTGTCAGCAGTTACAACAACGAAAGAATATCACTAGAGTGAAATTCTCAGATAAATTAGGCACCAATGTGTGGCCTGCATTGAAACAATACATGTTAAAAGATAATCCAGAAGCTGCAGATGACACTCACTTCATGTGCAACTACTGCAAATCTAAAATTAGAAGTAATAAGATGCCACCACGCTGTGTGCTCAATGGTTTGGAAGTGATTCCCATACCAGTTGAGTTGACTAGATTAGACTGCTTGAGTAAGCAGTTCATTCAGCGTGCCAAGTCTTATCAAACAGTCGTGCGACTAGGTACTTACACTGCTAAAGTGCCTACATACAATTCCCTTCAAGCATGCAAAGGCACCATGTTCTTCCTTCCGCTTCCTCTTGAGAAGACTCTACAGACTCTGGACCAGGTAAGTGAGCGCAATGTTGCCCTGGCCAGTCCAGAGCTGTACATCATTATCAATGGAAAGCCAACCAAAAACCAGGTGGTGTGGCGCAATCTAGTGAATGTCAACCACATCATGGAAGCTGTAAGGAAACTAAGACAAATCAACTGGCTGTACAAAGAAGTTGACGACGATTCCATTCACTCAACTCTAAAGGAAGTGATAGAAGCAGTCAGTAGCACCACTAGTACTATGCTAGAGAAAGCTACTGATGACGATATAGCTGGCTTCCAGTCTTACACTATCAGGACCTTGGATAAAAAGTTAACCACTGGCTCTGATATTGAACAATACAAAGTGTTAAGTGTGGAAGAAGATCCTTTGAATAATCGTCAGAAGTTCCTAGATGTGATGTGCTTTCCAACGCTTTTCCCAAATGGGAATTTTGGAAAGTATCATCCTCGCGAACATAAAATTTCACACAGCGAGTATGTAAAGTCTCGCCTGTATAACAAAGACTCGCGTTTCAGAAAAGAACCTCGATACATCTTTTATCTACTGTGGCAGAAAGAGATGAGAGAACTTTCGGCAGGTGTGTACAATGTGATGAAATCTTCAAAGATAAAGCCCATGTCTGTCGGTAATTTATTGAACAAAGTAGAAGCTAGTGATGAGCATCTAGAAGCTAATCTGTGTACTATGCTTCAGTCAGTTCGTGGCACCAAGCAGTACTGGTTTGTGAGGCAGAGTGAGTTGAGGTGTATGGTACGTGAGTACGGTACGCCCACTCTCTTCCTCACATTCAGCTGTGCAGAATATGAGTCACCTGACATAATAGGCTATCTCAGATCTGTAAATAATGTTCCTCAAAGCTACAACATTGGGAAGCTATGCACTGAAGACCCTGTATCTGTTTCTAGGCAGTTTTCCTCCAAATTTCATGCCTTCTTTCAGAAAGTTTTGATAAAAGGTGAGGTTATGGGCTACGTAGATCACTTTCTGTGGAAAAAGGAATATCAAGCACGTGGGGCTCCTCATTTTCACGTCCTCTTATGGATAAGGGATGCTCCTGTCATAGGTGAGGATGATCCTGATAAAGTCCTGGCTTGGATTCAGGACAGGATAACTTGCCACATTCCAAACAGGGACAGCAATCCTGAACTCCATGCATTGGTTACAAGATACCAGATGCATAAATGTAGTGCTTACTGCAGGCGACGAGTCAAGCGTGGACAGATCTACATAACCACCTGCAAATTTAATTTCCCACGGGAACCATGTAAGAATGCAGTGATACACTGCGTACAAGAGAAGCTTAAAAAACGCCAAAAAATATATCAGCTACAACGTGGAGAGTCAGAGGTAAGGGTAAACGACTATAATCCCCTCCTTCTGTACCTGTGGAAGGCCAACATTGATGTTCAATTTGTGGCTGAATCTTCCTTGGCTCTCAGCTATTATGTAACTGGCTATGTCACCAAAGCTGAAAGAAGTAACATGCAAGACGTTTGGCAAGAGATAAGTGACACCAAAAACATCTACAGTCGCCTCTGGAGCTTTGGCGTCAGGGCCCTGCGTTCTAGGGAGTGTGGTTTGTACGAGGCTAGTGATCTCTTGCTTGGTGATCACCTTTGTGAGAAATCCAACACAGTCAAATGGATCTGTGTTTCAATGCCACACAAAAGGAGCCGCAGATTGAAAAACCACAATGTGCTGAAAGAAATTGCAACAAATGATCCGGAGAGTGAAGACATCTTTGAAGAAGATCTTTTCAGCACTCACTATCCTAAAAGACCTGATGATCTGGATGATGTCTGTCTGCACGACTTTGTGGCCAATTACGATTGGTATGGCAAAGATCACAATGGAGACAGAAAGTACAGAAAACTGAGCAAGCCTAGGCTCGTAAATCACAAGCTCTATGATCCTGAAAAGGAAGATCAGAGGCAAGATTACTACTATTCCCTAATACTTCTCTTTGTTCCCTTCAGAGATGAAAGTTCCTTGCTTGAGGAGAATGAAACAGCTGAAGAAGCATTTAATCGTCTCTTACCTGCCCATGATGACTGCTCAGCATATCACTCACGATTGCAGAAGATGCTGAAAGTGCAGTCTAATCTCAAGACAATCAGTGATGCAAGACAGGCAGATGGCACCTCTGACAAAGACAACAAGGAAGATGATGAGGATGAAGATGACCCTCAGCTGTTCGGTCAGGCTAAATCAGCAATGCAGGATGTGCTTGACATCAATACCAAAAAGTCTGATCTAACTTTGCACGAGAGGGTGATGATGCTAAATGCCGATCAGAGGCGAATCTATGACAATGTAAAGAATCACCTCCTTCATCAATTGCAGCATGAAGCTGAGGAATGCAGCTGTGATTTCAAACCACTTAGAATGTTTATCAGTGGTGTGGGAGGTACTGGAAAATCCTTTCTCATTGAAGCTGTAAAATGCCTCATAGACAGCATTTGGCCTTCAAATGATTTGACGTGTGCCATTGCAGCACCAACAGGGTTAGCTGCCTTCAATGTCGGTGGCGTTACTATACACAGGCTCTTCCAGTTGCCAGTAGAACATGAAGGTAAGGTAGCTGGCTATTGGTCTCTCTCAAAACCCTCTCAAAAGGTGATGAAGAGCATGCTTCGGAGCATCAAGATGATTATCATTGATGAAGTGTCCATGGTTTCCAGTCTCAACCTTGCATACATGCACATGAGACTGGAGGAATTGTTCGGTGGACACGACTGGTTTGGTGGAATAAATATCATGTTTGTTGGTGATTTGCTCCAACTGCAGCCAGTGAATGGTAGTCCCGTGTTTGAGACCATTACCAAGAAATCACTGTGCCTCAAAATTGGCTGTGTAACATCAGTGAACATCTGGAAAGACTCGGTAGTGTATGACGAGCTCACCATAAATGAGCGACAAAAAAAGGACGGAAAGTTCTCTGCAATGCTGGATAGCGTTAGACGAGGCTTTCCAACTGAAGAAACTCTTCGCATGCTTAAGGAGCGTGTCACTGATGCTTCCATATCCAAAGTGTTTGGAGATCTTCAGCGTTCTGAAATGAACCCAGTTTGTCTGTTCCCAACTAGAAAGCAGTGTGATGATGTTAATGCTGACATGCTTAGTCGCCTTGACACTGAAAAGCATGAAATACCTTGCATTGATGAAGTGGATGAAACTAAAAGCACAACCAAGTGGCACAAGAAAGCAGCTGAACAGCTTGATAAGCTGAACAAGGACTGCAACAACACTGCAGGTTTAGAAGTAAATCTTAAGCTAGCTGTTGGCGCACGAGTCATGCTGAGACGCAACATTGATACCAAGGCTGGTTTAGTCAATGGTGCTATAGGCACTATTCAAGCTATATCAGCTAGGTGCATTTCAGTTAAGTTTGATCACATCAATGATCCATTTGACATCGAGAAAGTAAAGGGTAAGTTCATGGTTATGAAAAACTACTATATCTATCGGAAGCAGTTTCCTCTCATCCTGGCTTATGCTGTGACTATTCACAAGTGCCAGGGATTGTCTTTGGACTGTGCAATTGTAGACCTATCTAGCAAGATATTTGCTGACGGTATGGCTTATGTAGCACTTTCTAGGGTAAAATCACTGGCTGGATTGCACCTGATATCTTTTGACAACAATTCTATCAAGGTCAATACCAAGTGTCTTAAAGAAGTTAACAGGTTGCGGGAACTGTACAGAAAAGATCTTCCTTTGTATGACATCCCCACTGCATCTTCTCACTCTAAGCGTAAGCTTACTGGTAGTTGTGAACTAGACAAGCCAGTTCCTAAGCAGAGACGCACCTCAATAAAGAGTGCTGAAAAATCCAATACTAAAAATAACACCAAGAAGAATGAATGTAGTAACCTATCACAGGCAGACAAGCCGCATACTGATCCTGGGTCGCAGTTACCAAGGACATGGCCGTTTAAGTTTCATTCAGTTGATGAACAATGGCAACGTGGCACTTGCGCTTCATTAGGTTTCAATTTCAAAAAGACCAATGGAGTAGCTCCAGGCAGTGTATCTTTACCTCTCACTTGCCCAGACCAGCAGAAAGTAAAGTCCATCATGGGAGATGGAAATTGCATGTTTCGCTCCCTGTCCTACGTAATCACAGGTTCTGAGAACCAACACAAGGAAGTACGTGCAAAAATAGTCCAGCACATGAAAGACATTGCTCCTCTCATGCTAGGACACATCAAAGGTTATTACCCAAATTGCTCCAGTGTGCAAGAATACATACAGTCCAGTGCAATGGACAAAGCTGCATGGGGCACTGACATTGAATTGCTTACCATGTCTCATTTGTTGAAAACATGCATTTTCTCATATACGGTTCAGAGACAAAGCTGGGATAGGTATGCACCCAACAGTGTAGACAAAACTATAGCTTTGTCATCAAAATCTATATACCTAAGACACCCTTGTGATCACTATGATGTTGTGCTTGCAACTGAACCAATAAGTTCAAGCAGTAATCAACATGACAAACCACGCCCTACAAATTCTAAGCGCAAGAATACTGATACTGATAGCAAACCCCCCAAAAAGTCTCGCATTGATAATAGGCAGGCTGACATAATGCAGGAATGGCCCAATTTCAGATTTCATTCTGTGAATGAGCAGTGGCAACGTACTGCATGTGCTGTCATGGGCCTTCCATTTGTGCGCTCAAATGGAGTTTGTCAAGGTGGTGCCAATGTAGTTCTTACATGTCCACACAGACTGGAAAAGATCAGAGGAGATGGTAACTGTCTATTTCGCTCCTTTTCTCATATAATAACTGGAACTCAAAACCACTATAAGACTGTCCGTTCTGCCATAGTTGCACACATGCCAAGTATTGAGCCTTATATACAAGGTAGTGGCATCCGTAGTGTAGCCGAGTACATTAGGACAAGTAATATGGAAAAAGCAGGCACTTGGGGTACTGATATCGAAATTTTAACTTTGGTACATTTACTAAATACTCCAGTGTATGCATACATGGATGATATTAAGCAATGGCAACACTTTACACCCGGGAATATAGATCCCACATTGGATAATGATATAACTCAGACGGCCATGTATCTCACACATTATGATAGACACTTTGAAGTAGTGCTGTCAACTGTGGCTGTAACTCCTCAAGTGGTGCATGGTACAAGGCGTAGTACAAGACGATGCCACTGATATATTTCATTATAACTTACTGTACTGAATCTCTAAGTGTGTTTAAGAATGACACTGATTATTGCTATTGCAATAAACTTACAAAATATCTCTAGATGTCTGTGTTTATGCAAACACCAGTGCAGCAATACCACATTTTGGCACTCCCACCTAGGTATACTATGTATACCACATTATAAGTACTGTGGAAAGAGATGAATAGCGATGCAGGGAGTGTCACATCCTTCACTTGACAGTGGAGGGTGAAGTCAAGTGACAGGTCACATGACGAGTTGGGACTGGCTGGAAGTAGATAAGATGTGGTATTGCACTTAGAATGGCATTGTTGTGTTCTGGTGTGCACACTTACGTAATTTAGGCCAAACATGCCATTCACTTCCAGTATAATTAGGATGTTATTATGTCCCAACCTAAATGGCACCGCACTCTTTCCTTTAACAACAGTACTATAAACACAGACTTAAATAATACCTGCTAAGATTTATATTATTTGATTGCGTCATGCTGATGAGCTCCATATAGAGCGAAACAATATTGCTTCCTCTTGCAAAAGAGGGGCAATCCACCACTGAGGTGGTTGATTGTCCATGACTTATCAAATAATATAAGGTAATAAGGTTAAAAAAAATTCAATCCTATTCAATTAATTGTGTAGGGTGCTACTTATATAGGAATGTGTACAATGTAGCTCTCTAGGTATGGTTCAAACCATGGCAGCTCCATATAATAATAGGAGGCCATATGCCAAGTGCCTACAATCCATTTGGACAAACATTAATGCTGTATCAAAAATAATAATAAAGGAGGACCATTCAAAAAGTAAATATCAGGTGTTAGTTAATTAGAAGTAAAGATTTCATAAAAAAAAAATCCTTTACTTCCACTATTCTTGTAGTGGCCATGAAGAAATAAAGCTACTATACACGCGTTTGTACACATTATTATACATCCTATAATCGAAGTAGCACCCTACACATAATTATTATGTAACATCCCATTCATGTCACTGGTATCAAAAATAACAGGTATAATTGCAACATTTAAACAACACCTGTCGTGTCTAGCTAGATTAATTAGATCATGTCACATGCGTACAATCTATGCATGTGCAGAATTCACATGTGCAAATAAAGTTATGGATACCCGTGTGAGTTACTAAATAATTATATGTTTTACTAGCTAGCTAGCAAGACATAATAATTGGTGTTACAAGTTTCAGCTAACATTTCACTGCCTATAACTTTCATTTTCAGATCAATATAGAAGAATTATATGAGTTTGGTAAGAGAAAACTATCTAGATACAAAAAAAACATAGGCTAGCTACCTATTAACTGATAAGCTCTCCTAACTTAGCTACAGATAAAAGGTACTAGTAGTACTGTCAGTGCAGAGCTAGTGATAATTATTATTATCCTTTCATTATTCTTTCAATTTGAAGATGACCTCCTGATGGATCACCATCGGAACAATGCTGGTATGCTGAGCTATCTACAATATGTGTACTGTACAGCTATCATAATAACTTGGTTATCTTTGCATTGGGGATTGGGTGCTTACCCGTATGGATCTAAGTAATGTTGCAGTAGCTGTAGTGGTCTGCAAGATGTACCCTATACTTAATGCAAACATGCATGTCAATTAGTATAGACAGGATAATCAAAGCAACTATAACAGGATAATTATGTGAGGGTCTACTGTATATGAACTAATGCATGCTATTCTATTGATAACATTTAATGATTTTAACTCTCACAGGTGATAATAATATAGAACCAATGATAATAGGTAAGTCTGTGCAAAAAATTAATTTCATGCCATTAACTGCTATCACAAAAAAATTTGCATTACTATAACTGTGTGAAAATGTGCAAGTTAGATTGTTGATGTGGGGGAGGGGGGAATTGAAAGAGGTGTGAGGGGAAGAGGGGGTTATTTAACTAAAAAACTCTATCAATGACTACAACTTCACGTCAATTGCAGGGTACCCAGGAGGTGGAGTGGAAGGAGGGATGGGAAGAGGAGGAGGAGGAGTAGGGGTGATGGGAAGAGGAGGAGGAGGAATTGAAAGGGGAAGAGGTGGAGGGGTGGAAGGAGGGGTAGGAAGAGGAGGAGGACCAGAAGGGGGAAGAGGAGGAGGAGTAGAAGGGGGAAGAGGAGGAGGAGCAGAAGTGGGAAGAGGAGGAGGAGGAGGAGGAATTGAAAGGGGAAGAGGTGGAGGGGTAGGAAGAGGAGGAGGACCAGAAGGGGGAAGAGGAGGAGGAGTAGAAGGGGGAAGAGGAGGAGGAGCAGAAGGGGGAAGAGGAGGAGGAGCAGAAGGGGGAAGAGGAGGAGGAGTAGAAGGGGGAAGAGGAGGAGGAGCAGAAGGGGGAAGAGGAGGAGGAGCAGAAGGGGGAAGAGGAGGAGGAGCAGGAAGGGGAAGAGGACGAGGAGAAGAAAGGGGAAGAGGAGAAAGAGGAAGAGGAAGAAGAGGAGGTGGAACAGAAAGGGGAAGAGGAGGAAGAGGAAGAAGAGGAGGTGGAACAGAAAGGGGAGGAAGAGGAAGGAGGGGTGGAAGGAGGAATCCTTATTATACATTCAAATGTAAGTTATGATGTATACACTGTACATTGAATAATTATTTCATAACAATTATTTTCATATGTGCAGTCTATGGAAGTAAAATAAACATTTATAAATGTAAGTTGCAAGTCATGATTGAGTCATTATTATGATATCCTGGTAATACATCTTCATTGCAGAACAAAAAGACCTATATAGTAATTATAAAATTAATAATTATAATAAATTTTAATAATTGAATTACAAAATACATGCGCATAATTATCTTGCTCGTGTAGCTAGCCATGCGTATAGCTAGCTTAGATTCAACGAGGGTTTATCTGCCTAACTTCAACACTAAAAAGCTACTGTTCAAAGAAAAAAGACCAGGAACAAGTAAGGGAAAAAACATTTCTGTGAAATGAAAAAAGATGTAGGGATGACCACTGCTCAAAAAAGTAAAGAAACAAGGGTAGGTACGAAGAATGGAAATGGGATCAATCTTTGTTCTGTATATCAAGCGAACAATCCCTACATATACGCCAGGTAGCTTCAGATAATAGTGTGTATGTGTAGGGATTGTTGGCTGGATATACAGAACAAAGATTGATCCCATTTCCATTCTTCGTACCTACCCTTGTTTCTTTACTTTTTTGAGCAGTGGTCATCCCTACATCTTTTTTCATTTCACAGAAATGTTTTTTCCCTTACTTGTATATACATGAGATACAGTAACATTATTTAACAACCATTTTCAGTGTCAATTTTACTTCACCTATTATTATTTGCAATAAATTCAGTGTATTGATTGCAATTATACAGCATAATTGCTGTTAATATTCTCAGCTAGCTGCATATGAAAAAACTATGTAAAACATCTCTAGATAATAGCTTAAAAATTCATATCAAAAGACATCCAACGCTTCGGCCTTCCTCAAGAATACAATTACAAAACTGAAAAAAACAGATGACTTACTTAGTCTGATGATGTAATGCATGATGCGTGACTGGTTCTGACCGGTTCAGGACGAAAAAAACCCTAAAGCTAGTACAGTGGATTGCAGGTTGGTAGCAAGGTCACATGGACCAATCAGATTCATGCTGACATCATTGCCTGCAAATCTGATTGGTCCATGTGACCTCGGTGGCTGAAGTATTAGTATCTGCAATCCACTGTATCTAGAGAAGTTTTACATACAGCAAAATGACATACCTTGGTCTATAAATCCTCACTTATCCACGTGTGCCAAAAAGTATCACTTTCAAAACCTTTACGCAGTTGCTACACAGTTCTCGTTGTATAATAATAAACAATGACGTAATAATAATAATGATTCAGTTTCTAGTTATTCCTCTTGGAGGACTTTGCGTGGTGTCCTTGTCTGCCACTCTTGCCCGATTTCTTCTTTCCTTTGCTGACAGAGACCTTGTTTCTTATTGTCCCTCTCTTCTTATTCCTAGTCTGGAAATAGATAATAAACAAACAAACAAACAAACAAACAAATATCAATAAATAATCCTAGGTAAGAGCATAGTGAAGGGCATTAGAGTGGAAAGCTCCCAGCTCTCCACTATAATTAATCGTACTGTTGTATACACAGTTAAAGTGACTGAAATTAATAGTGGATACAAGATTGAAATTTATCAGAGGCCCTTAAAACAAACCCTGCTACGAATCTTAATTGCTATCCCCCCACGCACCTTTCTCGGAAAATATTTCCTCTTCTGTTTTATACCCCTGAGAGTTTTTTTCAATCTATCTCGGTTTTCGACATCCTTCACCCTATCAATGGAGAATTGATAATTATAATCCTAGAGAAATACTGCATTTTATGTGACAGTTCAACAATCACAAATCCTATTAACATTGCATTTATCATTTGTACCCACTCACCTGTATATCCTGACCAGCCAGTGTTCAGATGTGTAAGCCTCTTCCAGGTGCTTTAGCTTGATGTTTTTGTTGCCAATTTCAACGTTCCTAGTTCTATCGTAACCACTTGGTTGTCCATAGTTCTGAGGAAGAAAAGGAGAAGATGAGTAGGAACCAAAGGTTAACATTAACCACAGAGTTGAGAGTTAAAGACCTATATCCTACATTAATATACGTCCATCAGCCTATAGAGAGAGAGACAAGCAAGGTGCCAGAGAGAAAGCTGCCAGAGAAAGAAAAGCTAGCTAGAAGAGCATGCAATTTCAAACAGGGTGTGTGAATCATCATTAACTTAATTATTAACAAATTTATCCCCCATTCAATGGCTAATGAGCCTGATCAAGAGGACACACAGAGATCATTACGGTTGGGAATAACAATTCATTCCCACGCCCTATTTCACTTTACCTGGACCTCTCCGAATCTGAAGTAGGCAAGCTTGTACATGAGACAGTTGAGTAGAGTGGAGGAGCCTGCAGAATCAACCCTGAACTCCCCTTGGGGAGTGAAGTAATTGGATTCCTACACGCACACAAAAAGAGACAGAATCACTTCCATAGTTGCCACAATTGCCAAATCCCATCCATAAGTAATCTTGCAACAGAATACTAAAACCAAAATTAATTTTTTTTACATAGCCTCCTTTCAAGTAGCACAACTCCAAAGTGAAGTCCTTTGATAAGAGGCTATTTTGGTTTTGCTGTGATCACTGCAATCTACGCTATGAAAAGTGTACCAATTTCGAATCGAATTACCCCAGCCGGTTTTATCCTGTACTGTACCGTACCTTGATATCCTGTGGGTGCTCTCCTTCAGCAATCCGCACCATCCACAGAAACTTGTTAATATCGTCGCCGGAGTACCCAATCATCCCTCCGAATATGACCAGGACGTAGTTGACCCCCAGCATCCTCATGATCTTGTAGGCCTTGTCCTCCGTGGAGGACATTGCCTTACCCACAAGGGCTATGTGACTGTTGTTCCAAGTATTATTGTCCACTAGTGTGGTTCGATTAGCCATTCCTGGAAGGGTACACATATCTATGTATTTATACTCATGGGTACAAATTTTATGTAGTAATCTTATGCAACCTTTGCGATTTCAAACATAATTTATAATTTAGCAGTTACGAGGGAAAGCAGGAATAAATTATATTTCAAGCAGGAACAATAATTATCAGTTTTTATTTTATTTTGAACTGGCTTAATTTAGTACCTGCTTCTTTGAAAGGCTAGCTAAACAATGTTCCTTATCAATAGTCATGTACTATAGGTTCTTCATACGCATTTTACTATCTCTTTTGGAACTGTTCTCTACCATTAGCTATAGCTAGAACACATGTACACTACATTGATCAAAGCATATTTGAATTTCTACCAAAAATTCTACCCAACATGCATACATCTGTATGAATAATATGTACCAGCTATCTGATAGCCATAATCCCACCAGGACATGACTCGAGCATGCTCAGGGGTATTCTGCCGCAGCCAAAAGTACGCCTCTCGGAAGTCATCAAGAATATTCCGTGAACTATACAAATAAGTTACAATCAAATAATTAAAATAGCCAAGACATAAATGGTATCTCATCTCAGGGATGAGGAAATATATGGAGAGATGTGTAGATCTTTAATAGGCAATTTATTAATTGTATGGGATGAAAATATAATATATGTCCTTGTTTCAGAGGTGAATTACAATGAAAGAGTTCTAATCAGAGAGAGGTCATAGGTCAATTAAAGAGAAAAGTTAGATATTCTGGACTTCATACTCAAATACTATACTGACCCATCTGGATTGGAGGAAGCCAGAACAACAGAGGGACTGGAGTAGGCGTTGCTTGTGACCCATGTGCAGTGGACAGCAAAGAGGACCATAAACATCATGAGGAGGAGGATCACTATGGACCCCATGCTCGTTGTGCTTCCAATCTCTCCGCTCTGTTGGGCAGGGTCTACTGTAGTGGATGTGGTAGATGAAGACTTGGAACCTTTAGATTTTCCCTGCAAAGTGAAGAGATACGCAATAGCAAACCCTCCATTCCTTCCTAAGAAAATGTTAAAAGACAGTCAACACAAGGCTGCAGTTCGAGAAAATTGATGCCAAAAATCGATCGAGGCATGGCTGCTTAGTTTCTCTGTGTTCTAACAGAGCGTCTGGTTTTGCTTCAGTCATAGCGTAGAAAGTACAGTATGAAACTAAAGTTTTCGATTCTAGCATCTCTAATTATATTAATCATGTGCGCTAAGGTTCCTGTAGTAAACTACCTGTGCACTGATCAATGCTGTGCTTGCTTGTTTTGCAGTATGCTGATCATGTAATATTTTTCTGTGCTTGCATCATTCATTTTGTTTTGTAGTATGCTGTCGTTAAGGTTACAAGTGTACATTGTCTATAGCATATAGACCATACATTTACCACTTGGTGATTTCAGAATGGAATATGTAGAGTTACCCCTGAGATCAAACTACCTTTTTATTACGTGTCCCCAAAGCACCTACTCCATCTACTTCAGGCTCCCCACCTCCCTTTTAAGCCCAGCCCATACAGCAACTTTTAGATTGGGTAAAGGGTAATCAATCAATCTCTCCAGGTAGGTAATTACGTAAAGACATGAATGCAATGGTGCACCTTATCCTTTTCATAGAGGACTCGTCCTTCAGCTTTCTCCTTCTTCTTCTTTCCCTTGGTCTTACCACTGGTGCCGCCCCCTTGTGGAGAGAGGGCTCCACCCACTGTAGTGGGGGATGACTTTGCTTCAGTCTCTTCTTCTGTCTTCTTTGAGGAGTTCCCATTATCTACACGTTTCAATGTATAATTCTTGTGGTTTTACAAGCGTGAACCATCCTCTTTTGACTGAAAATGACAGTGTGGAAAATATTCACAAACAATCTGGATGAAGAAGTTGTGTTCTTATAAACAAATATTATTAGGGGCAATTATACTGGACAAGACTGCAGTTTGGCTGCCTGTGAAGCAGGTGTTTCAAATCAGTGCAAATTCAGTCCCATGCCATCAGATGTCAGATTTATTATTAGTCTGGCATAGCACTGCCCACCGACTTGAGTACGTGGTCTGGTGACATACAATACAACGAGTTGTGCCGTTTAGCAGGAAACCAGCTAAATCAATGAATATCGGTTAAATGACGTAAAATTACGCAAACACTTGGCACCTTTTCCTGTAAGTTCACACACTAAAATTGCACCTGCCAATTAAATTAAGAATAACTATGACAACTGTGATGTCACTGGCTAATTATAATACCGCTTCCTACGACACTTCCTATTAGTAACGCGCATGCGCAATAGAATCCACCAGCACAACTCGTTGTATTGTATGTCACCAGACCACCTAGTCAAGTAGGTGGGCGGTGCTATGCCAGACTAATTTATTATTGGCCCTGTATAATACAGTGTAATTATTTCTAACTCTGACCTCCATTGGTCTGGGAGAAAACAGGCTTCATGTAGTTGTCAAGGGAACGAGAGATGGCGATGGCAGCCAGAATGCAGACAATTGGAGTCAGAGTCAACATCAGACGAACCATGACCCCAGCAAAATAAACTGCTGACACAGCATACAACACCACTGAGGAAATCAACAACAATAAACAAAAAATAAACAAATATAAACAAACAAACAAACAAACAACCTCTGCATGTACTTATAAGGACATAAGGACATTTTTTAAGCATGCAAATTTAATTCACCCATTACAGGGTTTTCCCCAGTGCAGTGCTTGAATACCACATTAAAGGATTTCGATATTCCTGTGCCTATTAAAATACATTGTTTTAACCACATGAAAGAAAAATGGGCCCCATCAGAGTGGTGCCGCACCTCTCTAACACCCTTTGGGGAGAACCTTGCCATACCTCTCTGATCACCATTAAATACATGCAAACCTAAGAATTTGTTTTAAAAATCTCTGCCAAGTGGGATTGAGTGCATGTCCATATTGATTTGGGAGTATGACTATCACTTACAAAACACCCTCTCATCGGTGAGGTTCTTCATGACAAACCACACCCCTGCTGGGAACACGCAAATAAGGATGTGCAGATCAAAGAAGAAGGACGTCCATGTAGTGGGTTGGTGCTCCGATACACTGGCAATGATCGGAATGTGAATCTTGGCATAACTGGAGAATGGGAGATGGAGGAATAGTAGCACATGTACGTAAATATCATGGTCAAAATAGTTACTGACTGACTAAAAATATGCAACTGTTATTGCATATCCACTTCTTTTACAATGTCAGATACAAGGTTCAAAGGTTAAAGTTTGCTAGGTGGAGAATAGCAATGGACACTGACATAATGAAAGAGCCGGGAACTTTCCACCTATAGCTGTTAATACAGTGATTTTCAGAGCTCTTGGGAACCAACACTGCAACACATGAAGAATTAGCTAGCAAGCTCTGAAAACCACTGGAGGTTGTATGCGATAGAGACACTCACCCTGTGTCATAGAGAGAGTAGAACCTGCCACTCCAAGGAGCCACATAGCCAAGGTATGTCAGTGCAACTACTGCCACAAACACTATTCCAGCCCCTCCCACGGCTGCCGTATAAAACAACCTACGAAACTGTTTCCCTGTCAAGTGGGACTGCAGATACTTCAGAGCCCCGTAAATGTTCAGCAGAGCAAAGATCCCTGCAGCTGCCATGTGCTCGCTGGTTCTGATTGGTTGGAATCCGACGAAAGGAACTTGCATGGACATGACCAAACCCAGCAGGTAGAAGGTGGTATACGCCACATAGATCCTAGATTTTTCATGGATAAAAATTAATAACAGCATTGGATTTTTGCTACTATCTGCTGTGGGGTTAGGACTACCATAATTTTAGTGGGACAGTAAAATTTGTTTTTTTTTTGAAAACTTGAATATTTAAATCCTGTAAAAATTTCCTAAGATCATACCAATTTTTTGGTGGAGAATATAATTTGGCATACTGGCAATTGAACCACCAAAGTTAACCGGCCATCTTAATACAAAAAAGGGATGAACTTAAAAAAGCATTATCAATATGCATGTGTTGGCGATCTTTTTTTGGATATCTAAAAGACCTCTATCACTACTAGATCTAATATCTGATTGACAGTTATAGATGTTGGTCTTTTACTCTGTGTCAGCTGTAATTTTAATAAAACAAGCCTATTGATTGAGTACTGCATTGATGATGGACAGTAATGGAGGGAAGTTACAGCTATATAGAACAAACTACTAATTACTGGTCAGGAAAAGTCATCTTTGACAGAAGTCCAATATAACTCGATTGATCTATTATCTATGGCTCAGGTAGAAATCATATCCTATTAGCATACAGCCAAATGCTTTGATGAAAGAAAAAAATCGTCCTTAACTTCTGTCCTGTTGGTTGGACTATCTCCACACCCAAGGTCATGAGTGATAGAGAGCTGAGATAATATAGAAGCTAAAAACGAATGGATTGATTTCCATCTATGACTGACTGCAACGGTGAGTGTGGTACACATGAGTACCATATTACTACATAATGTACATGCATATATTACCGTCCAGCTGGACTCATTGTACGTACGAACCTGTGGGAGAAACGTCCCATGAGGAGAAGAGCGAAGACATGCAGAGGGACCAGGTTGATGATGAAGACATATCCACCCCAAGCTGACACCTAATAAGGAAATAAGTTGACACCTAATAAGGAAATAAGCTGACACCTAATAAGGACGACAAGGAAACTTCATACTTCATAATAGAGAGGAAAGGGAGAAAGTGCAACGCAATGGATAGGTCAAGTGCTTGATATAAGTCAGGGGGTGGGAAAAATGAGAGAGAGGGGAGGGGAAGAGAGAGAAGGGAGGAGGAGAGGAGAGAAGGGAGGAGGAGAGGAGAGAAGGGAGGAGGAGGGGAAGAGAGAGAAGGGAGGAGGAGGGGAGGGACAGAGAGAGAGAATATTGTTCTGTACAGCTACCATGTAAAGAGAGAGAGAGAGAGAGAGAGAGAGAGAGAGAGAGAGAGAGAGAGAGAGAGAGAGAGAGAGAGAGAGAGAATTGTTCTGTACAGCTACCATGTAAAAATAAGAGAGAGCTGCTGCAGTGCCCCAGAAGACCGATCCACTTTTCACTGCTTTCAGCCATAAAAAGTACGTGAACAGAAGAGCGAAGATGGCAATTCCCTCATTGTCATAGGAACCAGCCACAGACCTGGAGATGTAGCCTGGAACAATGGCGATGAAGCATGCAGCCAAGAGGCCAGCACGAGCATTCCAAACCTCCCTTGTCAGCAGAAAGGCAGCTATTGCAGTGAACCCACTGGAGGGAGGGGACACATGTATTATTACGGAGAGAAAGGATAAAGCAGTGGATGAAAAATGCATGGCATGGGGTGGATCCCGCAATGTGGACACCTTGAAGCCTCTAAAATATCACCCTGGACACTTCTCTACTCAGAACGCTTATTATTGGTCCTGACTTAATATTCCACTGTAATTATTGGAGGAATGGAAAGAAGGGACTAAAGGGTAGAAGATGATCAGGTGGAGGAGAGGCTTGATGTAAAAATGAAGGAGGAGGAAAGAGAAACAGGTGGTATTCCATATGCCAAATTTGGGAACATTTTATTTCAAATTAAAACGAAACAGTTATTATAGTGGTTTTCAGTGTATACAATGGGTTGCATTTGACTCTTATGATGTCAGTCCTTTTCCAATTCATTACAGTCTTATTGAACTGACCTGAAAGTTGGAGCTAGGAACACACAGACATCTCGAATATGCACGGTAATGTGCAAGGAGTTGAGAATATGGTGGATGAGACCAGAAGTCACCATCAGGCCTGGATATACCTGGAACAACAAAGCAAAAATGTATGATTTCCCCCCAAGTGGAATAAATTTCCTGAAACAGTGGAACCTTTCAATATGAGGGTGTGAAAGAAAGAAAGAAAAACAAAAAAAACTTTTTTTCTATGTCCCCATGAAAATATCCATCTATGATACAAATAACTAGCAAACATTTCAAAAGTACTGGTCTCCGTATTGGAGCATTCACTTTTGAAATCAATACAAGAATCACAATAAAATAATTCACCGTTCCGCCTACAATCCTGCCAAGGGGGTACCAGGCTCGGTCGTCAAACCAGTTCAAGAACTTGTAAAACCCGTTATTGGCCATATAATGAGTAGACCTATAATTGAACCTGAAACAATAAAATTTATTATGCATGTTAATTTCTATTTTAAATGATACCCTCACAGATGTAATATTCTGCTCACATACCAGGGGTCGAATTCATGAATGATGGATTCAAATCTTATCACAGCAAATAAACGACTTGAAAAAGACACAATACAGGCTAATCCAAGGATCACTACGATGAGAAGAGATTGAGTCCCAGCTATTACGTCCAAGCCGCGCTGTTTATGTTCCTCCAGAAGCTTTGCTTTGTCTTGTACGCTTGCCGTAGACTCCTTGGTAGGTGCTGGTACCACTGTTTTCTCACTCTGGATCGACGTTTCAGGGTCAACCACTGCTGCAGCTGCAGCCATCTTGATGGAAGTTTATGGTCGTCACACGTGGAATTTTCAGCCGCGCGAATAAAACACGTGATATAAGGTAGGCGGCCGCGGACGATACGAACTTTCAATTGGGCCATGGGAAGAATAACTTTGGAATGGAAGCAGCTATGATCAAGCAGTAAAGTTCAAAAAGAAGCTGAACTCTCCATCTATCAAGGCCCCAAGCATTATTATTTTAGCACTTACTCTTGTGAAGTTATCGGGCAAAATTCATAACTAGTATAAAATCGCAGTTTGGGGTAACTCCGGACACTACTGGTAGAAATCTCTGATAGAGCTAGCTAGCAACCCAACATGAAAAATTTTAGAAAGAGATGACCTTGGTTTATCTGATACACATGCACTTTTTCCCTGCGCTCTCTTGATGTTCAACCAGGCCTGCTTGAAATGCACAAGATCGTGACGTAAAGTTTCAGTTCGACGATTATAGATTTCGGGGCACGATGCAGTCCAGAACGGCGGAAGAAGAGTTTAGCTAAGCATGCATTTACTGCAGGTATAAAGACTGCCTCTCAATCTTTGTAGTTTCTGAAAAAAAGTCGAAAGTCCGAAGTTACCCCATGTGTACGTGTCCGGAGATACCCCCCCGCGCCGCCTACACCTAGTACCTTACTAAAGTCCTTTAGTGGTTTTAAAACTGGTGATCCTCTACCTATTGGGTTTAATTACCACTTTCGGTTTAGCTGCTTTCCAAAGGAGTGATCTATGCATCCTTCTAGTGGACGACCGGGATATCCTCCGGGATACTATGGAGGTCCTCAACATCCAAGTAAGCCAGTCATTTTATAGAAAGGAACACTCCGCTCCCTCTAAATAATGCACACCATGTGATGTTTTTAAATACTTGTGGACATTATAGTACCATACACAGGAACATAAAAGCAGTTCATAGTAAAAATGATTTCTGACCTGTAACCTTTCTCAGGCCAACTTCGATCTCCAGGCTACCATCACATGCAACCTGGATCTAGCAATCCATCCTTTCAAGTGAGTGAATTTAGTCATAGAAAGGTAGCTCTGTGCCAATTCAATGCTATTTGGCATCAATTTTTTTTTTTGCTGTCTTCTACTTCCATATCTAGTCACTCTATTTTGATATAACAAAACTAGTGATTAGTAAGGTAAGGTGGGGTAACTCTGGAATAACTTTTGGGTTAACTTGGAAATACTAACTTGACTTACTATACTCCTCAATCTTTAGCTAGAGAGCATGAATCGGTAACTAGCTGACGCTAAAGGAGAAT
Source organism: Crambe crambe (assembly GCA_963924555.1). Classification (NCBI taxonomy): domain Eukaryota; kingdom Metazoa; phylum Porifera; class Demospongiae; order Poecilosclerida; family Crambeidae; genus Crambe; species Crambe crambe. The sequence goes on from OZ004588.1 coordinate 5,931,906, forward strand.
TATTGTAGCTAGCAAGGAGCATCTTCAATTCTTGGGCTAGTTAGAGATGTGTCACAATTATAATATTTTCCAGAGTATGACTTCTCATTGGAACCTTCCCCCCACTCCCATGTCGCATCCAGGCCACGCCTATCCACCACACCCCATCCCCAATGCCCCGCCTAATAATCACGCAGGTGGTGGTGGAGGAGGTGGAAGCAGTGCCAAGTCAAAGTATGCTTATCTTGGACGGTATGGGGTGAGTGGTATACAGAACTCACATAGTGTATGAACATGAGTTCTTCTTGTTACTTCCTTTTTTAATAAGATAGCATCTAAAGATTACATCTTTAAGCATTTTAGATGGATAACATTGACAATCACACTGTGTCATTTAATGGTACCATTGTTACATATGTATACATTTCAACATTGTTGTGTAGTTGAACATTCAGCAACCCAAGGCTCCTGAGAAACCACTTCTTCCCTATATGAGGTACAGCCGCAAAATGTGGGAGGAGTTGAAAGCGGACGGCAAGAAAGTCTGGGAAGTTCAAACTGTGAGTATATAAATCGTGCTTTTAAGTACCAAATTCCATTGGTTCTTTAGTCAAAATTGAGCTAGATATGATCGTGTCGATCATTTCACTTTTATGTGTGCAGGTAGGTAAGATAATTGGTCAGAAGTGGCGTGAAATGTCTGAAGAGGAGAAACAGCCTTACTGTGACGAGTATGAGGCTGAAAAGCAAATTTACAATGAGCAGATAAAGGCTTATCGGAACTCTCCAGCTTACAAGAGATGGTTAGAGGCCAAGATGCAAGGTACAGTGTGGAGTCAGAACAGTGTATAGCTTGGCAGTAGTGGTAATGGTTGTTGTTGTTGTCGTTTCATTTTGCTACTTTTGTCAGCATTGTTTTATCTGGTACTTTATTAAAACACACTCTTGAACCTTAGTGCTAGTGAGGATCCTTATTAAGCTTTCTTCCCAAAAACAACAACAAACGAAAAGGCAGTACTAACAAAATGGAGAGAGTGTCTGTCGCTCGTGGTTACCTATGTATTTTAACTTGTTCTTTTCAGCGGAGGCAGCTCGTGATGAACAACAGTCGTCCCAGTACCACCCTGAGTATCCCCACCACATCCCTCACTCCATCATCCCCCGGCACCCCAGTCAGGACCCCCGAATCATGCTTCAGCAGCAGCAACAACAACATGATGATGAGGAAGGTACATATGTATGCATGGAGGGCAGTATTCATTAGTGAAAGAATAGGGATGGTTTCCACAAGTCAGAGGGTATTTGTGGTTAATCAGCATTCTATTGACCACATCAAGGGGAAGATGTACTTGAAGGCATAGTGGGTCCCTATGTTTTGAGGTATGCTGGGGGAACACTGGAGGGGAGAATCTGGATCACTCAGTAGTGCTGGGAAACCAAGCTTCTACTCAATGTATCTGGTAGTCAAGGGGAGGTGGTCTCTTTTTGGAAATTGAAATGGGATGAGACCCTGTAATAAATGTATAAGACTAACTCTCTAATTCTATCAATATCCCAACTTAATGGCCTCCATAAAGAATCTACCTCCCTATTAAGCCATATCCCAATCAGCTCCAGGTACTTCTCCATCAGGGTTCCATCACTCATCCATCGATCACTTATATAATGAAAAACACTAAAGTGCTAACTCCCTTATTAAGGCCATTATTTCACCATGTGCCAACAGCACCTCCCTGAAGAGATCACCTCCGTCCCAATAACCCCATAGGAGCTAGGGCCACACTGAAAGTGTACACTGCAGACTTATATTGTGGGACAATTTAGTGCACACTGCACACATATTGGGACATTTCAGTGTGCATATACCACACGCACTCGTGTTATTAGGTGCATCTCACTTAGTGCATATTCACTGCTATATTCACTGTTAGGCGCTGCTACCCTTTGTTAAGTACTCCTTGCTTATAAGCTCTTCTTCTGGCTTATTTTTTATTTTCTTACTGGTTTAGCAACTCAATTTTTTCTAAGCTTACCTCACTTAAAAGTGTCTACTTCTGCACGGAATTGCCACTTACTGCTGGTTCTTCATCTGGTACTCTAATTACTGCCCACCTAAAATTAAATTATTCATCTCGCTGTTAGGCGCGTGCTTGCTATTAACAGTGGTTTCCTATTTGTGGAATGCATATGCCTAATAAAGCATGAGTATGGTAACACTTCTGTTTTTACAGTGCACATGACCCTAGCACCAGACAGGTTTCATAATAGTTATTATCATGATACATTTTGTTTAGATGAATATATTACTCGGAAGCAAGCAGCTGCCATGCGCTTTCATCGCAACCACCGTCTGATGCTTGAGATCTTTAGCGACACAAGTATCCCAGACACGAGGCATGTGGTCACCAGACAGCGCTTACTCATTCTCAAGAAACAAGTACAATCACTCCAACTCCATCAGGTAAAGGGTCACCTCAAGGCTTGGCTTGATCATTGGGTAAAAGGATAAGGCATACTTCGTCTGGTAAAGGGTGTTGATAATATATAATGGGACCCAGCCTTTATCCTTTGTCTTTTGGACTTTTTGGAGTATACTTATCCTTTGTTAAGAGGTTTATCGTCTGGTAAAGGGTTTTAATAATAGCCTTTGTCCTTTATAAAGATGTTATCCCTTTGTTGAGAGGTTTGCCTCAGGGATAGACTGATATTACATAACATCTCTTAATAAGGTGCTAAACTTTCTACTTTCAGAAAAAGCTGCATGATGAAGTGTTGAAGATAGGCTCTCACTTCGAGGCGAAGAAGAGGCGATTCCTGGAGGACTCTGAGAAATTTAGAAAGGAACTCAAGCGAGTGAGTAATTTTAGTTAAATATATTTTCACACACCTTCAAATTTTTTCATGTGTTATACTTCAGATACAAGACAACCCTCCAGCAACATGGAAGAAGCCTTCTTCTGCCTTCGTGGCTTTGGATGCCCCAGAACCATCAAGTAATCAGAAATTCACCAAAATTTAACCGTCAACTAGCTGTAATTAGTGTTTTAATCAACCCTTTGCACTGACTCAATTCAAATATAATCCTCAAACTGTAACTCCACGCTTTTTTGAGATATCGTACATCTTAATTTTTCTTTCAATGCTCATCAGGACATGTGCACTAAGCCCCATGCATAGTAGGGAAGCTGGCTGAGAACTTTCGGTCATTACTGAGTGCTCCTGGTGAAATCAAATGCAATATCATTTCTAACTTTAGCTCCTGTCAGGTTGGGAGGTGTGGTCTCACCTGTGGATTAACTATCAGCATGCAGTAGCTATTCGGGTGCAATTTTGATTCTTCTAGGGAAATGTGTTGTTCGTTATTATATCATATCTTACATATTTGGGTAAACTGAGTCTTATTGTACTCCAGACCTAAGCTGTCCAGTAGCTAGGCTATTGAATAGCATGATGTCAGATGCATGTCCCTCATTATAGCTAACTATTATGGCTTATTCTTTTGATAACTTTATTATATTGAATGAACTGGGCACAGTGACCCCCCCCTCCCCCCCCCCCCCCCCCCCCCCCCCCAAGCTAATAATATTACATACTTGAGAATAAGTCTTTATGAGAGAGGTAGCTATGTAGTTCAACTGTTGTACAGATTTCATAATAGCTGCTACAACAGCTATCAGAGAAGTGAATGACTTCATAAGAATCTGTTTGATATACACACAAAAGATAATGGAGTTTCGTTCATATTACAGTACTATCTTGGTTCTCCTTTGCGTACAATCCACGTTGCCTGTGATGGGTTCCCGGGCTGCCTCCCAGGGGTGTGGTTTTAGAAGCGTGTCTAAGTATGGGGGAGTAATGCTGATGCACAGAAGAAGAGCCAAAGTCGAAGTGGGGGTTCCTTGTTGGCAGTTTGGGGGAACTGGTGAGAGGGGAGGTATAAAATGTCTGTTTTGGTGATTTGGAGGGTGCCAACAATACTATCTTTTCTTGTAGCAGACTGAGAAAGGACAATAATAATAATGGAAGTGAATTCATAGTAATATATGTATAAACTATGTGAAAAAACTTTTTCAGGGTACATGTAGCTACACAGTAAAAAAAATTAAAAAATCACAAGATGAGGGAAGTTAGCTATTATAATTCATACTTCAAAAGTTTACCACATTGTAAATAGATAAGAATGGTCAGTAAAATGATCAGTGACCACCTTGCATGCAGTCACAAGCTTATCGGCCTAGCTAAATTGGGTAATAATAATTTGTATTTTACAATATTTTTGTTCTTACAGCTTATTTGCTTTTGTAGCTACAGGATCATTATTTTTTCATGTAGCTAATTATCAATTTTTGGTTGTTGAACTTAAAGGGTAGGTGAAATGAAAAAATTATTTCTCAGTTTATTACATTTTTGGGTTGTTTTGTATGCCTACATTACTGGGAAGAAATATGAGAAGCATTGGTTGAAGTCTCACTGAGAAAATAGCAGTAGAAGTTGGCCATTTCATTTATATCCTGTTTGGGGCAGGGCTTACTTGTGATGTCATAGAGGGAATTCATTGTATAATCCCTATTGAAAATAATACAAATGTTGGAGTCTGTATTTCACATAAGGTTTGATATTTCCACTCCAAAGTTTGCACTAACAAATGCTAGGGTATGTTAAAGGCTGTAACAAAGTTTAAAGTCCATGCCTCTGATCAAAGGTGAGATATCCTTCACTGCATACAAGATATAAAAATAGGCTTTTTGAGCTGATGACCAATCTAGTATGCTGTAGGTAGGGGCTTAAAAGTCTTAGATAGACTTACTGGAGTATGTGTGAGCTGTCTTAGATATACTGGAACATGTGTGAGCTATACAGCATAAAAGATGATGCCTAGCTAGCTTGTAAGCTTAGTTTGACAGCTAGTAGGTATGATGCCTTGTGCTGTATATGTATAACTCACACATGCTCCAGTAAGTCTATCTGAGAATTCTAGCTCCCTACCTATAGCATGACAAGCTGGCCATCAGCTCTGAGTGCTTGTTTCTATATTTTGAAGTGATTTTTTTGAATATCTCACCTTTGGTAACAGGCATGAGCTTCAAATATTGGCATAACTTTTAGCATACTCTAAGATTAACTTGTGTAAAGTTTGGAGGGAATACACTGAACCATGTGTGAAATACAGACTCCAGCATTTTTATTATTTTCAATAGGGATTGTACAATGAGTTCCCTCTATGACATCACAAGTAAGCCCCGCCCAAAACAGGATGTAAATAAAATTGTCAACTTCTACTGCTATTTTCTCGGTGAGATTTCAACCAATGCTTCTCATATTTTTTCTCAGTAATGTAGGCATACAAAACAACCCAAAAATGTAAAAAAAAAATTTCATTTCACCTACCCTTTAACCACCAAAAAAAAAATTATTATTTAGCAGCTGACTGGCCACTGCAGTGGCGTATCTAGCGAGGTGCTCAGGGTGCTCGAGCACCCCCCTCAGCTGCTAGCTAGCTTTTTCAGTAGGCTCGCTTCTATAGTTATCTATCCAATTATTTAAAGCTGATCATCTAGCAAGCAGTTATTACACTTACAGAAAGAGCAGCATTGGGTCAGAGTTCAATAATCACATCGGCGCATGCGCCCGGCACGTTTTTACCCTAAATAATGCACATCTCGATCTAAAATTTCTGTGCTTCTTTATTCAGTCTGCACCAGTGTCTTCTCACTTCTGATCCTGTACGCTGGTAAAGTAGGGTAGCTAATACTTAGGCCATCATCTGGGTATAATAAAGAGGGTGTGGTTAATCAAAAGTGGGCGTGGTTCGTAAAAATTTCGCGCGCGCTTACGCGCGCATTATCTAGCTAGCAAGCACCCTCCTAGCTCAAATTCTAGATACGCCACTGCACTGCATAACTATTACGTAGCTGAACCACACCACACAAGGCTTACGCATTTTGTTTTTTGGCTTGCTTGTATTTCTCCTCAGTGAACATTGCTGCCTCCTTCAGCTGTCGGTTTCTTACTTCCAAATCTGTCACTTTCTTTTCCGACTCGCCCAACCTGTCATGCAGCTCTCTCAGTAAGGCTGCTTCCTATTTGTAATGGAAGAAGACTAAGATCCATTTGTGTTCACTTGATGCCTTAATAATATCTGCTCTTAACTTTCTCAATTCTTCACCACCGAATTTCACATTTAAAACACCAGCAGAGAGCTAATCAACTACTCTTTGAAATTTTAATTTTGGTTAAGAATGGAGAAAGTTATTGTAGTTATCAAGGGATCACATACCAGCAGCTACATAAGAATAAGTTATCCCTATCAAGATTGGGAGCCTTGTACCCAGGCCTGCTCTTGCCTGCTCCACCCAACGAAAAACCTGGCCTAGTGCCTGGGTATGAGGTTATGCTGCTATAGGAACAGGGGGAGATTTTCGTGGGGTAAAATTTTCGTGGCTTTTACAACAAAAGGAAGGGAAATAGTACATTTTAATGAAAATTAAACATTTCATGCTATGCAGTGCAAATACATAGGATCTTTATCCTTCCCTCCCCAAGCCTAACCCCAAGTATCAGTCCTGTGTGTATTCAGGAAGGGAAAGAGATTGTCTAAGGCCAGAGACATCATTGACTAACTTGTGATAGAGAGCCATGAAGACTGTAAATGACTCGACAGATATCAATGTCCTCCTCCACTAGCTGGATCTTCTGCCGGACCCAGCGAGAAAATTCTGACAGCCCATCCCTTAGCACTTCACACTCTGTCTTGAGCAGCTGGAGAAATTAACATGCAACTTAACTTATAAGTTCGTCCGGCTCAGTCAGATCAAGGGAGATGTAGCTAGTGCATTAAAGAATAGTGGGGTTTCATAGGGGTGTGGAAAAACTGGGATTCCAAAGTAATTGCTATGACTGTTGCTTCCTCTTCCTTTAGTTCAGCTATTGCATTCTTCAACCCAAAAAGTGGGTGTGGACTCAAAATGGGTGTGGCTCCATCAGCTAAATGTATCATGCACCCCAAGAATTAAATAAAATCCCCTAAATGGAATATTATTAGGTATCAAGAATGGGTACTGTACCTCAGATTCCCAAGCTACTTATATACCTCATAGCTTCTCTTTTGAACTTTGTGCTCTTCTGATTCTTTTTCTCTCTTGGCATTGAGCTTAGAGATTGTATCTTCCAGAGCCTGAATAAATAAACAAGCATAACTCAGTCTACTGCATAGACCCTAGGCTACATAGACCCACAAAGGCCCACAAGGATAAGGTGAGCATATAATAATATAATTATATTCAACATACATTCTTTTCAGCCTGCAGCGAAGCAATATCTTGCTCTGCAACATTCTCTTTACTCTCAGGATTGCTTTTTTTCTCTGACTCCAACAGATCTACTTGTGTCCCTACTGACTTGCTCTGAGTGGCAGCAAGCTTATACCTGCATACATACATATATACAATGGCTGAAATTTGGAGTGTAGATATCTCCATTATAGAACACAGTACAAAAGAAAGCAATTGACAATGTCCGATTTCTAATAATACTAGAGCATTGGTGTTTCTTTCTGTCCCCATAGTATTTACATTGAGAAGTTACAACAACAAATACAGACCCAAATCCCTGGACAATCTAGGGAAGTCCTGGACGATTGGCAGCTATTATACCATGCAGCTGTTATAACTAGTATGTACGTACCTTCGTGGGATGACAGCAGGACTGTATGCTTGAGAGGGAGGGCCAGTTTTAGTGATATTCACTACAGGAAAACTGAGTGTATCCATAGTCTTAAGGGGCCTGCAAATAAAAATTATAGCTATAGCATAATTATAAATTATGATAGCTAGTTAACCTTCTTGGCTATACTATGACCACTTTATAGGCTATAGTCCTCGATAACGGAAGTGGTCCCTTTTAGGTTGGTCAAAATATTAGAGTTATAGGTGCTGTTGGGATATAAGAGTGGCTTCAATGGAGAAGGTGGTCTCATTACAGGGTACGTTGTTGAAAGTGTTCAGGAAAAGCTACTCTATAGCTAGCTGGACTAACTACCTTTCTTTGGAAGGATTTATTCTTGGAAGGTGATACCGAGATGGTGGAGAGCCACCTTTTGGTTTAAGTTCCATTCCACTCTTTTCTTTATCGATTTCCTGTTCCAAATCATTCACACTCAGACTCCGTTCCAGTACAGAATCTTCCTCGACTCCTAATAGAGATATGCTTGGTTTTCCAGCACCATAGCTTCGTTCCACTTCCAAGGACTTCAGTCTTGCTTTCAAAGTGACAATTTGCTTGTTGGCAGCTTGGTTCTTTTTCTTGAGGTCACTGGAGTATAACTGCTCTTCGTAGAGGCTTTTCTCCAAGTGGAAGATTCTCTGAACTTGGTCTCCACGTCCTATGGTTTCCTTCAGCACTGTGTTCTCCAGAGTCAAATCTATGATATATAATTAGTATCCATGAACAAGAACTACCGCAACTTAATCATTTCACCAAATTTCAACCAACAGAGGTAACCCACACTCCCTATTGCTGTAATAAAGTTTAGTTACAGGAATTATGTTATTGGACTATTGTATGAAATAGCTCAAAGAAGAGGGCAAGCTATAAGGAAGAGATATAGGCCAGCATTCAGTGTGTGTGGCTTCAAGACTCTAACTAGTAACCTTCAAGGGTTTGTTTGAGGATTTTGACTCTCCCTGTAGCCACATCACGTTCCTTCTGCAGCTCTACCACTTCATTCATCATGGCTGCTGCTCTCTTCTCCTGCAGTGTATGAATCTCTTTTCTCATCTTCTCCACATCTGCCAGTGATCTCTTTTCATGCTCACTGATGGAGACAGCCATATCTTCCAGCTGAGAGTTTCCTTGGTCAGCCATGATCGATTCACCGAGCCACGCCTCTTCTAAAATATATCCACACGCGAGCCCCACCTCCTTTCATCGATCCCACGCAGCGCACGTAAGTGCCACATCACGTGGCATGCACGTGCTTGTGCAGGATACCGCGCGCGCCGTGGTAGTGCTTCTTTATAGCTAGCTAGCTTATGAGAAAAATCAGTCACAAACAAAAAATAAAAAGCAAAAAATCCCCCAAAAAACAAAACAAATACCAAAAAACCAAAAGAACAGCAGCAACAACAACAACACAAAACCAGAACAACAGCAACAAAAAAAAAGACTACGAAAGACAGTCTAGTTCGGCTGATGGTAGTGCGCGTATAAGCCTAGTAGCAATTGGAGCATGCGCATTTAATATGCACGCGTTATAATTTTTGGAATACAGTACCTTGGAAACAGCGTACCGTATGGCTCTATTGATATTCTATTGATATTGATTTTCTCAGTATAGCTAAATAGACCACACAGATGTGGTTAGACCGTTAGTTAGCTTCAGCTGGCAGAGGAGTTAAGAATAGAGAGCTATAGCTAATCATATCCACTTTATAGTTTCAGCAATTTCATATCTTCCATTGTTAAATCTGTAGCCACCAGCAACTGGTGTGGTCAAATCAATCACAGGTATAAGGTAAGACATAATGCTTTTAATCTTCATAATGAATTTTGCTATGTCATTGAGTTCAGTAAGCAAATTTAAAACTTCCATGGTAACCTGGTAGTTAGCTATAAAGTCATACTACAGTATCATCAACATGCAAGAGTTTTATAAAGATCCATGTAGATTATAGCTAGCTACGTAGCTACGTAGCTACATGTGAATCATGTCATGCATAATGCATGCATGAATAACTACTATAATAGATTATCAGACCATGGTCTGATCAACGTCTTACATCAGATCAAAATAATATTATGGTGTTAGTATTAATTCTACCATTATAATTTATATAGCTAGCTCTCTCTTCTCTCTTTCAGCTCTTGTTTGAGGCAGCACAATGAGTTCAGAGGGTGCTGACTTCTCTGTTGGCAAGGTTGCCTTAGCTGTGGGCTATTTAAATATCTCCCTCGAAGGCTATGTGGCCTCTGGATGGAATTACATGACTGATCACTACTCCAAATTCACCATTGCCACATGGTTCTCAATCATCCTACATGAGGTGAGTAATCATCAGTTATAAAACAACAATAACAACAACAACAACAATAAGATAGCTTATATGTTTGCTGCAATAATATTTCTTACACATAGTCACATAGTCACATTATGCTTGCATTGAAAATTGAAAAGCACTGAAGTGCTAACCCTCAATGCACGCATAAGGCACCAAGTGTTACAGTAAGAGTGCACATAATGCAATTGAGTGAGCAGTGTCCATGCTACAGCTGATTAGTTGATGAGGAGCATACAGTCCACTTCTCATTTTGCAATCATCAGTATTATTTGAAGATGGCCACTGTATACATGTGCTGAAGCACAGCTTATAAAGGCTTATATACACATTGATATATGCAAAGCAAGTTAGTTCACTAAAACACTCCACTAGCTATGAATTTCATTATGCTGGCAGCTGTTCCACAGACACAGAGCTCACCTATACCTGTAGTCTTGCTATTAGATGAGTGGGTAATGGTCGGTTACATATAGTACGTACACTATGCGGGCTGCAAATCTTGCCTTCTTTCTGAAATAAAGCCTTATCTAAAAATATTGGCTAGCTACATTTAAACACTGAAGAGTATCGTGTAGACATCATTAAGACTACTCTAGTCGCTACTGGCTGCAGACTCGATGATCAAAAAAAAACTGATGACAGACACACAGACACAACTCACTACTCTAACCGGTTACCCTCGGTGTGCATGTGTGCTGAGGGTTAATTAAGTGTGCAATATTTGACTGTGTGTAGAGTTATGGCATGCTATATCTGTTTCATTAGTTAACTCTTTATAGATTGTGTACTTTGGTTTGTGTCTTCCTGGTTTCCTGGCACAATTCATTCCATTCATGAAGAAATTCAAGATACAGCAGGTTAGTGTGTGTTGATATGATTATGTTATTTCAGTGGTTATTTTAGTGCTAAAACTGTGCAGTACATGCTTCAGTAGAAATACCGTACAATTTTTAGCATCATTAGAACTTCAGCAGAGTGTGTTGTGAACCCTATAAGTTTGAAGCTTGGAATTTGGTCAAAAAAAGACAAAAATGAACCTCTGAGTATTAGGAGAGGTCCTACCATGAATATAATTGATGTTGGTCTAGTGGTTAGTGAGTCAGGTGATTCACATCAGGTGTTATTAGTATCACTTCATGTGCGTGAGCTCGGTAGTAGCTAGCTGTACTGTATTCAATGATGTGTAACTGTGTAAAAAACAAGACTTCAAAGCATATTAATAGCCCGTAATTGAGTATACCTATGTACATAAGTCCTAGCTAGACCAAAACCTTTTAGTATAAGGGAAAAATCATTTCTTGAAATGAAAAAAAGATGTAGGGATGACCACTGCTCAAAAAAGTAAGGAAACAAGAAGGATGGAAATGGGATCAATCTTTGTTCTGTATATCCAGCCAACAATCCCTACATATACACACATTACTACACTATAATCTGAAGCTACCTGATGTATATGTAGGGATTGTTGGCTGGATATACAGAACAAAGATTGATCCCATTTCCATCCTTCTTGTTTCCTTACTTTTTTGAGCAGTGGTCATCCCTACATCTTTTTTTCATTTCAAGAAATGATTTTTCCCTTACTTGTTCCTGGTCTTTTTTCCTCTCTTTTATGGTTTTAGCTATTCTTCTATGTGTATGCAGGGTTCTCCAATAGTTCTCCAGCATCATTATCAACGAGTCAAGGTGTTGTGTTATTGTTGAGCTATACTTGGAGGTCGAAGGAAGATGCTGAAATAGAGTTTACCGTCGTGAATCTAAATCCCCGAGTCGATACAGTAGTCTATCTAGCTAGAGCTAGCTAGCTAGAGACACCTGAGTAATATTATAATTTCGAATAATTGGATATCAAATACATGCGCATGCGTATTATAGAAAAGATGGCTTCCTAATTGAATTAGTCGAGTGCTGTGCTCCGTAGTGTCTCCTTTTTCATCTACTCTTTCGAGGATCAACGAGTAGAAAAGATCGTAGTTCGTAGAATTTGGAGTGGATTTATCCTGAAATCATAGCTGTAGCTTGAGTGGTTCGAGAGATATGGTTGTCTAAGAAGAAGAATAATAATAGAGAAGAAGAAGAATCGCAGTGATTTACCTGCTTGCCGTATTTCTGAAACGGTACGCTCCCTGGTCCTGAAACTTGGTCTGCACATTGTGGTAGGCTCTAGTAGGCTGGATAATCATTCACAGTAGCTTTTGTTAGGTCTAAGTGGGGGAACTAGAATTTCACTTTTGTATTAGTCTATAGGCGGCGCGCGCGGCCGTCCGAGTCATCCCTACATAGAGAGTGCTACAGCACTCTCTGATAAGTCTTCAAATTTTCAGTTGTTTTTATGAAACATTCCTATAACTAAATAATCTAACTGCTAGCTACGTATGTTCTTAGTGAAATTAACTTACTGCATGATCTGGTATAATGAAGGCTTCTGTTATTTCACATCTGCAGGATAAACCAGAATCATTCGAATCACAATGGAAATGCTTGAAACTTCTCTTCTTTAACCATGTGTTTGTACAGGTGTGTGTGCCTTTATCACATAGAAACATGCAGCCATTTTACTGATGCATGCATGGTTATAATGGCAAGTTGTACATTCTCACATCATGGATGGTGTCTTTTGCATTAATACTGTAGATACCAATGATTGCTGGAATATTCTTCTATACTGAAATAGTAGGAACACCTTATGAGTATTGCTACATCCCAAAATGGTGAGATATAATGCAACAACCTTTCACTGCTGCATGATTATGCATTTGGTGTTCTTTACTACAAATGTTCTTAATAACACTCTATGCAGAGAGACTGGAATGATTATAAAGTACCCATTTCATGTTCACCTTTTTTTTCCACAATGCTGGAGCACTGCAAATATCATGCATGTATGGTGGCTGTTTTGTGCCATTTCCTTCCGACATTCTAATACAACCTAATGCATGTATTCCATTAGTCTATAACCAAGCTACTTCCACTTCAATTCCATGTACGTATGTGCCCATGTGCATGCACATCTTAGTGATATGGTCACTAAGGGATTGAAGGGGTACAGTGTACGTACTATGTATGGCTGTGAGAATTACTGGGTGCATGCTAGATTGATCATTAGGCAACTAAATATTTCTCTAACTCAGCTACTCATGCAGTATTGGGCATGAACTCCTGGTATTGGAAGGAATTTGGGGGGTTTACGAAGAAATTGCTGAGTGATGTAAGATGCTGGGGGAGGGGGGAGTTAGTTTGGAGCATAGCATGATTGATGAAGTGGAGTCGATAGGTCTGATGAAGGAGTGTCAGGTATGGATGAATGGTTTTGAGTGGTGGTGGGGAGTCTGTGTGTATAAAAAAAGATATTTGATGGCAGGACAGCGAGAAGACACTGAAGAAGTTTGTAGAAAAACTCCTTTAGATTGACTGTGCTGATACATAATCCAGTTCCAATTCTTGTGAGTGCATGCAGATGAGTCTATATATAGAGAGGTTCCATCTAGATCCTCCGAAGCACAAAATTAGGTATGGGTTGCTTCCTCAACTCTGATGTCCTAATAGAGGTTGCAATCCCAGTATATATGTATGTGCTTCCATCCTTTGTTCAGTGTGCTGTCCCAAAGCTTGAGCCACTGGTAACCATAGATTATTCCTTGCAAATATTGATAGCTAGATTAGCCTGGCCACAGATTAATTGAACCTTGATAATCTGTGGTTAACCATATATTCACTGAACATGAACCCTGAGTCAAACTAGCTAATGCATGGCCGGAGGCACTGCTACAGCTGGTACGGCCATGGCCGTACCACCATTCAGAGTTTTTTTTTGTTTTGTTTTGTGTGTGTGTGTGTGTGTGTGTATGCAATTTGAATAATAACAATGACTTATAAGTTAGTACATGGCATTGCCTAGATTATACCAGATTGAAATTGATAACTGGAACCACTACTAATGAGCTGGCTCCGTCTCCAAAGAATCATGGCTGTAGATGTAAACAGTGTGTACAAATGTGGAATTCGATATTACATTTTTCATGTCATTTTATTTTATTCCTCCTTGCCATATCCATGCTCCTGATTAAACTTTGAACTTTGAACCGCTCTGAACCAGTTATATAATTATTATAGAGTGGACTGTTATTAGAATGGAATAGAGGTGGAAGTATGTTGGAATCGAAGTGGAAATGCTATTGAAATCAGTGCGAGTAGCTATAAAAAGTTAATAGCATGAATCACAAAGCATATGGCCATAAGAGAGATCACATGATCCACATGACCATGAGTGCAGTTTCAACAAATACTGTATTAGAAAGAGGTGGAAAAATGGCGGAAGGAAATGGCCCGAAACAGCCACCATAACATGATCATGCATAAGCATTTCAGAGATTCCACGTCGAGAAGTTCCATTCCAATTAGAAATTATTCATAGCTAGCTACACTGTTATCTATTTTATAGGTATATCGTCCTGGCCCAGTTGTTTGGTTGCCTAGTGTTGGAGGACACTTGGCATTTCTTCATGCACCAAGTGCTCCATCACAAGAGAATCTACAAATATATCCATAAAGTCCATCACAACTTCCAGGCTCCCTTTGGGATGGTGGCTGAATATGCTCACTGGTGTGAAACCATGAGTAAGTTATTTTATATCCATAGAGATAATTTTTGATGATGTACTTACCTATGGCTAGCTCAGTAGGAATTTTCGTATGATTATTGACACAGAAATTTGTTTCATTTGTTGCTGCTTGATCTTCCCTCACTTATAGCTACTGTAAAAATTACCGAATAATGTAGCCATAATAATAACCAATAATTATTATAATGGACTGAAGGTCAAGTACATGACTGAAAATGAATACCCCTAAGACTCCATCCTGGCTGATTGACTATTGCATGGATTAATCAAGCCTGTAGGAAGCAAAATTTTAATGGTCAGGCCAGGATGTGGGTGTGGTCAAGTGAAATGGGTGTGGCTACATAATATTCTGCATAAAATTATGCTGGTGAACATTTTAGGTGTGTTGAACGTTATAGATAGAGTTTTGAGCAGTGACTGGCAACTTGCTGATTCCCTTTTGATATACAAGACATGATGAATAACATACACCAAGGGTCACGAAGTGGCGAGAGGGCATGCAACTGCCAATGCTCTATACATATAGACGGCATAGTATAAATATTAAATAGCTTAGTACATGGTAGGCTCTGTCAGCATATATGCCTGTTTACTGCAGTAAACTGTAGCTTATTATAGTACCATTTTATATATCACTACCTACACTAGTTGCATGCCCTCTCACTGCTTTGATTCCATTTCGACATGCATGACATGATGAATAACATGCACACAGCTGTGACATCTAGCTAAGTCAGCAAAAAAAAATGTTTTGCTGATTCCATTTCGACATGCATGACATGATGAATAACATGTAGCTACACAGCTGCTGCAGCCAGTCTGGCATTGACTTAGCAACATCTAGGTCAACATTTTTAGCATATTGATACTGAAAGAAAAGATGCCTGAAGCTTTTCTGGGGAAGAAATCGAGCCTGAGCCTGCAGTTATGGCTAGCTATATCTTTTGAGTAGCTAAACGGAAAAGTCCTGCTCTCATCAGACCTCGAGAAAGAGGAAATTACTAATATTTGTAGCTAGATATCAAAGCTACATATCTACCTAGCCTAGGTAGATATCAAAGCATATGGGCATGCAGTGTGCTTGAAAATTTAAGAATAGCATTATAGTTGAGTGAGCCCTAACGCTACTGGGTCAAAGGTTTAAAAGTGGTCAGGCCATGGCCTGACTGGCCTGACCGGTTGCTACGGGCCTGTTAATAGATTACTGTACATGATTACTAGATGCTGTGATGAAAGCAATGTTGATTTGAAAATTCTATATTATTGTGCATGCTTGACACTTCATAGTTTTGCTCCCCACCCCCCACCCCACCCACCCCATGCAGTCCTTGGAATGGGATTCTTGATAGGTGTGCTCTTCTTGTGCAACCACTTGCTTCTTATTTGGTTGTGGATGACAGTGCGTCTGCTTGAGACTATTGATGTTCATAGTGGCTATGACTTCCCTTACCTCAACCCCCTTCATCTCATTCCTGGATATGCAGGTATGTCTCTATGTCTCGGCTAGAAGTTAGTAAATGAGCGAATCCTATAATATTGTGAAAATTTTCATAGGATAGCTAAGTGGATGTGTGTTTATGATTTTTATTTGTTTTTATTTTCACTTATTTGTTTGTTTGTTTTTAAAGCCACAAAATCCACGAAACTTTCTGAGTCTGCAATGTGGCATAGCTAATACACACAGGGAATTTCTGTAGCTATATACAATAAAACCATACTACACAAAATTAATAGGTGCCCGTTTCCATGACTTCCATCACCATAACTTCACTGGGAACTATGCCAGCACGTTTCTCTGGTGGGATTGGCTCTTTGGCACTGATAAGCAGTACAGGGAGTTCCTAGCTGCCAGTGGACGTCAGAAAAAATCCACTGAGAAGACAAGCTAGACACCAACAGTTTAGCTAAGCATTTTAAAATTTATAATATTTCATGCAGATACTGTCCATTATAAGCTAGTCTTGATCATGTAATACAAAAATTTAAACTAACCTTATGTTTATAGATAGCTAGTAGCAAATTTCCATGTTCAACTCCTTTTCAAATTCCACTCCTTTCTTTATCCAATTCCTGTTCCAAATCAGACTGTTCCAGAACAGAATCTTCCTCAGTGAATATAGATATAGCTATATGCTTG
This sequence comes from Crambe crambe, assembly GCA_963924555.1. Taxonomy (NCBI): domain Eukaryota; kingdom Metazoa; phylum Porifera; class Demospongiae; order Poecilosclerida; family Crambeidae; genus Crambe; species Crambe crambe. Next base: position 5,948,699 of record OZ004588.1, read on the forward strand.
GTTTTCCAACATCATAGCTACAGTAGCTTCGTTCAACTTCTGGAATATTGCTAACTGCTTTTTGTAAAGGTCTTCTTCCAGTAGAAATTTGATAGTGCATGTAGCCTAGCTAGCTACATACATAAGCTAATAGCTATTTATGTACTGTAGCTTTAATTTATGTTGAGTGATACTTAAAGCAAGTGCTTAATTCTCCGAATTTTAACCAACAGAGGTAAGCTAGCTACATGTGACAATTGGAATATCCAAACTGCAACTACATAGGCTAATAGAATAATAAATATGATGATTGTGAATAGGTAGTGCAGTGAGCATACTCAGTATACCAGTGCTAAGCTACAGAAATTGTGCCATTGATAGCAGATGTAGCCAGCACTGCACGCCTCTTCTAAATTATTATTTTTGCAGCGAGCCCCACCCCCTTACGTTCCACGCACGTGAGGCGTGGTCTGATTTTTATAGGGGTGTGGCTTCGATATCAGCTGCTTTGACCTCAGCAACAGAAGGACAGAAGGCTGGAGAATCTGGCTTCACTCTACAAATAAGCCAATAAACAAGGTATACTGATTTTAGATTTAGCTAGTAATCGACCACAGATGTGGTTAGCTACTCAGCTTTCAGCTGGCAGAGAAAAGTAGAGAGTTATGATCAAAACTGCTGAGACTTATGAGCTCTATTTTGAAATATTCTATTAGCTAGCCACAGTAGCTTCTAACTTTGAGCTCAGAAGTCTTGGTTTCAGAAATATATGAACTGTACAGCTATTCTCTGATTCAATTAAGTGCCCTCCAACAGGGCTACTGAGTTTAGAACCTAATAATGTCAGTTGCCCTACCATTAACTCTTTAGTGCCATTGGTTTATAATAATATTGTGATGAAATGGTTTAGAAACGGTTTAGAAACATGGCCATGGCAGTGGTGGATCTAGAAAATGGAAAGGGGGGGTTCCAATACTATCCGCGCGTAAGCGCGGAAAAATTTTTCCTGGCCACGCCCATTTTTATCTAACCACACCCATTTTGATTAAACCGCGCCCACTTGATGTGCACTGTACTGTGGGTACTAACTATCAACGCCACAACAGCACTGCAGACTTCAGCAACCAGTACTTCTCCGTGCCATACAGCTACTTCCAGCTACTTCGTGGGTGGCTACTTCGTGGGTGAAGTAAAGTAGCTACTTCGTGGGTGAAGTAAAGTACCATGTGACCAAGGTACTAGTATAATAAGCGCCAACATGCAACCAGCTAGCGGAGTATCTCGACTAGTATTGCTATACAAGACACAAGAAATATAATGTGAGTGATAAATAACGAGCCTATAAATAAATTATTACACTTTCAGGTCTCCTGATTGTCATTATCAGCTAGCATGAATGGGAGCTTGATCCTCCTGGGATTAGCCTTGGCAAATTCTGTGACCAAACTCTTCATTTTGCAGGGAGAGGCAGTTAGTTCATTACAGCGATCACGATTGATTTTCATGAGAGAGAGAGAACTCAGCCTGGATTCACCCATTGTAGAACGGTGAGCAGTTTTAATCAACTTGAGTTGACTAAAGCTACGTTCACTCTGGCAAGAAGTGATTGGAAGAGTGAGAGCAATTCTAATCAAGGCATGTAAATTCGGGTATGTCATTGCACTGCACTGCTTGAATGAATCAATCAGTCTATCAGGGATATTAGACAAGCTACCTGAAGAGCTGCTCGAAGCACTTTTCCACTTCCTAATCCAATCACTATACTCTATTGAGAACATTGATGGGTTTGGCAGGTCAATGTCATAAAGGCTAACTGCTTCAGCAAGCTCAGTTGGAACTACAACATCATCATCTAGGAGCTTTACACACTCACTAGGAAGAAGATGGAGGAGACCTAGAGCATTCTTATGAGCTGGATTATTGACAAATCTTTCTTCTAACTCTGAAATTACATGAGAGAGAAACTCATTGTACATCACTATCCTGTAATACTCTTCTGCATTGCCCGTTGATGGGTTTCCTCGATGTGCCATACGAGTGGTAACTCTGGGTTTTTGTATCTCAAAATCATCTCCATGCAACTTTTTGCCTAGTGATGTCACCTCCAATAAGACCTTATGAAATTCTCTCTGAGACTCCTCCCGCATTTTTTTCAAGGTGGATACAACAGAACTGACCATTTTGTATGCTTGCACAACGTCAACAGCTAGCTGTTGAAGCTTAACTGTCAGCTCCTTCAGCACTTGGAATATTTGAAGAAGAATGTAGAATGCAACAAGAAAAGGAGAGGACTGCAGTTGATAGAGAAACCCATTTGCTTTTGTGATCGTTTCCCCATCCCAGCTCCAATCTAACCCCAAATCTGCATGCAGTGCAGGATGAACCATTGCATCAAGACATGCATTTACAGCAGGCACAAGCTGTAGGAAGGTGGCATAAGACTCAATACGTTCTACCCAGCGTGTTTTACATGCATCTTTCAACCTTTTACCTCGTGGTGTTGAATTGAGCTTGTCTATACATTTGTCCAGTAGACGTTGCCTTTTAGCTGAATAGTTGAAGAAGCGGGCAATTTCTCCGATGTAAGACTCTGCGTTTTTGAAGGCCTGGATTGTGCAAGCTGAAACAACTGCCAAGTTTAGTCGATGTGAGGCACAATGATAATACATTGCTAACGGGGCAGATTGCTGAACAATAGCTTTGCAGCCAGAACGAGCACCAGACATGTTAGAAGCGCCATCGTAGCACTGACCACACATGTCTGACAAACACAGCTTATTTTTCTTCAACCAATTTAAGATAGACTTGGCTAATACCTCACCAGTGATTCTCTTAACTTCAATGAAATCAACAAATACTTCTTTGACTTCATTATTGAAAACATACCTCAAGACTAGAGAGAGCTCTTCTTTGTTAGCAACATCAGTTACCTCATCAGCAATGATGGAATACAGCTTGGCTTGTTGGACTTCAGCAATGATTTCAGAACGAATGCTATTTCCTACTACATCAATCAACTCATTTTGTATACCTTTTGACGTGTAACATGCATTCTTTGGAGATTCAGCTAGATGTTTTGCTAGAATAGAATCTGTTTCAGCTCTAAAACGAACTAACTGGATAAAATTTCCCTCATTGAGAGATGATTCCTCCTTCCAGTTGATTCCGTCATCGCGATGACCTCTGAGAGCTAATCCCTGCTTACCACACAGAATAACTACCTTGAGTAGGGACTCGATAACACTCTGGTTGCGGTCCATTGTCTCCTGTAACTTGGTACATAGCATCACATCAACAGCTTTGGATGGATTTTCATACCGATTGAGAAACTCCTCCATTCTGGAAAGAGCAGCAAGGTGATAATCTTTCCTTGCATGAATCCCCACTTTCTCAGACATCTTGGTCCAAGCACAAAATGGCTTAGTAACAAACAAACCAAGATTGTGACCACCAGCCGCAACAGGTGCAAAGAAAGCACAAGCACGACAAAAAGCCCCATCTGAGAAACTACTGTAGTGTAGCCATGGGTAATTCTTCAACCAAGTAGGCTGAAATTGGCGGTATGAGCTTGATTCACAAGGGCGAGTGCGAGGATAGGTTGAGGCATCCTGATCAGGCTCTGTTTTGAGAACACTATACTTGTGGTCTCTAGGAAGCTGGCTTAAAACTGTACCTGCAGCAAATAGCTTACCAATATCACACTCTTGATCAGCAAGTGAAGAAGAGAGAAGAGTGTTGTCAGTATTGGTAGTTGAACCAGCACCACCTACATTATTGTGCCAGGCATGCATAATTATGCGTGTGTGCCCTGTTTCAGTTTCATTCTGTTTTTTATACTCACCACTGCTGCTTTGTATGTCACTGGGAGTTGCAGCTCCTGTTGAGACAGTGGCTACTGAGTTTGACTCATCTACTCAGAAAATTTAATGATTAATGATCAATGCTAATTTTTTATCCATGGAATACCTAGTCTGCTCTTCTTAGATTGAAAGAAAGATGTAATATTACACTGAGAATGAGATGGCTTCTTCCTGCTCATTTTGGTCAATGGTCTAAAAGATTATACAGCACGGGAAATTCCCTTTCTAGCTAACTTGTACGGGAAATTCCCTTAGGCTCGCGGGCCCCGCCCTTCGCGATCGATCGAATTCGCGCAAACGTAGAGAAGATCGAATTCAGGCAGTTAGCTAGACTGTAGGCCTAGATTAGGAGACTGTCTGTAGTGAGTTGCTTAGACTACATTTTTTAGATTCTGCCAGCCTTATTGTATGAAAGGGGGGTTCCATGGAACCCTAGGAACCACCCTAAATCCGCCACTGCATGGTATTTAAAAACCTTCATGTCTTGATCTCAATATCTAACTATTATACGCTAGAAGGGCAGCTAAGAATCTGAACCAGACTCCTAAAGCATATAGCCCTTTTATTAGCAGTATTTTTTATACTATGGAAATTTACAAAATCAAATCGGTGTTTCCCCAGTATACTAAATGTAAGGCAGGCCGCTTTGTTTGGATAAAGAAACTTCTTATGAAAATACACTTAAGCACCCTTTTGAAAGTAAGGCAAAGTGGGGCTATTTCGAATGGCAGGCTATTCCGAAGGGTCAAATATTTTCAAAATTCCATGAGCTTACGAGCTCCATTTTGAAAGATTTATAGTAGATTATATCCTTCAACATTGAGCTCAGAAGTCTCAGTAGTTTCAGAAATATTTGAACCTACGGAATAGCCCCGCCGTTCGAAATAGCCCCCCTTTACCTTACAGACTCTGCAAAATGTATGCTAAGCTGCATGCTATAGCTAAGAACCATTAGCTGTACTATGCCATATAAGGCCATGGTAAATAAATTACTCGTTTCTCAGGCAAAAACTGTCAAATGAGTAGGTAGGGAGGCTATTTTAAATATTTATTTAATTAAAGGGGTGCTCCTTATATTAAGGCCATGGTAATTTAATTCCTTGTCTCTCATAAAAAAATCATCCACAAATTGAGGAGGGAGGTATAAAAAGGATGTAGTCAAATGCCATTTTCGAAGAGCATTAAGAGAGCTAGCTAATTTGAACTTTGACCCTAATCTTTTTTCTTGGGGAAGGCATCAAAATTTGAGGAAGGAGGGCCTGAGAAACAGTTAAATAAATTACTGTGGCCTAAAATTGTCTTTTTTCCACCTCATCTGCCACACATCATGACCAGCAGCATGAAATGATGTAGCTGTAGTCCAAAAATTGCATGATTGAGTTCAGTAAGCAAATTTATAGCCTTCATGGTCTGATATGCCACAATTATTATATGGTATGATTGTAAGCAAATGTAGAGCTTCCATGGTAGATATAGCATAATAGGAAACACGTCATCAATCAACATGCAAAAGGTTTACATAGCTATGTATATTGTTATCCCTCCAAACTGTCAGGCCATGGTCTGATCTGACCGCAAACCATAAATCAAATCAGAAAAAAATAAGGAAAATTTCATGAAAAATAATAACCATTAGCATAAAATCTACAATGAAAAATCCAGTTTTAGCTTCTCTTTTCACTCTTCCAGCTCTTGTTTGAGGCAGCACAATGAGTTCAGTGGATGCCAACTACTTTCATATTGTTGGGACAGTGTACAAGGTTGCCTCAGCTGTGGGCAATTCAAGCATCCCTTTTGAAGGCTATGTGGCCTCTGGATGGAATTACATGACCGATCACTACTCCAAATTCACCATTGCCACATGGTTCTCAATCATCCTGCATGAGGTGAGGAATCATCAGTTATAACAAGCAATGAAAATTACTTTAATTATTGCTAACTAGCTATTCATGCATTATACCTATATATTATACTATCACACATACTTGCATAAATATATTAAGTGTTTAAGTATGCAATATTTGATATAGTTTGTGTTCTTCTTTTTGTGTCTTCCTGGTTTTCTGGCACAATTCATTCCTTTCATGAGGAGATTCAAGATACAGCAGGTTAGTATGTTGTTACAGAAATGCAGGTCATTTTAGTGGCTATAATAACAATTTGGTGGTTAATTTCCCAAAACCCACCTATTAATAACCCACCAAAATTGGAAGATACAGATTGTTTGAAACTTGGTATGATATGACATGACGTGAACTATGCATGGGCGGGAGATGTCCTAAGTGCATTAGGAATTGGTTCCATATGAATATGCTTGAGGTTGGTGTGGTTAGTGAGTCAGGTGATTCACATCAGGTGTTATTAGTATCACTTCATGTATGCATGCACATGAGCGTGGTAGTGGCTATAGAACTGTATTCAGTGGCCATAGAACTGTATTCAGTGGCCATAGAACTGTATTCAGTGGCCATAGAACTGTACTCAGTGGCCTTTATCTGTAACCATGTGAAAAAGACCTCAAATAGCCCATAATTGAATATACTACTCATAATTGAATATTTCACTCTCTTCATTGAAAGAAGAGAACGAGTAGCTTGCCCCACACTTACAAGCAAAGTAGAAGATATCGAATAACAATCAAGCTTGGCCAGTAATGAATGTATGCCAAACATCAAGAAGAGGAAGCAATGCCGCATGACTTGTGGATCTCCAAACCACACCCATCACAAACAAATATAATATGGAATTTTTACTATTAAAAAATGTCATGCCAAGACATCTTTTGAAAGACTAACTTAATTGTTACTGCATGATCTGTAAAGTAAGGTTTCTGTCATTTCATGTCTACAGGAGAGACCAGAATCATTTGAATCACAGTGGAAGTGCATGAAACTTCTCCTCTTTAACCGTGTATTTGTGCAGGTATGTACCCTTCAAAGCTTATGATCATCAGTGACCTTAGTCATGTAGAAACAATCTTAGTTACCATTATAAAAATATCACCAAGGCACGCATGCATGGTAACTTGTGCATTCAGGCGCTGTGTCTTTGCTATCATAGATACCAATGATCGCTGGAATATTCTTCTATACTGAAATAGTAGGAACACCTTATGAGTATCACTACATCCCAAAATGGTGAGATATAATTGTTACAACAACCATTCACTGCTGCATGATTATGTGCATTGGTACTCTCAATTTTTTTTTTTTAGATAAATAAATTAATTTAGCTACTGTAATGCTGGAGCACTGGAAAGTTATGAGGCATTTAAGAGATTCTCCCATTGTCAGATTGAGGGGTTCCAATGACTTCATACTATTTTATAGGTATATCGTCCTGGCCCAGTTGTTTGGTTGCCTAGTGTTGGAGGACACATGGCATTTCTTCGTACACCAAGTGCTCCATCACAAGAGAATCTACAAGTACATTCACAAAGTCCATCACAACTTCCAGGCTCCCTTTGGGATGGTGTCTGAATATGCTCACTGGTGTGAAACCATAAGTAAGTTCACAATCATGATATTAAAATTTTGTACGTATGTGATAGTCCGAAATGATGCTCGTAAATCTTGAATTTTTCTATATAATATAAAATACTTCTGAATACAAAAATGATTTTTTTTTGGCCTAGCTAGCTACTGCTTAAGGCTGGAATTTGGTCCAGTCATAGAACATAATAGACATCTTAGAGATAATTTTCATCAGAATAAAATACAGTGGAACCTTACTAAACTATATATTTGCATTCACTTGATCTCTTGATCTCTTGATTATTCACTAGCTCTAGCTTTCTCAATTCTTGACATATTTTTAAAAACCAGCAGAAAGCCGATCACCCACTCTACGGACTAGTTTTTGAAATTTGAGATTTTTGGTTAAGAATCGAAAAAGTTATTGTAGTTATAATGAACGCAAATAGACATTAGTAGGACCATCCATGGCCATAGGAATAATTATTGAGTTGGTCCCGAATGACTATTCGGGACTGAGTAGGTATTGGTGCATGGTCTTTGTGTTGAGGTGGTCCTGGTGTTTTTAAGGTGAGGTTCCACTAACTTGGGAATATCAGTGATTATAATAATATGTTACATGCTACTTTCTCCCAATGCAGTCCTTGGAATGGGATTCTTGATTGGCGTGCTCTTCTTGTGCAACCACTTGCTTCTTATTTGGTTGTGGATGATGGTGCGTCTGCTTGAGAGTATCGACGTCCATAGTGGCTACGACTTCCCTTACCTCAACCCCCTTCATCTCATTCCTGGATATGCAGGTATAGCTATCTCCGCTAGAATATGAAACTGGATCCCAGTGTCATTTATGTCTAGGAATATAATGTATATAGGTATAGCTAATAGTGTGTTGAATTTGCAATATGCAATGTAGCATGGCTATAGCTAGCTACGTAACACATAGGAAATTTGCAATGAGAAGAGAACATGATAGAAATAACCTCTCACCCTTAATTCAAAATCTCGTCCCATAGTATAGTGTTATACCTCCAAAGAGAGGACAACCTTTTTACAAGGGAGACTGAAACTGTTATTAACTCGCTATCATGAATACTAGGTGCCCGTTTCCATGACTTTCACCACCATAACTTCACTGGGAACTATGCCAGCACGTTTCTCTGGTGGGATTGGCTCTTCGGCACTGATAAGCAGTACAGGGAGTTCCTAGCTGCCGGTGGACAGAAAAAATCCACAAAGAAGGACTAAGGACTAAGAAGACTGAGCTAGACACCAGCAATTACATTTATTTATATTATTTTTTTTATCTCATGCAGTTGTTTGTAAATGTTTTGTCAAATTTTAAATACTAAGTGTTCATCTTGATCTCCTCTCTGAGTAGCTAGCTAAAATGGTCAGTAGCTATTCATATTTCTGGTCAACTGCCTGCATCGGAAATTTGAAAATTAAAGTGGCACAGCTATTCAGTTTTTGTGGCTAGAAAATGGACTAATAATAATGGTATAATGGATAATAACTAGCTACCATGCATGGTTGTGAGGGAAAATCCTGACCAGAAACATGAATGTCATTAACACTGGGTCTCCCACCCTGAGGGGAAATAGTCTGCTTACAGAGAAAAACTTTCAAATGCATAATGGCCTTATAAACTTCTAAGCTGTGTTTATGCATGTGCTTTGCCTCAAAACTGTTGGACTGATATCTCCATGCTAGATCATTGCACAGTCCAGTCCCAAGTCTACTGGTAGTCATGCATGTTAGCTTAAAGTGGGAGCTAAAGTATGAAGAAGCATCTAGTCAAGCATTTTGAATTCTAAGGTTAGATTTCTAGGCTCTACCCATTATTAGCTAGACTACATTGAAAATCACAGTGATTGGCTTCTGATGAACTTTTAGTTATTGGCTTCCAAATGTGAATGTAAGACTGACATAATTATTACACCTACATAGCTACACATGGCATTGCCTCCAAATGATGGATTCCGCACTTCTCTGTAAGGATACGTACTTAATTGTTGCTGTCCCACCATGCATTCTACTTAGACATTGCTCCTCACTGGTATTGTCATACGTACTGTGGAAGCTGTATTGGTAGTCCCCGATTAGGACATGCTAGAATAAATTTTAGTGAGCATGAGTCATTATAGCTATAGCTAAAACATGAATCACATAATAGCTAGCTAGCTAATACAATGTTGATAAAGAGTGTGGGTTGCGTTTTAATAGCTATACACAAACAGTAGGTGTTAGCTAGCTAGCTAGGACAATTCAATATTCTCCACCTAGCTACAGACCTTTGAGTTGTACTGGTATTTTTATTCTAGATCACTGTCTACATAATCTTTGCTCCCATATAAATAAGGTTGCAGTCATATCAATAGTGTGGGTAATTAGCTATTGTGATGACTAAACGGCTTTAAAATGATTATATTTGGCTGGTTTTCTTTTTGAAGAACTATTTTAAGTCTAAGTCATGGTCAAACAGTTCTTTTTTCATCCACAGAAAGCTGAATGACTGTCTGGATGTCTAATTGGCTGGCTGGTATGTATAGGGATTCCTATAGTCCTATATTATGTATAGTTTTTATGCCTTTATCAAGTACATACATATGTAGCTATAATATTGGTGAAATATGTATGGGTTCATACATTGAAGTAACTATTATTATGTGGCTTAATATGGCATAGCCTTTTCATTGTTGATATAATACATTTTCCCATAGAGTATCAACATACAGCTATATACATCCATGCATTAGTTAATAAAAGTAATTAAAGGGATAGCTAGCTAACTGCAACTATACATTAGCTACATCAAATTCAACTCACTGGATCAATTTATTCAGCAATGATGAGTGAAAAATGTTGTAGCTTATACTAATCTTACACTTTGCAGGTCTTCATTTTCCTTCTACAATAACATGTTTATGCAATTTTGATACACACCCTAGCTACTTGAAATTAATTGTCCTGGTCTGTTGTGACTGGCCCATACACTTAGAGTTGTAGGAATGTCTGCCTTCTTCTGCTTTGAACTAGTAAAGTACAGTTAGTCACTATACTATAACTAGCTACAATATAAAACTGTCTCGCACATTTTCTATCATCTTCTGCTTTTGTGTGGGAAGCATGTTTCCTACAGGAAGCATTATGTTTCCTGTGCATGCATATCCTACATGGTGATGATAAAACAATAGCTACCTGGCCACACTTATAAGCATTATATTATGTTTCCTGTGCATGCATGCATGTCCTACTGGTGATGATAAAACAATAGCTACCTGGCCACACTTATAAGCATTATATTATGTTTCCTGTGCATGCATGTCCTACATGGTGATGATAAAACAATACCTGTGCATGGCTACACTTGCACTTGATCATGCATGCATGGTGTTTTTCAATCTCCTTATGGTCTGGTCTCAGGAGCTGGCCCGAGGGTCGGGCTCTGCGAGATTATAGGAAGTTCTATCCAGTTCTAATGGGTTTGTGAATACAAAATACATATGAAGCCTTAGATTGCATGCACACAGTACAGCTGTTAGGATCCTATATATGCACCTTGATGTATTTAAGCTATTCAACTATTGTCACATATTATTTTCCCACTTTGCAGTCACTGCATGTCTATAACTCAATGCTAATTATGGTTGCAGTCATATCTTCACTGCTGATTTCCTTTCCATTATGAGTCTTGGGTGCATATGAGTCTTAGGTGATGAAATAGCTAGCTAAAGTTAAAAACCTTGCATGGACGCATGACATGCAGTACTGGATGATTATTTATCTGGAAGTTAATTGATTGAGGGGGTAGCTGCTTCCCATAACTTCAGATTGCGAGTAAGCAGGAAAGCCACTTATGAGGAAAGCATGATTAATAGCATTGAAATGCATATACATATATTATTATTATTATTCTCTTCTATATTACTAAGGAAATGAGATAGAGTTGTAATTATTATAGCCGGATGTAGCAGATTGGAAATAATCTGGTAGCGGATTAGATTAGGGAATCCTATGGAGTGTTGGATCATTGAATTGCTTTCCCTTGGCTAGCTATATAAAGCAATGCTTATAGCTATAGACAGTCAAACAAAGTAAATAATAATAATTGTCAGCTACAGCTTTAGTTCAGCCAAGGCCTTCATACAATACTACCTAGTAAGTAAGCTACTATATTATAGTAAACTACAAGAAATCAGTGATGGCATTGCCAGAATGTAAACTATTTCGACTCTCCAGTCTCGAAAATGGGACAGGAGAAAATCTTGATAATAGAATTTATATGTACTATAATAATTATGACTGGAAATACCCATTGCAGGGCTACAACAATACTTCTAATGTAAGAATAACGTCGTCAGTATTTTTGGCACTTACTGTAGTGGTTGCTATTCCATGTAACATCTTGGTGATTGTGAATATCATTAAGAAGCATCTCTTCAGGCAACCTACTATCCTTCAATTTTTTAATCTTCTAATCGTGTCCATGTTATTCTGCATAATACACATCATTCCTTTTGGTCTTGTGACTTCAATAGCTGGAGAATTTGTGCTAGGAAGCACTGACTTTATTCGCTGCATTGTGTGTTCTGTTGATGGGTTCATTCTGATTTTCCTCTCTATTGAAATGATTTCCAGCTTTCTTTTAATATCTGTGGATCGATTTTTGTATCTGTTTAAACCTTTGCGTCATTCAAGTATCGTCACTGTTAAAAGAACAATTATAGCAATCTTACTCACCTGGATACATGCCCTTGCCTTCAGCATACCTCCTCTATTTGGGTTTGGAGGGTTTAAATTGGCTGGTACACTTCTACCAGTATGTGTCCCATATTCTGTTAATCGAGGGGGGAAGATAAGTCGCTATTGGTGGTTGCTTATCTTTTCAGTTTTGCTTCCTTTCTTTCTTCTCGGAGTTACGACCAATGGATCAAGCTTCTTCATCATTTTAAGAAATTTACGAAAAAATCACCACCGCTTAAAAATTTGGTCTACAGCTAGAACAAATGCAGATGAAAGGTACTCGAGTATTTATAGACAGCAGATAATACTGTTCCAAATGTTTGGCTCTCTTTTGATTGCAAATATTCTGATTTACATTCCTGTTATTGCTTATGTTATAACAATTGTTAACAATGGCAGAGATTACTTGGAATTCCTTACCTTTGTCCACATTGCTTTCAATTCGCAGGCAGTGGTACATCCTGTGTTACAAGTTCTCTTTCTTAAGGAGATACGAAATACTCTCAAACGGATTTGCTGCTCACTTAAAGTAACCAAATTACCAAGTGTGAAGTGTTGTGGGTGCAGCTGTCTGGAAGCCTGCAAAGCAGCTGTCATACCAAGAGAAGCAGAGGCTCAAACAGCAGAAGAAGGTCAAGTGGTGGCTGCATAACTCTTTTCCTGCAAGAGAATACTGATAGCTAGATGATGTTCTCTCAATTAGTGAGCTAGTTAAATAGCCTCTCTAAGGTATATGAGCACCTATTACTACAAGTAGTGTTGAGAATAATTATATTCAAGTACACTTTTTCACTATACATTCTGTGGGTGCAGGCTAGTTTTCTATGATCTGTGTCACAAACCAGAGGGGAGCCCAAAACTACTTACTAATAGCTGTAGTAAAGTAAGATTGTATAGAGACACACACACTGCATGAGAACTAGCTATGCACACAACTCAACACAAACAAGTTCAGCCCTAGTCTGACCGGTGACCCTTAGACCAACCCAAGGAAAAGGGAGACCCTGGTAAAATCACACACATAACAAGAGTTAAATCAAATTAAAAATTTCCTTGTAAAGCCCGCAAGGGATATATACATACAGAGAGTGACTTATGATGTGACATGATACACGTGTGCAGTGAAAATTTGTGAAATACGTAGGTGTTCCATTCTGTTCTGTTTAGTTAGGGAGGTGCACATTCTCCCACTATTATGCTCTGCTCTAATTCCAAGCGGTATTATGCTAACTTCTGTTATCTATTCTGCTCACTTGAGCTACCTATTAGGTTTCAATTATGCTATTAAATATTCTCGTCATTCTATTGTAATAAAAGAGAAGCTTCAACATACGTAGTCTTCCAGAGAATTCTCTTGCTGACATAAAAATGAGCCGGATAATAGTGGGAGTGAATTACTAGCACTATTTAGCATTTCAGAGATAGTACCAGTGGAGTTTGTAGAAGCATAAAGTAAAGTGGCCATGTGCTTGATCATGCACATGATGTAGTTGTGCCTATTAGCTATGTCAGGCAAGCATTAAAAAGATGCCTATTAGCTATGCCAAAAGAAATGCCAGCAGAATGTGCACCTCCCTAGTTTAGATATGGCCTTTGTTACTAGAAGTTACCAGGTTACCAGGATACTAGCTATACATATGATAGTATAATATTGCTGGTTACCTTTGGTTACTCATTGGCTGTTACCAGCAGTTACCTGAAGTTACGAGGTTAGCTATAGGATGAATACTGGTCATACCTGAATTTTTTATTTTTTATTATTATTATTTTTTTAATAAATTCATGTTTGAAAACATTAAGGGTTACACAAATAGAAAGTGCTAACACCAGTGTGTAACCAAAAAAAGACAATCTAAATGAGTAATGGCAGAGTTAATCTCTTAAAAGTAACTAGTGACTGAGTCCGCAGTGCATCTGCCGGGAGATTGTTCCATGTTGAAACACTGTTGACAGTAAAAGATATGTTGGAAGCATTAGTTTTCACATGTGGTTGAAGGAACTGGTTAAGCAGACAACCATCCCTATCAATTTTGCGAACAAAGACATCACTCGGGAAATAAAGCAGACCTGCATGTATTTTGAACAGGGTGCATTGCTTCAAAATCATTCTTCGGTTTCTCAGAGTAGGCAGTCCAGCTTTGTCAGGAGATCATTGTAGCCACAATCCCACTGACGCAGACACATCCTCAATGCAAACCTCTGGACCTTTTCCAGTTTTTCAATATTTTTGACAAGGTGAGGGTCCCATACTTGAGCAGCATATTCCAGGTGAGGACGGACCATAGTGATATACAACTGTAGATTTACCACATTACCAGGATGTTTTAACTATGGGACGACACAAAATATTGAACACGTATGTTAGAGAGTTACTTCAGCTACTTAGCTAGTGCCAATGTAATCAAATATATTATAGTGAAGTGAGTGAGTTACCAGGAAGGTATAGCTAGTGGGGCTGTCACAAAATATTTGGTCCGGGGAAATATTTTGTCCAGGGCGGACGAAAAATTTGCAATTTTTTGTCCGGCGCTGCCATAAATTGTCCTCTTGAGAACAAAGCCTCTCTTCATAAAACTGTGCTATCTTTTGCATGTATTAGCTATAATAGCTACTAGCTATTGACCACTGCATGCAGTCTCAGTCTGGGTAACACAGTCAGCTATCACAACAGCCGGTTTGTTCAGCCAACAAGTCAAACCCCTCCATACCAACTCTGGTTTTTATCATCTGTGCTCTACCTAATGTCTGGAGGGGACCAAATTATTGTCCAGTGGGACAAAATACGGCAGCCATATTTTGTTTGTAGTAACCATGCATATCAGCTTCCATATAGCTAATACAAGTTGGTAGGGTCATACAAAAAACAACAAAACAACAACAACAACAACAACAAGTATATATCTAGCTAGATAGCTAGATAGTAACAGCAGAGACAACAGTCTAGTCAAAGCCAGGATTATCAGAAAGTAACAGCAGAGACAACAGTCTAGCCATATCTAGTCGAATAAGAAATCCAGGACCACTGAGAGAACGACTACAAGTCAGAAAGTAAAGCAGAGGCAACCACATGTGATCAGCTAGACATCAGGAAAGGCAAGAACAATGAAATCAAAGACTAGACCTAGATACAGGCCTTGCATGGAAGTGAGCATTTGAGAAGGGCACTAAGACACACAAGTAAACTCATCATAGGAATTGACATTTGAATCATCTGATTTATTTAATATACATGAGCCTAGACCCTTCATTGATTACAAAAATGAATTTCAATGGTGTCATTGTTCCTACCAGTGCCGAGGCATAATTCTTTTTAAAGACTAACTCGTTAAATCAATGACGACAAACAGGAAATTCAATTATATACATACCCTGTAACCTGTAAGACTCTTAAGATAATGTGATAATGACCCCCTCCCTCACAGGAGTCTTAAAAATCTTGTGACGAAAAGCAGCAGATTTTTGTTTTGTGGCCTTATATGTGTAGCTATACAGATATAGATTCAAAAGTCATAATGAATAATGCAGACAAAATTAATTCATTGTTAGCTAAATGATATTTAACATATTAAATTAATTGACTCGAATATGTACACATTTTAATTGCTAACACAATTTACGTAATTCTTAACACTAAGAGAAAGATAATGCAATAAAGTAACTGTAATAATATTATTATGGAAAACATTAAGCAACCTAGCTACTCACAATATCAAAGCAGGCAAAAGGTTATACAGCCACAACTTGACCTTCTGCTCTTTGATCCTCTGCTTCTCTTGGTATCACAGCTGCTTTGCAGACTTCCAGACAACCACACCCACAGCACTTCAAGCTTGGTAATTTCTTTGTTACTTTAAGTGAGCAGCAAATCCGTTTGAGGGCATTTCGTATCTCCTTAAGGAAGAGAACTTGTATCACAGGATGCACCAATACCTGTGAACTGAAAGCAATGTTGACAAAGGTAACAAATTCCAAGAAATCTCTTTTATGGATAGCGACTGTTAAAATATAAATACTAAGAGGAGAATACATCAGAAAATTTGCAACCGAAACAGATCCAAACATTTGGAACAATATTATCTGTTGTCTATGAATACTCGAGTATCTTTGATCTTTAGACCAAGCTTTTAAGCGACGGTGGTTTTTCCATAAATTTAATAAAATGATGAGGAAACTGGATCCATTGGTAGCATATCCAAGAAGAGTGTAGGGAATCCCGACTGAAAAGAGAACCAACCACCAATAGTGATTTATCTCTCCTGTTTCATCGATGACATATGGGACGCATACTGGTAGAAGTTTACCAGCCAATTTAAACCCTCCAAACCCAAATAGAAGAGGTATGGTGAGGGCAAGGGCATGAATCCAGGTGATTACAATTGCTATAATCGTTCTTTTAACAGTAACGACATTGGAATGACACAAAGGTTTGAATAGATACAAAAATCGATCTGCAGATATTAAAAGAAAGCTAGAACTCATTTCGATAGAGAGGAAAATCAGAATGAGTCCATCAACAGAACACACAACACAGCGAATAAAGTCAGTGCTTCCTAGTATAAATTCTCCAGCTATTGAAGTCACAAGAGCAAAAGGAATGAGGTGTGTTATGCAGAATAACATGGACCCAATTAGTAGATTCAAAAATATAAGGATAGTAGGTTGCCTGTAGAGACGCTTCTTAGCAATATTCCGAATCACCAAGATGTTGCACGGAATTGCAATCACCACAAAAAGTGCCAGAAGCGCTGATGTTGCTATTCTTACATCAGAAGTATTGTCATAACCCTGCCGTGGGTATCTCCAGTCTTTTTCGGAGCTTCCATTATCAAGACTTGAGAGTCCTTCATTGAGAAATAGTTTACAGTCTGGGAATGCCATTACTGATTTCTTATAGCTGGATGAATTGGCTAATAGCTTACTACATATAAGTTGGCTGAACTACATATACTTAGCTAGCTACTTAATGAAACCCTTGGCAACTAACTAGCAAGCTAACTCCAATAGTGGACCTAGTATAGTTGTGTTTGCATCATTTTTGTGTAATTTTTGCATCATTCTCATATAATTAACCACTAATTTCCAGTGAAATTTAAGGATCACATATGGCATTCCTGGAAAGCAGTAGCTATAATTACTAGCCATAACTATAGCTATATTATTATGGCTAGTATAATAATTATGATATTGTCTTGCTTGACAGAATTGGTAATGGCAAAAATATTTAGCTCATCATGGTTATGAGAACGTGGAATGCATAATAATTATTATTGGCAATATAAAGGTTACGTAGCTATATATATACCAGGTAAAGTATCCACTGTACAAAGAATCCCGACCCAAATCTAATCAATGGAAGGCAACTAGAAGTGTATACAGGCCCTGTTTGGACACATACTGGTAAAAATGTATAGCTAGCTACAAACCTAATTAAACTCTCCAAACCCAGGTAGCTATGCTGAAGGCAAGCTGGTGAATATGATTGTTCTTTTAACAGTGAAAGATGCAAAGGTTTATCTAAACAGATACAAAAACAGATATGCTAGAAATAATTTCAATGGATTCATCAACAGAACACATGACACAGCGAATGAAGTCAGTGCTTCTTATCTCCAGCTATTGAGTTCACAAGAGCAAAAGGAATGAAGTGTATTATGATGGACACGATCAAAGGAAAGTATAGGTTGCCTGTAGAGATGCTTCTTAGCAATATTCCCAATCACCAAGGTGTTGGAATTACAATCACAACAAAAAGTGCCAGAAACACTAGTGATGTTGTTAACATTATTCTTACACTATTATAATGACATAAATATGAAGAAAAAAGTTGTGAGAGTAACTATACATATAGCTAGCTACCTTTAATATTAGCTATATTAGTGAGCATAATAGAAAAGGTCCAAAATTCAGTGTTACTTAATTATTATGGGATCTCGGATTCTTCTGTAACTTGACTTTCTGACTGTTGTCTCGTCACCATCGCTCTTTTGCAGGCCTCAAAACAGCCACATCCACAATACTTCTTTGGAAATATCTTTATCATCAGAGCCTTAGGAAAGCAACAGATCCTTTTGATAAAAGTCCGTATCTCTTTAATAAAGAGAGCTTGTACCAGAGGATGCATTACTCCCTGGGAACTTAAAGCAATGTGTAGTAAAGTACCGAACTCCAAAGAATCACTTCCAGTGATATAAATGACAATAACATAGAGGAAAACAGGGGTATAGATGAGAATATTTATAATAAAAAGCGCACCAAAAATATGAAATAGCAGGAATTGCTGCTTGTAATGATGAATGTTATTTTGACTTGCATTTGTTGTGTTGGATGCAGTTTTTATTCGACGATTTTTTTTGTATAAGTTTCTGCATATAATGCAGAGAATCGATACATTCACAATGATCCCAAATAGAGCTACTGGAATTGCCAACCCCAAAGTGAGGAATAAAAAGTAACTGTCAAATTCATTTACCCCATCTTCGTTGGTCCTGAGAGAATTTGGAAAGCATATTGGCCAACGGTTACCAGGTAGAAAGAATCCTGACCCAAATCCAAATAAAGGAGGTATGCTGAAGGCAACTGAGTGTATCCAGACAAAGGAAATTGCCACACCTATTCTCTTTATGGTGACAATACTTGGATACCTCAAAGGTTTACAAAGATATATTAATCTATCCAGAGATATTAGGACGACACTCCATGCGATTGCATTGAAGAGACATACAAGAATAGCTCCATCAATGGAACACACAATGCAACGGATGAAATCAGTGTTTCCATATATAAATTCTCCAGCTATTGAGGTAACAATAGGAAATGGTATGATGTGTATTATACACAACAGCATAGTTGTAATCAGTAGATTCAAATACAGCACAATAATAGGCTGTTCGAAGAGACGGTTTTTAACAACATTCCCTATGACGAGGATGCTACATGGCATTGCAATCACAACAAAGAGTATCAGAAAAATCAATGTTGCTATTCTCACACTGGGCGAACTGTCATCTTCTGGGTCAGGGAAGCTCCAGTTTCTTATAATACTTGTGTTGCTGAGTCCTTGGCAGAGTGCCATGATGAAGACTGGCTTTTATAATTCCTGGAATTCAGTAGTAGTAATTATATAGTAGAGGCTCAATCAATAGTGTGTTTGACTGCATGCAGAATTTACAGCTATTATATATAGTCAATGGAAGCCATTCTAATAATTATTCATCATGCTCCGTTTGAAGTTATCTATGCTATATTAGTACACACGCGTAGCTATAATACACACGCGTAGCCAGAACCCTGACTGCTCTTGTTTTACAAAGAACTGATATCAGATCCTGCCCAGCTGTAGCCACTTCAAGGGCAATAATTATGGGGGATATTCAGTTCGGAACTGTGTGGTGTCCGCGCCACATGTGCACCGGTGTCAAAGTCACGGATGACTCCCCCCGGAAAATGACTCCCCCAGTCATTCCTGCCTAAGGCATAAATGACTCCCCCCTGGTGAAAATGACTCCCCACACGGTCATTCCTGCCTTGGCCCCTGATCACAATAAATCATGTAGCTAGCTAATTTATCTCAGGAAGAAGTTGATGCTGAAGATGATGATGAACCTGTGGGACAATTTTTATGTATAGCTATATAGCTGGCTAGCAACAAAAATGGTGTCATGGATTTACTGCTCCTGTCAGATTCTGCATATTGTGACTGCCTGCATGATGCCAGAGATATGGTGGAATGCGAAGATTGCTTGAACTGGTTTCACCAAAACTGTGCATATTTTATTATAAGCTTAACTGTCCTTTGTGTAAGCACTATATATGATGCATCTTCCTTTGAACTTTAATGCATGCATATTCTGGTAGTCATTCATGCCTAGGATGGAATGATTCTCTTCCATGGCTATAGATTTTCAGGGAGTCATTCATGCCTAGGATGAAATGACTCCCCTTCAATCATGCCGAGGATGAAATGATTCCCTTCCATGGCTATTAATTTTTCAGGGAGTCATTCATGCCTAGGATGAAATGATTCTCTTCCATGGCTATAGATTTTTCAGGGAGTCATTCATGCCTAGGATGAAATGACTCCCCTGGAGTCATTCATGCCAAGGATGAAATGATTCCCTTCCATGGCTATAGATTTTTCAGGGTGTCATTCATGCCTAGGATGAAATGATTCTCTTCCATGGCTATAGATTTTTCAGGGAGTCATTCATGCCTAGGATGAAATGACTCCCCTGGAGTCATTTATGCCTAGGATGAAATGACTTCCTTCCATGGCTATAGTTTTTTTCAGGCAGCCATTCATGCCTAGGATGAAATGACTCCCCTTCCATTTAGGGAGTCATTCATGCTGAGGATGAAATGATTCCCTTCCATGTCTATTGATAATTCATGCCTTGCAATTCGCCTCGTCAATCTCCCCTCAAAACTGGTTCCCAAAAGGTCAGGATATTGTAATGGACCATTGTGCTACATACTAAGATTGTGCAGAATAAGGAGGTACCTAGTAATTATCCTCGTCAACTTCCCCTCAAAACAGATTATCTGCTACAGTTTGCTTCAAAATTAATAGTCAACTATAATAGCTACCAATCCATAATATTGTAGAGAAAGATCCAAAGAAGATGAAAAATATAGTGCTGGGTGGGAAATGGATCTGTGATGAACATATCATCCTTGCTCAGCATATCTTGAAGATGCAATTTCCGAATATTGGTGGATTTCAGTCACCATTGCTCTGCCAAAATGATGCCTTGATTCCAGTTCAGAATGGTGAAACAATACGTATACGTAGGTACATACATGCATAATTTGTTTTTCTCATGCTCAGGAAGAAGTGGATGCTGAAAATGATGAAACAATGGAATACAGGAATATGCTATACATACATACATGTTCCTCCTGTGCAGCAACAAAGTGGTATCGTAGATTGTGGAGTATTTGCGATAGCTTTTGCTGTCCATGCAGCACTAGGAGAAAATGTGGGAGAGATTGAATTCCAGCAGGAAGAAATGAGGAGCCATCTTTCTAAATGTTTATGGAAGAAAACTTTTTTTTCTCCTTTTCCAAAGTTGGGGGAAAGGGGGCATAGGGATAATTACTTCCCCTGTCGGATTCTGGAGTTATACTGTGACTGCCTTATGCCAGAGACATATGGCAACATGGTTGAATGTGAACATTGTTTTAATTGGTTTCACCAAGACTGTGTAGATTATGACAATATATAGTGAAAAAAATTTGTGCCGTTGTCAAAGTCACGGATGACTCCCCCCGGAAAATGACTCCCCCAGTCATTCCTGCCTAAGGCATAAATGACTCCCCCCTGGTGAAAATGACTCCCCACACGGTCATTCCTGCCTTGGCGCCTGATCACAATAAATCATGTAGCTAGTTTATCTCAGGAAGAAGTTGATGCTGAAGATGATGATGAACCTGTGGGACAATTTTTATGTATAGCTATATACATAAAAATGTTTATGTATATGTTTATGTTTATGTATATGTTTATGTTTATGTATAGCTATTATATATAGTCAATGGCTTCCATTGACTATATATAATAGCTGTAAATTCTGAGATCAGTAACTGAAGTGTGTGATGTGGGGTTCATGACCCTTCATAGCATGACAGCGGGGGTGCTACAGTCATACACCATATTATGTGGGGCTACCTGAAGAACAGGACACAGCTGTCAACCTCCATAGCTATCTAGCTATATAATGAAGGGGACACCACGATATGGACCACCTGAGAGCACTATCTGACCTGGGCCGCTTGGAATTCATTATTGGAGCTCCAGAGGAACTTCAGTCATAATGTATAAGCTAATAAGCTAGACCCATGCATAACTTCCTGTTCTTGTAGCCATTACTCAGGAAATGTACTAGCAGCTGCTATTAACTATATTGCATTACGAGGTCAATTAGTGTGGAATCTATATTATAGTAGATGGCTATATTAGGGAATCCCACATCAAATTGTGAGTGCAATTATAAAATCATTGAACTATTGTTTAACTGCCATAGCTAATTACAGTTTAGCTCTCTCTCCCTCTTTGTGATTGTGAGGAACTAACAATGACATACTGCCAGCAACTCAGCAACTCAAGCCTTGAAAGAAATTGGACTTACCCAGACCCAGAAGCTGATAATGCCTTCGGCATAAGAATCACAATGGCAGTGTTTCTGATAGCTTTTGTAGCAATTGCAATGCCTTGTAACATCTTGGTGATTGGAACAATAATCAAGAAGCGCCTCTTCAAGCAACCAACTGTTTTGCTGTTTCTAAACCTACTACTGACAACTGTTGTCTTCTGCATAGTGCACCTGATACCATTTGGTATTGTTACTGCAATTGCTGGAGAATTCATACTTGGAAACACTGACTACGCTCGTTGCATTGTATGCTATATTGATGGAGTTCTTCTCATAATTCTCTCAATTGAAATTGGTTCCACTATCATCCTAATATCAGTGGACAGATTTGTATATCTATACAAACCCTTGAAGTATTCAGGAATTATCACCATTAGGAAAACAATTATAGCCATTGGATTTGCATGGATATACTCCTTTGTCTTCAGCATACCTCTTCTATTTGAATTTGGAAAGTTTAAGCTAGCTGGTAGGCTTTTGCCGGTGTGTATTCCTAGGTTTACCAATGAAGCAGGCCTATTTGATGGCTACTGGTGGTTACTCATCTTTGGAGTGATATTACCATTAGTTTTCCTTGGGGTCATCTTCAATCTTTTCAGTCTCATCATCATCTTTAAGAATATACGCAAAAGCCATCAACGCTCCAAAGCTCTATCTACAACAAATAAAAGTCTGAAGTACTCAAATATTCAGAAACAACAAATTCTGTTGTTCCATATATTCGGTACTCTTTTAGTTGCTAACATGTTCATCTATATTCCTGTTGTTATTTATGTCGCAGTTCTTAGTACAGAGTTTTTAGCATTTCTTAACCTTCTTCACATTGCATTCAACTCGCAAGCAGTTGTACATTCGGTGGTGCAGGCTCTCTTCATCAAGGATGCACGAAATATAGCAAAAAAGATTTTATGTTGCTTATCTAAGAAATCACCAAGCTCGCAGTGTTGTGGGTGTGGCTGTATGGAGGCCTGCAATGCAGCTGTCATACGAAGAGAATCAGAATAGATAATTGAAGGTGGCTGTGGCTGCATGGTTGACATTGTTTCTGTACCAGTATTTTTGGTTCACATATTCACTATTCATGATATCAGTAGGTGGTAGTGATCAACCAACATCAATTTCACCTGTCCAAAATCATTAATAATTATTTTTGTGATACACTGTTTTTCTCTTGTAGTACTCATATGTATCCTATTACAGAAACACCACATACTGTAGCAGGAAATGTTTGTGGGGTAAAATTTTCTTCCCAGGCAATTTATTCTCATGCCCTCCTCTGGGAGGAGGGCCCGGGAAGAGAGCCTGGGAGGAGAGCCTGGGAATGAGGCTCGATCCAGCCCTGCATTCAGCTTCCACTGACCTGGGAGTATATTTATAGTCGATAAATAAAGGCCATGTAGCTATAACCAGGGATTGTGGCTTCTTCTTTGTTTAGTATACAAAGAAATGTATAACAGTTGAGTAGATTATTGAGGAAGTTAGCTAATAGGCTCCTGATATGAACTGGGATATCAAGTGTAGCAGAAATAATTAGCAAACATAACATGCCATTCATATGATAGGTGGTCTACGTGTGTAGTATTCGCATAAAATCAATTACTACATGTCTTACGTTCATCCCCCACAAGCCTGAGTATTTAGCTATTAATACCTAGCCAAAGAACTTAGTGATTGAAGTTCGTATGTCCTTGATCAAGAGAGCTTGTATCAAAGGATGAACTAGAGTCTGTGAATTGAAAAAAATGTGGGCAAAGGTGAGAAATTGCAAGAATTCTCTCTTAGCGGCAACACTTGTTATTACATAAGCAATAAAGGGTATATAGATGAGAATATTCCCTATAAAAAGAGCACCGAAAACTTGAAATAGCCTCACTTGCTGCTTCTGAAAGTTTGAATATTTCGACGGACTTTATTCAAACGGTGATGATTTCTTCTCAAATTTTTGCAGATGATGCAGACGATGCATATGTCCACAACAATCACAAGAAGCAGTAATGGAATTACTAGTGCAAAGATGAGCAATAACCAGTAAGGATTAATCTTCCTGTTATTAGCACGATCAACTGAATATGGAGAACACAATGGCAAGAACCTACCAGCGAGTAGAAATCCTCCAAACCCAAAGAAAGGAGGTATGCTGAAGGCAATGGTGTGCACTTGGGTCAATATGATTGCTACCATTGTTCTCTTTACAATGATGATGTTTGAATAGCACAAAGGTTTGTAGAGATACACAAACCTGTCTACAGATACTAAAACGGTTATTTCCCTGTATAAGCAGTCACGAAATGTGACAACCATTACAACTGATACACCTAGTATGATCATGCAACTGATACACCTAGCACAACCATTGCAACTGATACACCTAGCACAACCATTGCAACTGATACACCTAGTACAACCATTACAACTGATACACCTAGTACGACCATTACAACTGATATACCTAGCACAACCACTACAACTGATACACCTAGTACGACCATTACAACTGATACACCTAGTACAACTGATACACCTAGTACGACCATTACAACTGATACACCTAGTACGACCATTACAACTGATACACCTAGCACAACCATTACACACAACTGATACACCTAGTAGGACTATTACACCATTGCCAACCAGCAACTATATGCATGTTACATATAGCTTGCTGAGTAAGCATGTTTCGTGACTGCTTATACAGGGAAATAACCACTAAAACAATATTCCAACCAATCTCGATAGAGAGGGAAATGAAAATTACTCCATCCACGTAACATACTATGCAGCGAATAGAATCAGTGCTTCCAAATATAAATTCTCCAGCTGTTGAGGTCACAATAGCAAATGGTAGATGTGCTATGCAGAAGAACAGGTTGGTGATCAACAGATTCAAAAACAGGAGGATGGTAGGCTGCTTAAATAAACGCTTCTTTACAATACTCCCTATCACCAGGACGTTGCACAGGATTGCAATCACACCAAAAAAAGTCAAGAAAACTGACATTGTTATCCTTACACTGGAAGCATTATCATCCGATGGATCGGGGTAGCTCCAATTCCTTGTCAGGGTTTCATCTAGGAATTTCACCTTGGAGGGGAAGTTCATGGAACATGTGGCAATAAGGCCACAGTGGGGGGGGGAGAGGGAGAGAGGAGAGAGTGCCGGAGTTAATTAAACTTAATTAAGAGCAAATCACTCACATGTATCCTATTACTCTAAAAATATCATATAGAGGAAATGTTTGTGGGGTAAAATTTTCATGTTTCTAATACACATTAATTTTTTTGATGATGAATTGTCCCAAGCTGTTTTGTACTCCATAATGGTTGGACTCAAATGTTAGCCCCAAGACTGCTATAGCTAATATGGAGAGCTAATTTAGAAATGGCCAAAATATTATTTGAATATTATTTGATTTCCACATGGGACAAATTTTAGAGGCAACCCTTGATCCCCTCCCATGCATGGTGCATGGTTCCCAAGCCAACATGCAAGTCTTCCAAAAAAAATTCCATATATGCCCAGGTTCTCCCACACCTTGGCCTCCCCTATGACCCATGCCCCTATTATAGTCCTGACCTCACCTATCTAAAAATCCCTAGCCTTAATTTACTCTATGCATTCTTATACCCTCCTCTGGGAGGAGGGCCTGGGAGGAGAGCCTGGGAGGAGAGCCTGGGAACGAGGCTAGATCCAGCCCTGCATTCAGCTTCCATGGACCTGGGAGTATATTATAGTCAATAAATAAAGGCCATGTAGCTATAACCAGGGATTGTGGCTTCTTCTTTGTTTATAGTATTACAAAGAAATGTATAACAGTGGAGTAATTATTGAGGAAGTTAGCTAATTAGCTAAAAAGCTTCCTGATATGAACTGGGATATCAAGTGTAGTAGCAAATATAACATGCCATTCATAGTAGGTGGTCTACGTATGTTGTATTCGGACTATACAGTATACTACATGTTGCACATTCACTGTTTCATCCCCCACAAGCCTGAGTATTTAATTAGTACCTAGCCATGTAGCATACCTTTTTACAGCTAGTATTCGATTCATTTCTTAGCTAGTAGATCTAACTGTGTCCAACCACGCCTCATGGTGATTATGGAACGCTGTCTAAAATTCAACAACTCAGACATCACAAGGAATTGGAGCTACCCCGATCCATCGGATCATAATGCTTCCAGTGTAAGAATAATGATGTCAGTTTTCTTGACTTTTTTTGGTGTGATTGCAATCCTGTGCAACGTCCTGGTGATAGGGATAATTATCAAGAAGCGTTTATTTAAGCAGCCTACCATCCTCCTATTTTTGAATCTGTTGATCACCAACCTGTTCTTCTGCATAGCACATCTACCATTTGCTACTGTGACCTCAATAGCTGGAGAATTTATATTTGGAAGCACTGATTCTATTCGCTGCATAGTATGTTACGTGGATGGAGTAATTTTCATTTCCCTCTCTATCGAGATCGGTTGGAATATTGTTTTAATATCTGTAGACAGGTTTGTGTATCTCTACAAACCTTTGCGTTATTCAGACATCATCACTGTAAAGAGAACAACGGTAGCAATCATATTGACCCTAATGCACACCATTGCCTTCAGCATACCTCCTTTCTTTGGGTTTGGAGGATTTCTACTCGCTGGTAGGTTCTTGCCATTGTGTTCTCCATATTCAGTTGATCATGCTAGCAGGCAGATTAATCGCTACTGGTTATTGCTCATCTTTGGACTAGTAATTCCATTACTGCTTCTTGTGCTTGTTGTGAACATATGCATCGTCTGCATCATCTGCAAAAAATTGAGAAGAAATCATCACCGTTTGAATAAAGTGCGTCAAAAATATTCAAACTTTCAGAAGCAGCAAGTGAGGCTATTTCAAGTTTTCGGTGCTCTTTTTATAGGGAATATTCTCATCTATATACCCTTTATTGCTTATGTAATGACAAGTGTTGCCACTAAGAGACAATTCTTGCAATTTCTCACCTTTGCCCACATTGCTTTCAATTCACAGACTCTAGTTCATCCTTTGATACAAGCTCTCTTGATCAAGGACATACGAACTTCAATCACTAAGTTCTTTTGCTGCTTGCCCAGAATAAAACTAAGCATGCAATGTTATGGGTGTGAGGCCTGCAATGCAGCTATAATGCAGGAAAATCAAGTTGGTATGAATGAAGGCCAAGTCGTATATGTGACTGCATAGATAGTTGCTTAAAGAATTGTGTTGCTGTTTATTATTTCATCTCTCATGCATACATCATAAATATTGCTGTATTTCCTCGCTAACTTACTGTTGCAGCTTTGTATAAAACTCCAGGTGCCATTGACTGAAGAAGCCATGTGTAACTATTAATATGGTATATATCATATCCAGTTTTCCTCATGACCTGTGTTGTAGCTTCCTGTGAAAGAAGCCAACCACTTACCTGCTAGAATTGGGGGAGTCCCCTTATTAATGCGCATGCGTTCTACATCATTATCACTAGCACTCGTATAGATTGTATGGTTTTGTTAGAGCTTGCAAGCTAGCAAGCTAGCTAGCAAGTAGATCTCTAGCTTATCTCTATCATACAAGAAATAATGGAATTCTGCCTGCAACTTAACAACACGACTGATTGGAGCTACCCCGATCCAGAAGCTGACAATGGTTCAAGTGTCAGAATAACAATGTCAGTTTTCTTGATACTCTTCGTCGTGATTGCAACGCCCTGTAACATTTTAGTAATCGGCAGCATAGTGAAGCAGCGTCTGTTCAAGCAACCCACCATACTGCTATTTTTAAACTTGCTCGTTGCCAACACTCTATTCTGCATAATACACCTTGTACCATTTGGTATTGTGACTTCAGTAGCTGGAGAATATATATTGGGAAGCACTGACTTCATTCGTTGCTGTGCGTGCCTAGTTGATGGGGTCATTCTCATCTTTCTTTCCATAGGAATTGGTTGGAGCATTGTCTTTATATCTGTGGATAGGTTTGTGTATCTGTACAAACCTCTGCGATATTCAAACATCATCACCATTAAAAGAACAGTTATAATGATAGTGATAGCCTGGATATATACAATCGCTTTCTCCATTCCTCCTCTATTCGGGTTTGGGGGGTTTGCCCTAGCTGGAAAGTTTTTGCCTGTGTGTTCACCTTACTCTACCGATGAAGAAGGAAGACTTAATCAATACTGGTGGCTCCTTATCTTCGCAATGATAATTCCACTACTACTTACTGTTACAGTCATGAATGTGTGGATCCTACAGATCATCTGCAAAAATATACGCAGAAATCGTTGCCGCTCTAAGAATCTATCCAGAGAAGAAGCAAGTCGAAGTTACTCAAACACTCAGAAACAACAAATTTGGTTATTTCAAGTCTTTGGCGCTCTTTTTATCGCAAATATTCTCATCTACATACCCCTGATCGCTTACATTTTAGCAATTACCATTACCAAAAGAAAAAGTTTCTTGGAACTCCTCACTTTTGTTCACATTGCTTTCAATTCTCAGACAGTAGTGCATCCTCTGCTACAAGCTCTTTTCATTAAGGATATTAGGGCTCTTATTAAAAGATTCTTATTGTGCTGCTCACCTAAGAAGTTACCGAGCTTGCAACACAATGACTATGTGTGTTGTGGCTGTCTGGAAGCCTGCAATGCTGCTGTGGCAATTCAAAGAGAATCTGATCAGGAAACACAAGAAAATCAAGGGCAGGCTGTGACTGCTTAACAAAGAGTTAGCTATGGATCATAACAGCAGTTTCTTCAGTTTGCCAGCTCCATGTATACATGAGTTGCACTTAATTTAATCTGAGTTCAGAATTAACATTAACCTTTCTGGTTCAGAAAATTATAACCTCACCTTCCATTGCAATTAAATCATTATAGAGCCAGCTATTATGATGTGTTGGCATGCAGCTAGAGTTAGTTGCTAATAATAATAATAATAATAATAATAATAATAACCTAGCAAGTGTTATTAATGCTCTCTGAATTATGCAATTTTACTGTTAGTGTAACTGTTTTAGAAGATATAAAGCTATAGCTCTAAATGCATAGCTATGTACAGCTAAAGGACACTCTGAAAGAGGACCACCTCTCAATAAAGGACATTGTATATACACTCTATACAAAATAACTTCCAAAAGAGGAACAAAGGACAAAATGCTGGGTCCCAAGTGTGTCCAGGTTCCACTTTACATGTATGTTGACACTCGTCATGGGAATATGACTTCTGTGCATATCAACAATAAAATAGCTATGCCAAAGCCACACTTAGTCCGGCTAGGGGAATTATCCATACAAGTGGCCATAATTAGTTACTTCCTTAATTTTCAATCTGATTCAATGTAGTTATGAACCCATGCATAAGGATCAGATTCAACAATACGTAAGGACTTGAGAAAAATATTTGAGGTTTTAATGATGATCTGCTATAAGGCTTTGGACAATGAAAAAGGAGAACTTTATAATTATATAACCTTATGACCTTTGACCTTGGCATTCCTATAATGATGTGTTCCCCATGGGAAAATAGCGAGCCAGCTAGTGCAAGACTTCCAGATAATTATTCATCCAGTAATGTCATGTGTCCATGGGAAGGGGATTTCAACACCAGCTTTTAGCAAGGTATTTTTATTTCATCACTAAGTTTGTCTTTGGGGAATAATCTAGACTCCATGACTTCAGAAAGAAAACCTGCCAACTGCATATAACTAATCACTTTAAAACCAATAGTCATCACAAGAAGTAGTGAAGCACTATATTGATATGACTGCAGCCTTACTCTATACACAGTGATCTATAATTACCGCAAAGTGGGAAAATATGTGACAATAGTGGAATGAAAATACCCTTTTAGCTTAAAAGGTGCATAGGCGAATTGTCCTAACAGCTACTGTGTCCACTCTAAGGTTTCATATTTTGTATTCACCACCCACAATCATTGTAAATAGAACTGGATTGAACTTCCTGATCATAAGGAGATTAAAAGCACCATGCGTGATCAAGTGTGGTATTGTTTTATCATGCAATGGGATATGGATCAACAAGTTGCTGCATGTGTATAACACATTAGCTAGATCATTGGAGAAAACTCTGACTGCTAGAAGATCATTGAAAAATTCACAAAGAAGGCCATTTGATTCTAGCAATGGAGCATGACTAATATAGACTGGCATCATAGGAATGGAATGTAACTGCCTTTATTGGTGCTGGGAATTTTGTTTTGATTCTTGTACAGTTAAGTACTATTTTGTGAGTCAAACCTCTCCTTATCTGGACTTGTCTATGGACTGTTACCTGCATAAACTCTGACCTCAATTTATGTAATATACATGACCAACTTTGTCCAGAATATCGATCATTACTATTTTTAAAGGAGTTACGGACAAACCAGAGTTATAGGCACCCCCAGATAAGGTATACAATATTTATGGTATAATGGATACCTTTATATAATCAGAGCTTGCATGTTATTCGTTCGTACAGATGCAATCGACGTACATGAATACTGACTTTAGGGAGGAAAAAAGTTATACATAGTTAAGTATGTACATACACACATATAGAGAGAGACAAAAAGATATAAATAATAATAATATAACCCAATTCAACATGGCCATGTGCACTCGTTTATATATAAAACAGGCCATTGAGTGAAAGAAACAAAACAAACAGTGATAAACCAAAATTGTTACCAATGTCTAGACTTGTGATAACTATCACCAGTGTGCTGAGTCAGCTCAATCTGTGTTGGTAACCAACGGGTGAGAGCTGCTAGAGAGAGTGACCCAATCATCCCCCACACTGCTCAAACTCCCCTCTTCCAGAGACGAGTCTCTCGAGACTTCTGCCTGGTCATCTCTGTCCTCTGACAACTTCAAGTCACTATCACCTCCTTCCATCAGAGGATTGAGATTTTGGTCAGTTCTGAGATCAACCTCATTCCTAATATCTTCTTCCTTAGCATCAGAATTGCTTAAATCTACAGAATTATAGATTTAAGGCTTACTTCAATGACTGTCTATAGTGGCCACCAGAAGGAGCTCTACAAAAGCCAAGTGGTCTCAAAGAGAGATGGTCTCTCAATAGGGTGAAACTTTGATTTAATATACAGTGAATTGTGGGGTAAAATTATTATGGCTTTTGCTCTTCAATCTCGAAAATTGAATGCTATGTAACTTACTACCACTAAGCTTCTTTTTGCGTGTGTCATAAGTAGTGTCCCAGCCGAGTGTGGAATCACCACTAAAGTGAATCTTCTTTAGCAGCAAGTCACGTATCTGGATACACAAGAAGTAATATAATATATCCCCTTGGGACTTAGGAAAGGAATGTCCTGATTAGAGAAATATCTGTTCCTAATTCAGAAGTGAATTATGGAATGTGATACAGGAGATTCTTTGGACTATGTACCCTCACTCCCAGGCCTGAGAGGAAGGCCTAGGAACGTTAGATCATATCAACTTTGATGAGAGGTCAGCTGCACTTTGTCAATATGATGAATACATTATACTGTGTGTGTATCATAGTCTCAGCAGTACTGTAGCCAAAGAATGTATTATGCACAGGATTTTGTATGTATGTAGAATCTTTGCAATGAGCCAAAAAAGAATTTAGTATTGGATCACTTAGTTTCCAAATAAAGATTCTGCTCCATGTACTGCATACATGCTTCTGACACGCACGTACGCACACACACACACACACACACACACACACACACACACACACACACACACACACACACACACACACACACACACCTGTTTGAGTCCAGCGATGGAGAGAAGCAGGGAATTCTCCGTCTCGGGATTAAGGTTGGGGATTTCTGGGATCTCTTCCTGCAAGGTGGCGATGACAGAGTCCAATTTCCCTCCGCAGTACAGACATTTAGCTTCCACATCCTCCAGACGAGTAGTCAGACGCTCGATCTCAGTAAGTGATGCCTCCGACACTGGCTGTGTCTAAGGTACAATACGTACAAGCACATGTACATGAAAATGATTTGGAGTTTTATAGAAGGGGGGGGGGGGGGGGGGGGGGGGGGGAATTAATCATTGTACAGTATGCACCACTCTATTCAGAACGAAAATGAAAAGTTCTCCATTTCCTTATTGGGCCATATGTACATATTGTGTATATTCATCAAATATTGTTTATACCTTTTCTAATGCATAGCTCTTTAATCTAAATGGAGTTTATCACATCTGCTCATTTGTGCCTTATTAGATCTACGTACACCTGCTTAAAGCATCAAATAAGCAGATATTTATTTGGAGCAAAGGAACTACATGCCTTTTAGAGCAACATTTAAAGTAAGCATACAGACCATTTAGATCCCGGTACACCCCATTAAAAAGCACATAATTATACAAACACTATATTTAGAGCAAGGATGATACGTAACAATATGGAACAGCCTTTGTACACTTGAGAGTCTTCCATAGCCATAGGATATAATTCAATTAATGCCATGGACCCAGCCCACTTTCTTTGAAGTTTCTTTATCCAAATAGGGTAGCCTGCCCTGCATTTAATATACTGGGGGGGGGGGGGGGGGGGGGGGGGGAAACACTGCACAGAGCAGAGACCATGGAGCAGACCATTTAAAGTGGAGGGAGGCATCTGTACTTTCCATTTTAAGGGAAGGTTGTAATATGATATTATGTTACGTACTTTGGGGTTAGTAGTCATTTCTTTGCCTGTGTTACTGTTGACCTTAGAGCTTTTATTTCTGTCTCCAAGAATCTTGAAACGGGGTACTCTCTTGCCACTTCCACTTCCACTGGAAGCTGGTGGAAAATGTAAAATTTTTCACAACCTAACAAGCTTTTATACCAACTTTGATCATGATGCTACTGTGACCTTGTTACAACCTTGCTACAAGCTTGAATTATGGAGAGCTATAAGTGGCCATAACTACCTCCAAGGGTTAATATTTTGGGGATTATCCACTTCTCTATCAACTGACCTCCAGAGAATAACTGTTCATCTGTTTCATTTCCATCCTCTTGTGTCTGCTTGCGTACCGGAGATGGGGAACGGGAATTGAACTCAAGGCGGGCTGTGTTACGGCTGGAATGAGACCCCATGGACTTGGGCATCGATCGAGCTCTAGACTGGAAAAAATCCTACAAGGAGATATGTATGATTCAATAGAAAAGGAGATGGTACATCTGATTCGGTATTATACATAACTCATAATAATTTCATATCTCACATATTATCTCAATTCATTAATGTTAGCTCTTCAAATCAAAGAAGCAAGTTATTTATTTTCATCGGTGGCCTAGCAAACATTAAAC